>BJBW01002123.1:133521-198835 GCA_004320125.1 Scolopax mira | reverse complement strand
TTTTGTTCCACGAGGGGAAGGGAAAAAAAAAAAAAAAAAAGAAAAAAAAAAAAAAAAAAAAGAAGAGTAAATCATCCCCCCTGCGCAGAGGTTACTCTGGGACGAGAGTTCCGCGCTCGATCTCCTCCCCCCGCCGGGACCAGTCGGCAATACACTGCGTTCTGACCACGCCGGGCAAACCCCCCCCCCCCCCCCCTTGCCCAAATCTGCCCCATCCCTCCTCCCGGCTCGGGGAAAGACTGGGAAAAGAGCCGGCTCCCGCAACAACATAAACGCGTCGCTTTCTTTCTAGCGGAGGCTAGAGCACCCTGCTCCACCGCAACCGAAGGAGAAATTACCCCCACCCCGAATTCCTTGGTTACCTCCTAAATGCACTGAACTCCCTAAACACTTCAGCAGCTTGTTTATTTTTTGGTGAGATCATCATCAGCAGTTCGCAAAACTCAGATGGACAAAGGGGTAGCTGGCTGAAGGCACGCTGGCATGCAGAGATCAGATGTTTGCAGGCTTTTTCATTAAATCTGTCCCCCTTAAAAATATTTTTTAAGCTCCTCTTAAAGGGCCATACACCTTTAAAAAAACAAACAAACAAACAACTAACCAAGCAGTAACTCTCCTACTTTTCTGTTCCTTTGTTGTTTAACTTTTGGGTTTGCCCAGGCTTTTTTGTTTATGTGTTTGGTTTGGGGTTTGGCTTTCCTTTTGCCACAAGGCAGCAGGATTTTCTTGGTCGGGGACATATTCTACAGGTAATTGCAGGAACCTGAACTACCTCAGGATTCCTGCTGGCCTGTCAGTAATCATGATGGGAGTAACAAAGAGCCTGCCATCTTCCACGGCTGTAATTACCAGACCAACATTAACAGAGCATTCCCCCCCCTGCCTTTCTGTCATGCTGAGCATTTTCAGACTTGCTCAGCACTAGAATTTTCTGAAAAATCAAAGCTGCCTTCCAAGGCAACTCCTACAAATATCTGAAGAAGTTTTCATCATCATTTGGAGGAAAACACGAAGGGAACAGAACACAGAGTTACCGAAACTGCTTGTGGGACAATGTGTGGCTTCCAGCCAACTGGTCATAGCCCGTGATCACTGGTCATAACCCTTGTAAACCTAAAACCACACATGGAAGCTGTGTGAGACAAGGGACTGAACCCCACCACCACAGTCCTGCTGCAGTGCTCTAAGAAAACTGCCTGCCCTTTTACTGTGCATTGTCTCCCTGACTCCAGTTTGGTCCTACTTCCAGCACTTGTGGCTCAGTGTCTTATGCAATCCCCCTCAATCATGGAGGCATGCATAATGTTTTGCACATGAAACCACAGAAAAGCACCAAACACTGCAATCATCTAAATTCCTGCCTTGGACACTTCAATAAGACAAGAGTTAATAGAGGTTTCCTCTTGAGAACAGCCTTTCTCCTCCAAGACTGCTTGCCCACTAGGGCCTAAGGAAATACAAGAGATTTAGTTAAAAGAACTCCTCCCAAAATAGAAAACAAAAGAAATAGGCAAGTCTTTTGAAGGCTAATACCAAGCTTACCTAATAATGCAAACATCTGGAGTGGAAGAACACATTTTACAACCAGAGACTTAGTGCTGTAGTATTTTCCTGCCATAAAAGCTTAGACACACTATCAAGTTCCCCAAAAATAAACGTGAGGCAAAATATCTCAATTCAAACATGGATTTAACTCGCGCATCTTCTCTCACACTTGAGACTGACCAAAAGCATTGCCACGGTCAGCTATTGCAAGCTGGTGGGCACAGAGCAGCCGCAGCATCCCAACAGCACATCAGAGAGAAATCTCTCCACATACTTTCACTGACATGAACTTGTAACCTCTCCTTCCCTCTCCTCTTCACATTAAACCAGGGGACCTACAGTCCCACGGTCTCCCCTCACCACCACTACAGGGTGTGACAGCCTCCAGCCATACTCAGGACTCAGCAACTGAGACAAGCCCCAGCACAAACAGGGGGATGAACCTGAGATCTGACCGAGCAACCATGCTCAAAGACAGTCATATCCGATGTGAGCCATCTCACTGATTCCAAGGAGGGATGAACATTTTCAGAAGAAATACTAAGGTAGTTTGTCCTCCTTGTAGGCTGCTTTTACAGTTTCAGTCCTAACCCCAAGGGTGAAACAGAACATCAGAGAACATAAACAGAGGTTTTTCTTATAAACTACACAAATAACCCTCAATGCCAGCAGACCCAGTGAGGCTGAAATGCTTTTGTTCTGCCTAGCTCAGGCACTATACGGCAACAAAGCAGGAGGTGGTCTCCATCCACATGAAACAAGCAGAAGGCCATTTCCCACATGGGCCAGACAGAAAGGTCCTCCCTACTGTCACATAAGGGAGCCTCCAGCAGAACCGAGAGCTCACAGAGCTTGTGCCTTAACCAGAAAGCCACCCTTCCTCTCTGAAGTCACAGGTCAGGATTAGACACTTGCACATGGCAGCATTTCACAGATACTGACTTCATGGAAGGCACAGCTGTCCTTCGTTTCTACACAGTTCAAACCAGCCTTGGGGGCTGAATCTTGCACATGGAAGCCAAGAACTCATTATTTTCAGAGTGCAGAGCATCTACTACAGGAATGACAAGCTGCTTTAAGTCTTTTTAAGATTTGCATTTTCCTGACAGCTCAACCTCCTACAGTGCCTTCACCTTCATGCCTAAGCATAGAGCTAGGCTTGTCATCCCTTGCTTGAGAATCAAATTGTGACAATAGGGGAAAAAAAACCAACCTAGACTTACTCAAGGAGCTCAAGACATCCATATGAATTAGCAAAGAAAACAGAACCCCCATGCTTGCTACATTATTAGTCAAATCAAACAGCAAACCAAAAAAAGCTCATTATAAAAACCAGCAAGTTATTGCTACATGGGATCTCCATCCCATGCACATCAGAACTGAGGCACTGATTGTGTGGTGAACGATGTCTGTGTATTTTCCACAGACAGAGGTTTTTAGTGTCCTCATTCATAGAAACACATCCCCAGTTACTATCACCAGTGCAGGGAGAACAAGAGAAACCACTGCTGGGAAGCAGTTTTAGTCTGCTGATCTTACTGCAACTACGACCGTGACTGTGAGGTCTCACAGTAAGCTGTAACCATTCCCAGCAATACTGTGAAGATCCACAGACCAGTGGAACAAAAAAACCTGTGGGGACAGGTTGCAGAGCAAGAGTATGCTCCTCAAATATCTCTCATTCTTTCTTGCTTCACTTGGAAGCACAGAGGGCTTATACCTTCCTCCAGAAACTTAATGGTGCAGTGTCTTTTAAAATTAAACAATAGGGCAGAAAAACAAAACCCCACGGAAATTGTGGCTACAGTTTTCATATCCTGAACACTGCCTTCTAAAAATAAAAGGCACGCAAGGGCTATTTCAACATATCTCAATCCACTGTAGAGTACAAAGCTCACCAGGTCTGACTCCAATTTGCAAGGTTTCTACAGAGAGGGTTTGCACCCATAATCTACAATAAACCAGTCTTACAGCCAGTTTAAAACTAACAAGCTTGCTGAAAACGATCTGACAGTAGGATATACTGTTTACTTCTCAGTTTCACATGCAGCAAGTCCCTACAAGGAACTGGGTGAAGGAAGGGGGAGAAGGGGATTCATGCCGTAAATTAATTCAGCTCAGAGGAAAGCAGGACAGTGTGCCCCATCTACAAGTGTGACAATACCTTCACAGGATTTCACTCCCTACAGATGGAACACGCAAGGCAGAAAACAATTATGTTTTCTATGTATCCGTTGGAGGATTTACTAGCCTTTGGCTAAGCCTGCATTCCTTCACAACCTAGCATCAAGGCAACAGAGAAGCTGGTGTTAAATTATGACCATTCATTTCTTATCACAGAGACTGCTTATAGGGCACCCCAGTCATTTTCATAGCAGCAGCATCAAGCCATCACAGCAAGATGAAACAGTGAGACAGGATGGGGCACAAGAAGCTTTAGCTTTGTTCTTTGGAGTCAGCAGGTTTCCACAGCAGCCCAAAGGAGACAAGACAGACAGGTGGGTTCCCAGCACCATACCGAGACACCCATCTCTGCCAGCCAACAGAAGGAGCAAAGCAACAAAGAGTGGCAACTGAGCAACTAAAGTGAGCATTGTCCTTGACTTGCACAGAGTTCAGATTTGTGGCTCCCAGTTTCCCCACTCAGGTAAGACCTCACTTCTGCAGCAGGGGAGGCGAGTCTGCGGCACCTCTGCAGAGCTCCCACGCGAGGGCAAGAACTCGGACACCCACACCAACCTGACCGTACAGCAGGCCATCAAGCCTATGGACCTGTGCACAACCAGAGGACATAGTCATGAGGCTCCCCAGTCACACAGGCCTGCTTCACCCACGGCATCACTTCTTCACTAACCATACTCCCAGCAACAGCAGATTTTGCAAGACACGAGCACATGAAGGTGTTGAAGCTGAAGCCAAGAGCTGAAAGCATTTGATGGTAGTGCATGTAAGCACTACAAGGACTCTGGCCAGAAACCTGCCTTGCCTTTCGGTAAACCATCACACGGTGAGAGGACTAGAGTAAGCAAGGCAAGCACTGCTACAGAATTATCTCATACACTGGAATTTTATGTAAGTTTTCCAATGAAGAATCTGGGAAGTATTCCTTAGGAACACATGACTGGTGCACTTGAACACCTCAACTGATTTTCACACTCATTACCCACCACTGATTTATAGAGAAAAGATGTCTGAAGCAATTTCCCATGAAAATAAAAATGGGCTTTCAAACAAGTTCAACAGTGGAACCAAAGACTGAATGACTTGTTAATTGCCAATCGTCCAGAGGAAACAGATCTCCTAATGCTGAAGCCTTTTACAGCATTGTACTCTAATGACCCCAATCTACAATATGAAAAGCAGACCTCTCAGACAGGCCAGTATTGGGCTTGGCAAGGCTGCAAGTTTTCATCTGTTCTCATTATATTCCTCACTTTGGACAATACATCCAAGAAAGGACGATAAAACAACATTTCTTAAAAAATCCCCACAATTACTACATTTTAATTTTCCTTTTCCTGTAAGACACTCTTTCCCCAGTGTGGTGGGAACAGCTCTCAGAGCTGCCTGTATCCCTATTTATATTGGAAGGAGCTAAAAATGTCCGCTGAACAAGCTGGACAGCTGTACCATGATTTGCTGACAAGAAATCAAGCAACTCAGCAGGCCTGTTGTGCAGGTCCAGCTAGTGTGAAAATACAAGCCTAATTTGCTCAACAGTCAAAGTGCTATACCTTCTGCAGCCATGGCTTGTCTAGATTTTATGGTAGGCTAAGGCTCTCTGCTCTGTGTCCACCAGACAAGCAACAACACTGTCTCTGCAGACATAAGAAAACACCCAAGTGAGCACCTACTACCAGACCCCACCATCTTCCTGCCATGAATAGAGAGGAGGTGGCCTGCAATCTATCTCCAGCAGCTAGGATCTCTTGGGAAAAATGGAAGAATTGTGTGACAGACCCAGGCCTTTCTTATCATTTTGGGACTGCAGGCACTGCAACCATCTCCATTCCTCTACAAGTCTACATTTTTGCTTAGAAGAGCCTTAAAATAAAAAGTGGCCAGAAGAAAGCACAGCTGACACCATGTACTGGTATATGCACAAGACCAGTCCCTGTTGAACCTCTGCTGGGGATATGTGTCTTGGCTTCAAGGACACAGAGCCCATTTAAGTCAGCTGAGATCCCACCTGCAACCTGCACAGAAAGCAGCAGAGAGAAGGCTCATACCTCTCTTCAGGTAGTACTTTAAGTCCCAAATGACACCAGGACCCCTCTTGTATGACACACACGACGAGAGAAAGACTGCCTCAAAAAGCAAAGACACAAGGCACAGAAGCAAAAGCCACGGGCTGGTCTCCAGCAGTCCTGCCAGCAAACACAGCCTGCAGCGCTTCTGCCTATGAAGGGACACATCCAATCACCTCCCTAGGTCCTGCGTAAAACCACAGAAAATGTATTCTCACATCTTCACCTGCTGCAAGCCAGATTCTGTTATCAGCACAGACAACTGTGAAATACAGCTTGCCAATGAAGAAACAGGAAAAAAAAAATACCCAGGCTCCTAACAGTACTCCTAACAGGGAAGCAGTCTTAAAGGAAACATCCTAAGTATCTTCACTGGATTGCTTTAAGAAGGAAATCTTGAGCAGAGCTCCAAATCACATGGCAGTTATAACTAGCTGAAAATTCTCCTGCTAATTTTCACAAAATAAGGAAAAACTACAAATTTCTTAACCTTTGAATTTGCTTGTCACCGACAGAGATGACAAATCTCAGATATGACCAGATAAAATACTTTAATCATTGCAACAAAATTATTTTCAGGAGTGGTGCACAGAGCACATTTGGGGCTGGCACAGGCTATGGAGGTGGTCTCTAAAGGTCAAATCCACTCAGAGAAAGAGAAGTGCTTCTAAAGAGGCAGGAAGTAAGCATTTGCTGTTATGATTGGATTTTTACTGCGCTAGGAACATTATGCCCTAGATAATACAGAGATTTTAGATGTTTCAAAAACATCAACTTAAACACAGTAAAATGCATTAAAAAAAATTAAAATCAATAGACAGACTGGAAACCAAACACCTTGGTCACATCCCGCCACGTGTCACTATTCTAATGGCAAACACTGGTGTGAGTATACAAGCAATGTCATTATACTATTAAAAAAGCATGGAACTAAGCAGAAGTTGAAATTATGAGCTGTTACTAAGGAAGACCCCATCCAGAATTCCCTGTACTTGAGCACAGTGACCTTAAATTCAGTGGAAATTCAAGTCACAGGAAAAAGCATTTTAATCAAATGACCATTACTAACAGCAGAAGGCTTTTCGTGGGCTGGCTATGTGAGCGTGCATCTGGAAGACTGCTGGTTCAAATGCAAACAGAAGACACTTGATGTCAAAACCATCATGATACTTGAAACTCCGTTTCAAGGCTTTCAAAGACTTCCCCCACAAAACTATCCTGTACTTATATTTGTTTCACCTTACGTAGAAAGGCTGATGAGAAGAGGAAAAAGTGACCCCTTCCCTTTCTACCTCACCCTGCCACAGCTCCCTCTCACCCCTCACAGCTCTGGGGAACCTGACTCACATCTAGGGACTTTTCAATCTGAACACAGTATCAAGTCTGCGTACAGCAGACGGTAGTGGCTCTTGTTTTCCCTATGTTCAGAAAGACCTGTCACTTCTGGATTTAGTGCCAAGTCCTAATGCCCTCCAAGCGCGAAATAGCAGAAGCCACCTCCAGAACAAAGCATCATATCAATTCAAGAGGCAGCAAAATCCACTAAGGGTTTTATCAAGGAGAGGCAAATCATTGTAGGCCGATTACTTCAAGCAGAAACACCGTCTACTTATGCTGAAAACATACCTACAGCTAAATTACTTCAGCCTACCATGATTGCTCCCTATGTTTCAATGTAGTCAGTCATTGGGAAGTTATCCTCATGGATAGTAGTTTGGTTTTACTTGAGATATTCAAAAGCTCTTCAAAAAGCTATTCAAAAAAGAATAATCAAGCTTCAGCACTGAAACAAGAGATTATGTTTTCTCTGTCTGGTTTAGAGCAACCTCTGCAACCATTCAGCCCTTTTATAAGACAGACTGTCGAGCAACAGCACTTCCAAATTGTACAAGAACTTTCTCGGTCTTTGTGAAAGACTGAAAAGCAGATACTTAGTAGATAAGGATTGCCCAAATTCACATCAAGCCTTAGCTAGAGATCAGATCTCTTGTAACCTACGTGGGACACTATACTGCTGGCTCACATTGACATGCTCCAAACAGACCCAGCCTTGGTAGGCTGAGAAGCTCATTTTTCAGGCTGGTGTTCTGGACTGTGAATATACTAACTATGCCTTGCCTCCTTGTGTTCTACACAGAGGACACAGAGGACAGGAACATTACTAGTAGACACAGAAAAGAGTAGTGCCTCTTGCTGCTTTAGTAACCTGGGCCTGAGTACCAGAGCCCCAACACAGTGCAGTTAACCTGAAGAAAATTTGAGTGTGTACTGCTGGAGAGATCTTCTGCATTATTATATGGATACCCTGGTAAAATTGTTTGCATTTTCTTCAGGTGGCAGTGAGAGATAACATGAAAAGCAAGGAAAGAGACAAAGTTGGATGGAGACACCTGTGGCTGCTCCATTGTCTTGATTTCTGCCCTCTGACTTTACAGCACCCTTTTCCCCTCCTGCTGGGCAGTGGGCAAGTATGTGAATAGACCAGGGTTATAACATAGGTAAGCAGGGATGTGTGGTGGCTGCTGACCATGTTACACAGTTGTGTTGCCTTTGCTACAAGGAAAGTTACTCTGATGATGCACTTTCACGTCTGCCACTTGTCTCAAGGGGCAAAACACATTTCTCCCTGCTGTTCTGAAGTAGCATTTTGTTGGGCAGACAACAGCTGCTGCTTTCTGAGACAGCTGGTTGGTACAAGTCAGAACAAGCACTCAAGACTTGAGACATTGCTACCTTTGCAATAAACTCTTTGTCCCATCAGCACATCCCCTTCTGGCATAAATGTATGTTCAGTCATTTTCCAATACAGTCCAGTTACGTTTCAGCTGCGCTTGCTAAAATAGATGGAGAACTACAAGGAAGGGACCTCCTGACATATAACAGTTTACCCTTGCTAAGGTCTATCTGTCTGTAGTCATGCAAACCTCCTACCAGTTTCCCCTACCTAAAATCCATCTATGGCCAACTCAGGCCATATTTGCCTCTAAAGACAAGAGATTTAGAATACTGTAAGTGGTCAAGGAGGGGGGAACAAACAACAAAATCCAGGAAAGGGTCTTGATTTAAAATCCCTTAAAAGGGTCTTTTATTGCACCATCCTTAAAACTAAATTAGAAGAGGAAGGAAACTTTAGCAGTTTGCAGAGGATGTGTGTCACAGATCAGCCTCAATCTCCTCCACATATAGCTTAATGCTGCCAGGTCAGCATAAAAAAAAAAAAAAAAAAAAAAAGCTAAGGCAAGATCTTCAGCTAATAGATGAGCTACCTTCTGCTAAATTTCAGAGCTACACCAGTTTTTAATCAGCTGAGAATTCATGCCACACAGGCATAGCGACATGAAGTTTTAACAAACTCAGTTCATTATTAACGCTTAATACCTAAATATTTGTATAATTTATTTTTTATTCTGCAGCTTCTGCATTTAGTTTCAAAGGATTTTTCCAGCATTTTGGAAACTAAACATACACAAAGTATGATACAAGCATAAAACTGTAACCTGAACTCAAAATGCATCTCAAAGACACAACCAATTCTTGATAAATCACAGGAACCCCAAAAAACCCTCAGGGTTGGTAGTTAAGAATATTGCAGTTCATTGAAGCTGCAAAGAAATTTAGCAAGGTGGTAGAATATGTTGTCTAATTTTAGCCAAGATCCTGGCATTAACACTCACTTATTTTATGACTGAAAATATTTAAATAGAACAGCATCTGTTTCTCATGAAAAAGGCTGCCTACAAAAGTTGAACTTCTGTGGATTTTTAAAAATCTCAGTTGAACAATGCTTTATCCTCTTGCCTGGGTAAAAACCAACTTTGATTCAACATCAATAATGTTTCAAAGCAATCACCTTTTATCACATCCTGACTACACTGAAAACTGCCACATCCTACTGTGATTCAGAATGAGGGCTCCAGCTCCTTTGCGCTGTTTATTTTTTTTAGCTCACAGGAATGCTCTAAAAATTAGGTAACAAGTGTTCATAATGCACACTGGAGATGAAAGGTATCCTTACAGGAGAAGGCTTCAAAGCTGAATATTAACTTGAGGATAAAGGAAGTCACATCCCAACTAGGCACTCTGCCCTCAGTATCAAGTCAGGCACAGAAGTGGACAGAGCAATTGCCCAACTGTGGCAATATCATAATCGCCACTCTCATGAGAGCTCAGCCCCCCTGGAAATCCCCTGAGAAAGCTGAACTTTTCACCAGATTACAGTGGTACAAATTACCTAGGGGAGAATTAGCACCAAGCTCAACGTGAAAAGTCTCTATCCCGCTCTCTCAGCCTACCTCAGCCTGTAGGCTTAGTTTAAATAAACTAAGCGCAATCTTCAACTAATCAGGCAATTTATTGAGATTTTGAGATTAGAAGTTACTGAGAACAAACCCAGAAATTGCGTAAGAGTGGAAAACACAGAAAATAAATGCAAATTAATGCCAAGCACAAGTTTTTGGCTACTTACTGCTGGTATTAGCAAGCTGTACTGATAGGGTTGCATACAAAAAGAGAGACAGTAGTAAGGTATGAAAGGTGTAACTGTCTACTTAACACTGCATTTCATTCACTGGTTCAAAGTAAGAGTCAGTGTTGACAGACCACATTGAAGAGTTTTAGGAGGCTAAAGAAAGCCCCCAGAACTTTTTAATACTGTCCCTCTTCTGCAGCACATGCCAATATTACTTATACTGTGACAAGCACAGTAAGCAGCTCTTGCTTTCTTTATCATTGTGTCTTTATAGACAAGTTAACAGCAGGATAAAGAATGGCATAGGTTATCTGTCAGAATAGCTGTGTTGCTTATTGTAGACATGGGCACTGTTGCCTTCCCCAGATGCAGTTGGACTATTAGCTGGCACCATTGGGTTAGCCAGTCTTCAAGGAACCAAATTTCCAGTCAGCCCTTCACCAGTGCAGCCCAATGCTAACATGCTTGTGATTCTCTCCACGTGTTTTTAACAGGGTTCATACAATTCTACTGTGATAGGATTCTCAGAAATGTTTTCCTCAAGCTTGTGTCACCTGGTACAGTGCAGACACTATAGCAAAGCCAGATTTAACATAACACTGCATGGTTGGTTTTTTTCAGTTCCACTTCCAGAAGGATTTCAGTCTTTCCCTCCCATATCCATACACACACCACTTAGAATCCAAACTGGCATTATTCTAAATAATTCTGCATCTCAGCAGAAGTGAAGTTCACACCAAAAGCCCGGTTCTGTAGAATCAGAAAACAGCGATGCACATTTATCTGCATCTCAACCTCTAAGCAAAGTCATGCAATGCTGTTACAGACAAAGAAAACTCTGAAAGTTCATGAACAACCCCATGGGAAACAACTATGATTCTTGTGGTAACATACTCAATGCTGCAGCAGACCTTTGTGCCTAGATGTCTATCAACATCATTTTATTACTTTAATCTCATCTTTGTCTTCAAGATATTAAAGAAAGCAGATATAGACTCTGTTGAAAGTGGTAACTGTGCAAATGTGTTATTCAGCAAATATCATGCCACCTCAATAAAAGCTGCATAGCTAACTACCCAACACACAACTGGAGACCCACACTACTATAAGAAGTCTTCTCTACCTTTGTGTATCTCTTGACTGTCAGCCTCCCAGTTTCAGTTTAGGAAAGAAAAAAATAACATTGGATTCACACAGAGGCTTTGCCCAGTACCTGTAGTAAGGGACTCAAAAGTGCCCTTCCAAGAAAGTTTTGGACAAGTTTTTCCAGAAGATCTGCAGTTGCCTGCACAACTTACATTCCTTAGATAAAAAAATAATTATCTAAGGACTTTCAAGTCTGCATATGCTCAGTGACCCAGTGATTTGAAGAAAAAATTAATTAGGCAAATGTGGGAAAAACGCTATGTGTATCTGAGTCTCCACACGGCCCAATCAACATGGCACACTACAAAACCCTTTGTGTAATCCAAATACCCAGTACTGACATCTTGTTCCACTCGCTCCATCCCAGCAGATGTCCCCTGACCAGAGCAGGAATCACACTGATTCCCACACAGTGGGCTCCCCTTCCTGGCTGGATGATTTGGGCTCAGAGGTGTCAGCAGCCAGGAACCTTCTGGAGAGCTCTGCTGAGGGCTAACGCAAAGTAACCTGTACTGAAAACAAAGGGAAAGCAGCCTTTCTACTCGCCCACACAAGTCAAGATCTCTCTACTGATACCACAGGGCAGCATTTTTGGCAACATTTTCGCTGGCCTAAAGGAAAGGCAAGGATCTGCATGTCACTGTGGAGCACAGTACCAGAAAACCCAGTTGCATATTCACGTGCAATGGCAGGAATGCCACCCTGATGCAGTTGGTGTCTGCAGCTGTTTAAGGGGTAAAAGCCATCTGGACATATGGTTTGTTAGTCCTCATTCTAGCCTGGCTGGTTTCTCTTAGGTTCCTTCCCAATGGAGGCCAGGAGGAAACCAGTTCAATTAGGGAGAGGTAGGCAGGTATAAGAACTAATTTCAATGTTTAGTTTGAGGGTGTGGGGTCATTTCTGTTGGGGAGACAACACCAAGAAGGGAATAAGCTATCACCTTAAAGTCATCTAGCAGATATTGTACAACATCCTGTTTTCCTGAGGAACCTTATAATCATACAGCAGGACACACACATCACCAGAAAACCTCCCCCAAGGCTGCTCTTCAGCCCAAGCCCTCCATCATCCTTTACCTGTTAAATAAAACAGCACTATTAGCACTGACCAGACAGGCTGCAAACTCCTTCAGTTCCAACATATCTCTGTGCAGCAAAGTGCGTCAGCAGCAGATGCCACCCAGCCGATGCTTCTCCTACACCACGAGCGATACTAATCCAACAAACAACTGGGAAAAGCAGGGCACATGTGGAATAATAGCTTGACATCTGATGCAATTTCTTAGGCGATGTTTGTTTCCCTCTGCCTATTTCATTGCTCCATTTTTGTTTAGTTGGGACGGTTTCAAGAAAAATAGAAATATGCCCTTTGGAACCACTGAAAAATAAGAGCAATGAAGTAAATACCAACTAGAATGGCTCGCATGTGCAGCTGTTAGCAACAATTAAAGAAGGGGGTTTTGACTTTACCTGCTGATTTATTGCCCTGTGGAACTGCAAAGCAAGTATTTGGTAATGCCTTAGGGACAACAGCATCTCCACTTTTCAAAACAGGAGGAAAGCTTAATTTTTTTGCAAAAGTTTTATCCTCTCCTAAAATGGCATTGAGGCCAGTTACAAATCCAATGTCTGCAAGCAGTGAGTCAAACCTACTGCAGGTGGCCATCACAGCAGTCATGTCATGCTGTCACCAAGGTCTTTGACACTCTGTTCTGATTTGCACTCTGCGTTATCATGAGTGTTGAAGACCTTGATGACATTGCTGGACAGAGATGTAACAAGGCTAGGAAAGAGAGGGCACCTGGCACCTGCCTGCAAAATTGATTATATTAAGGTATGTGTGTGCCTGCACGTAGATTTCACTGCTCAGGGCTTGCTGAAAGTGGCCATGGAATGGCAGCACCCTGTGACAGCTGCCTGTGCTGAACTCCCTCACCCTACTACTAACAAGATGAAGTCAGTACTTCATCTTGGCCGAAAAAGGTGCTACACGAAGCAAAGGTGGGCTGTTCCCTACTAATAATATCTTTGCCTCTCTGCACCAGAGAGCTCTTCTGGAGCTCAGAGCAGCAAAGAACAGGAGCTACTCCTCATACTCCTGGACAAACAGCCCTGTTATGAGGGGTTACCTCCCACCTCATCAAGAAGTGACTGAGATACAAAGCCTGTTGGCATGAGTGCACAGCACTGCCCAAATCTTAGTGTCCCACCTTGTCTTTAACCAAGACTGACTTGCAGGCACCATCTTAAGCAAGTCTCCCTTTCCCAGGGTTCAACACATGCCTATTGTGGTTTGAAAAATTTGAAAAATGTATTTGTTGTTTAGACAATCATTCTATCACCCAATGACCCCTTTCCACCCCTGAAGGGGAACCAGGAAGAACAAGGAAACACAAGGGTTAAAATATAAATGGATAAGACTTAACCATAAGGGTTAAAATATAAATGGATAAGAATTAACCATACTACTAAAGAAGCTGTATTGTTCCCAATACTAATATAAAATACACAAGGATTATACTCAGCCCACTCTATCAGTGGGAAGCTGTGCACTCCCAGCAGCGGACAGCAAATGCTGCACACTGTGAATGCTATGGCTTTGGTAGGAAGGGAAATGTTCAGGGGTCCAGCACTGGGCAAGAAGTTCCCTGGATCACAGCCATCAAGAGACTGAGAACTACACAAACTTTTCTAATTTATATTGAATGTGACAATCATGGTATGAAATAATCCTGTTAGCCAGCTCAGGTTAAGTGTATAGGTCTTACTCCTCCTCACCCCTGCACCTGGCAAGGCTCAAAAACAAAGACCTCCAAGCCCACATAGCACAGCTGGCTATGAAGTAAAATATTTTCACAAATTCAGACACTAGAGTCTTCTAAAAGTGCAGTTTTCCCAAGCACTAGAAGGCAAATTAAGTCCTGTGTCACTCAAACCAGAACAGTGCCTAATTTCAGATCAGACAACACTAGAAGTCACACCTTGAACATTAGTTGGTGAGGGTTAAAAAATTATTTTAAAGAAGATTGGAGGAAAGGACTTTGTGGCAGATTCTCTATAAACAGATTCAAACATCTACTGCCAAATACAGACATGCATGTTCTGCGTGACTAGCATTAGAACAAAACCTATACCACAGCTTCAATTTGTATGCTAGCCATGGAAGACCACCCCCTGAAGCCTGTTTCAAAGGCATCAGCCAGCAGTGGGAAGCATGTATGAAAGCAGGACACCACACCAGTGTGCGAGGGGATGAGTGAGCTGCAGAGATTCCAACAGAGCCCACAGCACACAGTAGGCAGCACACAGTCCCTCCCACTGCGGAAAATAAGCTGCAAAGCTGCATCTGTCTGCACTGCTGATTCACATGACTTCAGGTCCAGGCCAGTGCTGGAACAGAGATGTATTACAAGTGTTTTCAATTATTAGCTCATCAGGTAATTAGCCCTCCTGCTAACTGGGGAAAAGCAGTGCTTTCAGGTTTGAAGGTGTGCTTACATCTGACATCCACTCCTACAGTCTTCTTAAGTCCCCAGAGTCACAGGAGGAAATGCCCCAGAGAGGAAAGGATTTAAGCATCTCTTACACCTCGCTGTCAGCTGCATCTAAGGAGCTGACCTGTAGTTCCCTCCCTTGCACAGCATTCTAAGCACTGCTAAACGTAAATGCACAAGGACTTGTAAGACTGGAGGATGCTGTTTTATGCATGTTCTTAGAGAATGAATCACACAGCCAAGGAGTGGGCAGCCAGGACCCCCAAGTCAGAGGCTTTATAAATGAGCATATCACGAGAAGAACAAACAGGCTTTGTTCCCTATAAACCTTACCAACAATGGGCAGTCTGTCATTCTAATGACACAGAGGCTTGATATTTTTTATTACACATTTGAAATATTTTATTATAGAAATGTGATCTTTGATGACTGGTCTGAGGCTTATTTTTGCTGTCAGTCCACTAGTCTTTATAGTATAGAGAAACATGAGCCTTTCAACTGACTTTCAACTTGTACAATACTCCCTATGTGAAATGCTTCTTGGAATCACTCCTCCCTCTCAAACTTTCCCAGCAATAACAGCTTCAGCTTATGGCTTTGACAGTTTTCTTGTAAAAGTCCACGTCTGATGTTCACTGCATGTTTCAATACAAAGCACCAGTATCTCACTCTCTTTGGAAACATTAACCTGCAGGTAACTACTGTGGGCATGAAGTGTAAAATCCAGTAACAGTAACACCCCTCATTCTTACAGAGAGAGCTTGTTTCCACCAGACCACCAAGTCAAATCAAGGGCTTGAAGAAGTCCATGAAAAACAGTATTAAGCCTCTCCTTGGGAAATAGTAATCTTAGCTCATTTTGGCTGTGCTCATTATGTGTCCATCTCTGCATAAAGTTTTGTTTTTGCTCTGCATTCTCTCCCTCCTTAAAATTGCTGCAGATTTAGGTAAAAGCATGAAGGTGCCACTTACCAGCTCTCAGAATAAAAAGAGGGGAGCCTGTCAACACTGATACTGAGCCCAGAAAGGAAGTGCATCCCTTATATATAAGCAAAGGTATCGACTAATGCTCAAAGAGCAAGTAGACCACAGTATCACCCGCAGATCTGACCCCATCACGATTCTGCATAGCCCTGGAGGGTAGAGAGGAGGTTTATATATCCAAGACAAATCTCTTGCACAGTTCATGTCTGTACATACAGAGAGCACACATCTGCTGTCACCAGCAATGCAGACTATTTCAAAGTTACTTGCAATGTACTGAGCAACACGGGAAAGGATATAAAAACACTACCTCTGCTTTAAAAGTGTGCTCAGGAAACATTACACATGAAAGCATTCTCACCACGCCAAGTCAGGTATTTTTCTTCCTGGAGTCTGCCTGAGCCACATTCAAATGAACAGATTTAGGAAGAACTACAACTGTAAAACCAGGGACAACTTTCACAAAACACTAAAATACCACCTACATTCAAAGAGCACCACCGGCCTGGATAGAGGCTGTGGGTGAAGACAAGCAATGGCTGTATGCCCTACTCTGTTTCCCTGATGTATTTCTTTCTAAACTCTTACTTGCCATCACTTCCAATAGACATATGCATCACTAACACAGCAGCCAAGAGCAACAGTCTTTCAGAGAAGAATACCCCAAAACACTCTTCATAAGTTGCCATGTCAGAGGGAATAACGAGAGACCTGACACATTTCCCGAGAGTGAGCAGAGCTGTTCATGTCCCAGCTCTGCTGCAAGCCTCCCATGTGACCCCACACTAATCACTTATTCATCTGCATGGGACAGGAAAGTACTTCTCATGCAAGCTAAAAATGGAAGAATTCTCACTTTTCATGGCAAATGGGGCTGTGCAAGCCCCCAAGACAAAATATTTTCTTTTGGATCTTGCCATTCAAAACCCCACCAGACAGTAGCAAAGAATGAAGTATCCTATACCAAATGGTCATATGGAAACAAACAAACAAAAAAAAACCTACCAAGAATGGAAATAGAGACTTCATTGTCAGATAATAATCAGCTTTGAGTTTATAAACTGGAGGCCAATGTTAGCTTTTACTCATCAGCATTCTTCCAGCACACTTCTCTCTGGAGCTCAGGGGGAGAGCGCTAAATTGTAGTTGTAATGCATTCATTGCTTCACTGACAAAACAGCAAAATAAGTAGTCTTTTCCAAAAAGATACACGATTTGGGACTCCTTTGAGAAAGTCAGCATTTTAACTGACTTCAGCAGGCTCAGGACTGTAATTTCACATCCAAACCAGCTGCTATTCTTGGCATTACAGACTATCCCTTTTCTCTTCCACTGAAGAAGCTAAAGAGCACACAAAGCTGTGACATAGAAGGGGCTTAAGGTACTTCTGCAGGATCGGACAGGACTTGATGAGCTGCAGAATAAAACCATGCATGTTCTCATTATGGTACATTTCAGAAATTCATACACATGCAGCATTAAAGAGACCAGAAGTACCAGATGTTGGTCGCTCTTTCCACCATGCTGTTACCTGAGCCAGAGGAATTTCCCAACTTGCGCAGTTTTCCCAGGACCTTTTGGACATCTCTTATGCTCGTGTCTTGTTGGCTGTACAACAGTAACCTCTTGGCATCTGAGAACAGGCGGGAAACACTGGTGACAGGAAAACACAAAAACAACCAGCAGTCATCAGCTCTGTGAGCCAGCATCCACAGATCCAGTTTTGCATCTCAATTCCAAACTTCAGACCCTTTCAGTTATGCCACTGTCCTTTCTAGTACAATAAGCCCTTTCTTCAGTGATCACCCTGGGACAATCCGAGGAGCCCAATAAAAGATGACTGCTAATGCAAGGTCAAACAAAGTGACTCTGGAAACCTCCATGCATTTGAAAGCATTTAAGACCAGGATGGAGAGGGCTTCCTACTGCCTGTACACTGCTTCCTCATAGAAGCACAATAATTTAGGTATGTCCTTGCTCCTTTTCAAAGGCTTTTCCAGCTTACAGACACATTTTACTCTGCATTAAGCCTAACTGGCCTGACAACATGAATACAGCAAACAGTGCAGGGTCAAAGGAAGCTGGCCATAAATTCAGCTTTCTGCAACATATCAGCCACTAGAGAAAAATGTCAGGAGTATCTTCCAGACCTGTTCTTCAACTGCCTCTCACTCTACACTCTCCATCTCAAGAGTTTCATTAACCAGGGAAAGAGACTCTTGGAAAAAAAGAGCTTATAACTTACCTTTTGATGGGCTAAATTCTGAGCAGCCAATAACAGAAAGGGACTCAGTCCTCACCCAGGCAGAGCTTTTCATTCACCAAGAGCTTTGGGTGCTTGGACTAAGGGATGATACCAATTATCTACCAGCTCTCTGCTAGCTCCCCAGAGCTTGGTATGTCAGTGGCCACAGAAGCAATAGTGTAGGGTTAAACCTACACCTCAATAGTGTAGGGTTAAACAACTAGCTGTCAACTTCCAAATATCCCTTTTCCATATGTTCCCCCAAGAATAGTGATGAGGGAAAAGCAGGCAGACTCACATGGAGGCATTGAAGTTTCCAACAATACCCGGGGATTCCCCAGGAGTTGGGTAGCGGAAACAGGGGTTGTTGGCATTGCAGATGATCCCCTGTATCCATGGCAACGTTCCCGCTGAAGGCATAGCTTTGTTTGGGAAATGACCTAGGACAGAAAGACAAGAGTTAAGAGACAGAGACAGAGGATACAAGCCACTACTACACAGCATTGCATTTGAAAGGTGATACTAATCCTGTGCCAGTTACTGTCACAAATTGCTCAGAAGAATGCAGGATGACCAACACTAAGAAGAGCTGAGCTTATGTTAAATTCCTCACACATAGGAGCTCTGGCCTCCTCCACTGGAAAACTACTCCTTGCTAAGCCTGTAGGAACTGCTCTTTGCTACTCTAACAACTACTTGAAATGACACTGTAGAGAGGTTGGTGCTCGTCTCGTCTTGCAGGTAATTAGTGACAGAACAAGAGGGAATAGCTTCAAGCTCCAAAAGGGTAGGTTTAGACTAAACATTAGGAAAGAATTTTTCACAGAAAGAGTGGTTGGGCATTGGAATAGGCTGCCCAGGGAGGTGGTTGAGTCACCATCCCTGGACGTGTTTAAGAGTTGTTTAGATGTGGAGTTGGGGGATATGGTGTAGGGGAGAACTTTGTAGAGTAGGGTAGATGGTTAGACTCGATGATCCCAAGGGTCTTTTCCAACCCAAATGATTCTATGATTCTAATCTTTGCCTCATTGGTTTTTGGCCATGCTGACAGGGATACTGAACTTCTTGCTGAGGAATGCCCAACAGCTGGCAATGCCAAAGCCTGGCAGTGGTGAGCACACGCACACACATGCTTTCTAGGCAGCCGTGCTCCTCTGGACTGGCACACTTAACTAACACAAGAATTTGGCTCGAGGCCACACAGACAGCCTTGGTCAGCATCTAGGTTCCAAAGACCTATAATATTTCTGTTCCATCCTTTAGATTTTCAAAATCTGCTCACCTCAGTTACAGAACTGTGAACACCAAGCAGGACTGGAAAGGTAAAGCAAAGGGTCAGCAATCTAGGTTAGGTGCCTACATTAGTCTCCCTGATGTGAGTATGTCATTGCTGTCCTTTATTGTCTTGATTTCCAGACAGTCTTAAAGCTTTAGAGTTCCTAAAGCATTTAGGCACCTGCCTGATGCATCTCAAATCTTTTTGTGGAAGTCTAACTCCTGCTACTAAAGAGCTACTTAAGTTGTAGCCTGGAGTTTGCGTCCTGTTTATCTTCGGCATTTGGGTCAAGAGTTAACAGTAAAAACAAACTACTTGTGGCAGATATTCACTTGGACACTTGTGAATCCCTTACCCTTCAACGAAGAAGGGCTGCCTTTGTATAGTCCTGCACCTTAAACAAGATGTCAGGCTGCTTTCTGCAAACTAAGTCGCTTTCTCATGCCCAAACAAGGGAAGGGAGCATGGAGGAAGGTTATGCCCCTCAGTATCTCTTACGGCTACTCAAGACTTTGACCACAAGATGCAGTCTCCCCTCTGATGCCCACCTCATCCTCACAGCATACTGCAGTCACACAGGGGCTGGCTCCCTACCACCACAGCCAAATGGAGGTACCAAAGCCCCAAGGAAGAAGAAAAGGCAAAGCTGCTGAATTGCAGCAAGGCTGGTTAATGTAGGTGGCTGAATGAAGATGGGGAGCTCATCAGTCCTCCCTGGAGAAAGCCAAGGACTCTGTCCAGGAGAAAGGTGAAGGAACCGAAGGTTCATTGTTTCTAGTACCCAGGGGACCATTTGTTCCTACTTCTGTTTAAAATATAAAACCTATTATTTACCTGAGCTCTCTGGCTTTTGTTTCATTTTGTGTTTTTGTTCTTCTAGGCTGAGGGTGGGGCTTAGGGGGTGGCAGAAAGAGGAAAAATGCTTTCAGATTACTTTTTATTAAATGCTGCAGAGAATCAGTTTCTCTCCCCCCGCCCCCCGCCTTCTAGTGCATGGCAAAGAATTCCAAGAAACTGTTAAAAGTCGTAAGAAAAGACAAAGGGCTCATAAGAATTCGTGGCAACTTTTTACGTACAGTGACGCATGTAATCACCATTTCTTGAAGAATAAAGCAGAAGAATAAAGTCAGGTGAGTTGCACAGAAAACCGTAACAGCACACTATTTTCAATGTCACTGCTGCAAACATTTAGTTTTTCAGTAGATATTATAGTCACACTTTGTCAGGTTTCTTTTTCACAAAATGAAGCACATTTTAAATACCTTAAAGGGTCACAGGAACAGAAAAGAAAAGCTAAGCTCTACAAGACAGAAGTCACCAATGTTGCTCAACAGCATCCAAGATGTCTTCTCTGGCTGGTTCAGCGAAAGCCATGTAACTATCACTTAAGAGCTAGAAAAATTTTGTCCTGTGTCAGTAGAAAAAGGTTCCTCACACTAGGCAAAGCTGCTACAAATAAAAATCCAGGCTGGGAAGTCTGACCACAGAAACAGCCGAATCTTTGATCATCCTTCTCCTCCAACAGGAAGAGATCTGAAAATATGTCTGTTGAAAAGACTATACTGTTAGAATACTGAGGCTATCTGCAGGCTACAAAGCACTTGCATGCACCTGTGTTACTGCTACCAGTAGGCATTACCTGCAAGAGATTTCATAACAGCACACAGTACACCACGACAGATAATAATCCTGCTTCCCTGAAGGCATCCAAAGGGCTGCCACAGAGTTCACTGTGAACTCAAGGTTTCTTTCTTTCTATCTCTGCTCACAGTTCAGCAAAAAATGATTCACTATAAAACACAACCATATCTGTCAGCATATGAATGTGTGATGAATCAATACAAACTTAGATGAAATAATTCTGTTACCTGTTCCCAGAAGCTTTTAGAAAAACTGAGAAGAGTTAACCACAAAAAGTGAATTAAAGAGCTACCAGATGTCCTACACTTTACAATTCCTGATGACAAGATCAGGATAAGGCAGAGAGCATTCAACATATAAATGGGAAGAAAAAATACTGCAGGGGAAAGACTCAAAACTTTGCCTGTGATACCAGGGTGCCAGCGCAAAAGATTTACAAGGAGGCTAGTGACTAACAAGACCACTCTAAACAGCTCTATGAAAAGGCAGCTATGTTTGAGTTTATAGACAAGCACTGCCACAGCTGAGAAAAATTACCATTGAGGCTGCTAGATATTTATACCAGCTGAGTAGACTGCTTATTGCTTTTCTCCAGCTTCATGTCCATATTACAGGTATCTCTCCTAATGCTACAGAGGCATTCAGTCAGAAGAGGCAATTCAAACACCAGGCAGCTAAGTATGATATTTAATTTAGGGAAGCTTCAATTACCCTGTCAGGCAATACGTAGAACCAGCAGTGTCCAAGTGTAATGGGAAACTGCAAACATTAACAGTTCAGTTCTGAAAGGATGCTTGAAAGCCTAGCAAGCAGCATAAAATGTCCCAGCCACTGCAAAGAACCACAGGGTTAAGTGCTGAAGAGCTAGTTCTTTACCCATTTTAAGAACGAAACACTTCAGAGTGACCTCCAGAATCATGTTGTGCTGACCCTTAAACCTTACTTTATTGTAATCAGGCAAAGGAAAGATAAACAAAGAGCTTTCCACAGTCAGCTAATTGCAGTATGAGGCTGTCAGCAGTCAGCAAGGTGAAGCATGTTGCTAATAAGCAAGTCATGCTTCCTAAATCAAATGGCAACCAGAGATCTGAAGATTGTCATTTGCAGAGTAAGAATAAGCCTTCTTTGAAAGAAAAACAGAAATGTGTTCTTCTTGTGTGAGGATGTAAAGAGATAAGTAGAATAGTTTTTCCTCACAAATGTATGACTGCTGTATCTACTGAACAGAGCTGACAGTCTAATGGCTAGAAAAATGGAATCACTCTTGTGCTCTTTAATGTGATACATTATCCCACAATACTGCCTGAAAATGAGATTGCTTTCTTACAGATATGAACGCTGCTTTCTTTTTATGCTAAGCCACGTAGAGACCATCAATGAGAAATTACTTGGGTTCTGCATGGGTTTTGCAAGCTTGTCACAGTTCTACAGCAAATTCTCAGCTAGTACATTATAAATGCAAAAAAAAAAAAAAAAAAAAAGAAAAAGAGAGAGAGAAATGGCAAGAAAAACAACGGCAATGTATAGTCCTGGAGCAACATTAGCAAGATTAACCTGTCAGAACACGCTGCAGTCCCTAAGATGGAAGGAAAAGAGCCATTAAAACTTCCCTGAAGATTTCTGACTGAAGCATACAACCACTGCCCCTGTGTCTTGACAGCTGCATTATTACCTTCTAATCATGAAGTAACAACTATTCTGGGGTGCAGCTGCTGTGTTTGGTACTTACATTCATGCTGCTCATAGGGCGGATATGAAAGTCTTACAGAGATCAGGATGAAGAAGATAAACAGCGGCCAGGCAACCTCAATCAGCAGCTGGAACTGGAAATAAAGACAAAGACGTCATATTCAAAATACAGCACAGAACAGAGGTTCCAGGACAATCCACTTCTAAGACAGGACAGTTTTGCAAGCACTGCCTCACTTGGCTTTGCCTATGCATTCCAGAAGCAAAAAGTTTGTTCCTCCAGCTTCACGAGATAATCTGCAAAGAATTACAGGCTTTTCTCATTGATATGTGCCAGTTGCAGGACTAAACTGGATGTGCTTAAGGGCTACTTCTGGCTGCTTTTTACAGTTCTTTTTGTCTACTGACTGACAGAAACGTCCCAAAGCATCTTCCCAGCAATTAGATGAATATTTCAGAAGTAGTGGGAAGTACTTGCATCCCATTCCCACCAGTAAACCATTGGGCTTCCACCTTAATACATCAGACTGGGAAACCGCACTGGTGCATGGCTATGCCAACCCTTCCATTTCAGTGCTGCAGAAGTATACTGGTAGCAGGAAAACAGACCTGCTAAGATTAAGCTCATACCTAGTTATTGTTTTGTTTTAATTTATGTTTGTTCCCCAAGGTTCAGGGTACCTCATAGGTACTCAGTGTCAGCTAAAGATGTAAAGAACTCAGAGGGACTAGACAAGGATATAAGAAAGGCCTGCCATGAAATACAGAGCATTTTTAGGCAGGGAACTGAAGCACAGAAAAATTCACTGAGATGTGCCGTGTCCCATAGAAATAAGTGGACAAAGCAACACTTCAGCCTAGAGCTTCTGAGACACAAGCTGAGGTTTCCCAGGCTTGAGCTTCACCAGCCACACCCCTGCTTTCCCACTCCGGAAAGGCTGTCTAAACATGCATTTTAGGTAAGTCATAAGACAAGGAAAAATAGAAAGCTTTTTACACTGCCACTTCTTTCATTTTTCCTCCTTTGGGAGGGAGAAACCAGAGTGTTTTCTCAGTCAAGTAAAAAGAAATCTTTTCCCCTTCTTTCCTGGAAAACCCCACCTTTTGTAATAAGATTTCTACATCATTCTTATTACAGGCCAGATATGATAAGATCTGCACCCCAGTGGGAGAGAATTCCCCCACACAAATGTGTTTTCCCGTATTACACTATTAATGGATAAAATTAGGCTCTTGACACTCAGCACAAGACACTCCATGCAATGTTCTAGGTGAGACTTCTAGATAACTCCTCTATCTCAAAATAACCTCACACTGTAAAAAGAGAGCATTAAAACAAATGTTATTTGATTCAAGCAGAAGAAACCATCTAAGAGGGCTCTTCACAGATACCCTTAGGCTGACATCCGACCAAATGGCAAGGCTATCGTTTAAAAGGCAAAAATTGAGCATCAGAGTCTCTCAGGCACTCCTGGTTAAGTGTGTCAGGCTCTGCAGGATCAGTTTGGGATACTGGTTCCCACCGTTATTTTCTTGCACATACTGTATGACTACTAGATAAGAAACTCTACTGAGACCATGCTAACAAAGATGCCAGGAAGATGCCCGAGTATCTTTGGTCTCTGTTTTTACAACAAACAACAGAGTGTCAGCATACACACAGCCATTAACAGTGACAGTCTGCTTTCTGCTGTACTAAACAAGTGGTCTGGATCCCAGAGGTCAGAGATGCTCATAGCTGGGACACCAACAAATTGTCTGCTCCTTCCCTTTTCAGGATTCCCTCATGGCAGTTCCCAGGATGGCATAGCAGGACTTTTTCTCCTCTTGACAGAAAGGAGGCTGTGAAACCAGGACAACCCATTTCCCTCCATCAGCATCAATGACCATGCTTGTCATACATCACAGTTCTCTGCCACCTCTTATGACAAGAGAGCATGCACCCCAAGATACTACACATCTGTTTGGGTAAGAGCAGCATCAACTGGGCTTGTGGAGGCTTCTCAGGATGTCCAAGGTGGCCAGATAGCCTCTTGCAGCTCTGGACAGCAGTGCTCAAATGGCCTTGTTGCTGAAGGGGGAGCTTGGCCACCTGCACCCATTGCTCCTTCTTTGCATGCCTAGCTGTGGTTAATTACACAATCACAAAGGCAACCACATGTGGGCTGCATGCATAGCACTATATGCCTCTCACACACACCACGTCTATCTTGGCAGACTGACAGGCTCAGGAAGGCCTGAGAAAGAAGGGCTACAGCTTGGGCTGACTGAGTTGGACCTTTACTGGAGGTGCAACTGAAGGCTGAAGACTGCTGCATCATGGCAGCCACTGAAATGCTACTGCTGCACCAGGGGCTTGCATGGGGTCAGACTCAATGTGTTAGTAGTATTTCAACAGAAAGTTTGGCCAGCCTCTTGTGCTGTTCAAAAAAACTCAACTCTCTTCCTTTTGCTCCTAAAGGTCAGTAGGTTTCTTCCCCTCCTGCTTCCTGACCTTCCTGTGACAGCACTTTTCATCCCCTGTGACCTTTGCAGAAGAGACACTAAAGGGGACATGTCTCTCACTCAGCTTCCATAGTAAATGGATACTGAAAAATCAAGTCTCCTCACCCACTTATGTGCTGCAACTACTGGAGTAGCCTGGTAAACAGTGAAATGAATCGTCAAACCTCCAACCTGGAAGGTTCCATTTGCACACAGGTGAATTCGGAGGCAGCACCTGGCCAAGAACAAGCCTTCTGAGGCTAATCCCTGAAGCATGCCCAGTTTAGACCAGTTGGCTGATGATGAAGGATACCCTTAAATATTGAGATCTACACTGTGTCAACAGGAAATCTGTTGAGCAAGAGCTAACCAAACCGTCACCTCAGCTTACCATCAATCACCCTCCCCAACCTTTATGGTTCAGTTTCAATGCAGGGAGCTACTAGCAGCTGACCGGTCTCTACGTGCAAGTTTGAGGTGTCTCTTGGTATGCAAGACAGCAGGAGAGAGAAGCGTTTTTACACAGTGACCCCTGAACATGGTTTTTTTCCCCTCTTCTCCCCCTGTAAATTCCTTCCCCCCCTACTCTGGTGCTGTTGGAAGTTATCCAGTACAAAGTTATGCTTGAATTGCACACGTCAGGCTGAGCTTTGAACCCAGCTTTCGCAATGCAGCCCAAACTCACAGCAGCCAAGGATAGGGTTCAGTGGGAAGCAGAGGCCAGCTCACACTTCTTGTGGGAAGAAGGGTAAGGATCAAACTCTTTCTGGGCTACATCTTCAGTAAGTACAAATGGGATAGTACAAATGGGACCAGCACAGCCTGGTCAAGGACACTGGTCTCCTAAGAGTAAAGCAAATAGATGAATGACTGTGCAGCCACAATAACAGGGGGTTCTACATCCACATCTACAGAGATGTTCTACTACTTTTCTGCCATTTTTTTTTGTTAAGTGGCCTTCCTCTCCTGATATCTTCAGGTAAAACCCAAATGGTAACTTTAAAGAGAAAAACCCCACACCTAAAGGAACCCCATAAAAACTGGTGGGTGTCAGGCCTTCCTTGCAAATTGGCTAATATCAGTGTGTAAAGGGTGACTATGAGCAGTTTCATATCCTCTGGACTTCTTGATGGGAAACCAATACAGAAGCTGCCAGAAGGTCCCAAGAAATAGCTGAGCAGATCCAATATTACTGCAAAACTACAAGTAGGAAGGTCTTTTTCACTAACACACACTTAGCCTGCTGCATTTCTGTGGCACCATCAAAGGTTCCAAGTGCACCTCTGCTGCCCAGTAAGCTAGCCTACAGCTACCTTGACAGAACATGCATGCGAGAGCCAGGCCTCTTCAAGTAAACTTCAAACCTGACACATTAGTTTCAGAAGAGCCTGACAAAAAAAGCCATCAACCTCAGTGTAAAACTCAGCTCCTCTGAAATCTCCTCCTGGCTCAGCCAGTTTAATGCTCCAGAAGATCCACCAATATCCTTGAGTTCCTCTAGTTGCTAAAGGCACTTTGGGAGAGGTCAACAGTAAGATCTCTAGTGACAAGGGAGGAAGAAACTGTTCTCAGCTATAAAAGCCTAGGTTACATGGGCAAAATCTGACAACTGCTTAGCTTTTTAAGAGCTATAACCAGTTTGGAGACTGCCTTCCCCAGCTCTGTTGGAACATTCTTCTAAATTATGAGGCCATTCACAAGGTCATACGTCCGAAGAGCAGCCAGCCTCACTCCCTGCAGCTCACCCAGCCCACAGCCTCTCAGCTCTGTCCAGGGCAGCTCTGTCCTGGCCGACCAAGGCTCCTGGGGCAAGGACAAAAACATGCAAATTACATACAAATCCCTGCTGCCTCTGTCAGCTCTGTAACCACAGAGGTATACATGAAAAGTCAAAGATACCACTAGTCCCCTTTGTATGGTTTGATTTAAGAATGGACCAATTCCAGCTCCAAATTCACTGGACAATTTTAATGAAACCAAGCAAAGACCTCAGAGACTGTCTCCATCTCCAGTGGTGAATATGATAGCCTCCCCTCCCTTGTGACTGAGTTTCTAAAACAACCCAGCCCCAACCAGCTGGCAAGAACCCTGACATTTGCAGGGTGCAGAAAAAGCTTATCAGAGAGACCACTTTCCACTCACCACCTCAATAACTCATGTTCCCTTCACATTCCCTACTCATACCTCCTCAAGGTCAGATCTAACAGGACAGATACTCTGCACAGGCCTGCTCTTCAGGACATGCCCTTGTCCAACAGTTATCTCTTAAATCCCGGGAGGGGAAATAGCATGTTTTCTCTGGCTTTTAGCTATCTGCAGGAGTCACAGCATCCTGTGAGGTCTCGTTAAGGCAGAAGCAGAAGAATTTTAAGAACGCCATACTGGATTTGTGCTCCTGTGCTTTCATCACCACGAGGAGAAACTCTTTTTGCATATTGTTTATCTGAACAGGTACATTCCCACACTGCTAACAGATGGTGAGGCCAGCCCTTAAATTAATCCAAACGCACCTTGGTAGAAAAACATCAGCTGCCTGATCTGTCTCCACGCCAATGTAAAAACATGTCTCATGCCAGTCACTTAAACTATACCTCCTGTTGTAATGTTGCACAATGGGGTTTCTCTCCCTGAATAAAAAGACTGAAGATGCCTGCTGTTGCCTCCACCACTTCTGCCATTAGGAAGTGCAGGATTTTGTTGCTGTTGCTGTAGCTTGCAGCATCCAAAAGCTTTTAGACTGAAGCGCACATCCCTGCAGTCTGGCAATGCCCCACTTGCACAGAAGAGCAGGTGATAGCACACATTTTCATTTTACATCTTCCTTGCTGCACACAGAAGTCATGCACTCTCTCTGCCTGGTCTGACATGAGCATTTCAGTACTTTGACACTTTCTTACGCTGGGATGCAGGACAAAAGCCTTCAGCACTTTCAAGTCCTCTGGCTTCTGTTCACCTACGACTCTCTCCAATTTGAATTGTGTCTTTCCAAAGGCAGACCAGTTGCTCTGCCAAGGACCACTAGAGGTGAAACGTCCTGTACTGTTCTCCTTTTCTGCTTGAAAAGTAAGCTACAAGGATACAACTTAGACCTCAAAAACCCCTTTAGCTAATACTTACAGTCTGTCGTCTTCTGTAGGTGAAGTTCTTCCATAGCAGCAATCCCAGCTGCGTCCAGAAAGCCATCTTCCTTCAGCAAAGCCTAGGAGCTCTCTTTGTGCAGCAGCAGTGGAAGTACACAGCAGAGATGTCGTGGCTGGGCATTAACTGTGGGGGGGAAAAGTTGAAAGCAAAGGAAAAGCTGTGTCAGAACAAAAGCTATGTAAGAAAGGGAAAGGCAGAGGCTGCACTCTGTCTGTGACCCCATGTAACCCTACAGCCCCCTACAGCACTCCCCACCCCTGCCTTCTTACCCCATGCACGCCAGCCAAGTCCCAGGGGTCTCAGTAAGCTCTAGTTTAGACTGTCTCTTACCTCAGAGCTCCAAGGCACACAAGAATGCAATACCCGCAGCATAACAATTTTCTGCCTTCCTGCCCAAAAATTCCAAGAGCAAGAACAGCCCAGAACAAGGAAAAAAATCGTAAGTTTGAAAGCTGATTTAGAGACCATTCTGAATGAGTCTGAACCATACTATTCAACTCTTTCAAACAAACTAAGAAAAATATTCTTTCCATATTTGCTTTTATAATGGTGAAAAGCCTGCTGCCAAATTAGGAAAGCTTTTGTTTTGAAGTCCAGTCAACACCACCACTTGTAGGAGAAAATCCCATGCACTTCACAGGAAAAGAAGAAACATCAATTTCCTTGAAAAGAAGAAACATCAATTTCCTTAAAGGTAAGTGACTAAGAGCGATCATGCAGCTATTCATATTTGGATAAAGTGAATTGAAAATTGCTATAAGTTAGCTTTCTGGTGAAACCACCTGAACCTCCAACACTGTTGCAAATTGGGTGCATTCAGTATGTACCTTGAGAGAGTACGATAAAGTATAAAGGGTTAAAAAAGACATTAATCTCTCTGGTGGTTATTAAGAATAGCATGGTACAGGCTTGGCTACACAGAGACTTCCAGGAAGATCCAATCAAATGGAAAGGTGAGCTTATAGCACATTAGTTAAACTTCATTAAACCTTTTTTACAGAATTAATTTGGCATTATTTAATTTACTTTTTTGTTTAAGGCCACATCAGGTTAAGAGGAGTTTCATTCTGAGTAAGCGTCCACACAGGAATTTAGTTAATCCATATCAAATTAATTCCGATTTATGTACTTGAATACACTCTGTTGACAGGCTCAGTGTTAACAGGACAGCTATCAACCAATCCAAACACACAATGAGAACCATTCCCTCCAACATCTGTTAAACTAGGAACACACATGCTTTTGATTCTAGTGTCCCACATACCAGTACCCTAGCCCTATGATTCAGAGTTGCATGTCTGATTGCAAACTGCATTGAAAAGGTTCCCAAAATCCATAAATGTGCTAGAAACACAAGACTTCCTCAGGAAATCCTTTGACCAGTCCCACACTGGAGTAAGACTAGATGATAAATGCCAATTCTGGATGTGAGCTTTCAGTTAATGAGCACTTGTGGCCTTTAAGTCTCATTCAAAAGTAAATTCCATTATTACCATAACTTGCAGATTAAAAACTTGCCTCTAATAATATATGTCTGTGTTACAAAAAAAAAAACTTCCCTAACATGACTAATAAAAACAATTAAACCCATTACACGGAGTTCTACAGATAATTACACTGTAGTATCACAACAGGACAACAGTGCTTCTTAATGCGAGTACAGGGAAGCAAAGAACAAGAACAGACGCCTACAAAACCCTACAAATTGAACCTCATGCCAGGCCAGCATGCAGGCAGCTGAGTGTACAGTCAGCATGGGCTCATTAACTTCTGCTGGGTACTGCTGTAATTCCCCCGACATGACCCCTACAGGTGCTCCTTCACACCCAGATCTGACAGGGACGCCTCCCTCCCCTGCCCAGTGCTTCCTGCTGGCTGGAGCACCCTGACACTAACACATGCCAGCTGCATGCACATCTGGCTGGTTGACAGCGAATTCCCAGACACAATCAGTGTGAGGGACTTGACAGGCTTATAGCACATCCGCAGCAGGGAGAAAACCTGCCCTTTGTGGACAGAATCGGAGGACAAACCTTGGCTACTGAGGACCATGCATGCTCATGGACTCAAAGCTCACCTTCCCTTTCAGGTTTGGATATGGGGGTCTTCACAGCACCTCCTCTGCCTGTCAGAGGAGACAGACATTTAAAACTGCAATTAACATGTAAGCCAGACTTGAAACCAAGTAGGCAATATCATCACCTCTCCTTTGCACCCACCCCTTCCACTGGCCTGCTTCTGCTCAGGATTCAGTGCATTTGGCAACAACACTTTTAGTCGCCCTACTGAGCAACCTTGATTTTGCTACTCGCACAGTGCACAGGTGCACTAACCTGGTGCAAAAAAAAAAAAAAAAATCTTTTAGAGGCCACTAGGAGAATTACTCTTTTCAAACTTTTTTCTATGAGGATACTGCTCTGCAGGTCACAGACCTCCACCATTTGCTCTGCTGGGCTCTCCAGCATGCCACGAAACATAAGCCCTTCTGCCCCCGGCCAAGTCCAGCCCAAGCACACAGAGGTACAGGGCAGGAAGGGACTGCACAGCCTTCTACAGTCACTAGTAGTTACACAACAGATTTTATCTACAGAAACGGTGTTCACGGTACCCACTCCGTATTCCCTCCCCTGCAATACTATCAACTCTCTGCAATAAGCTACTTTTCAATACTTTCTGGCAATTACAGCTAAATACCAAAAATTCATGAGTATAAAGTGCTACAGGAAGAGTGCAGGAAGGATCCCAAGGAGAGCCAATGAGACATTTGGCGTTCTTATCAATGGAAACACACCTGGTTCCTGTGCCTTAATACCCTGCACAGAGGCAGAATAAAATCTGAAGCAGTCCGTGGGATGTTTGAGCCAATCACAGGGTAGCTAGTTTAATCCATGTCAGCCAATAACCAGACATCAGTCCCTCGCAATTGCAGGACCCAGAACACAGAGATTTCACTTTGTGGAGGTTGTTGGGTTCATATCACTCTAGCAAACTGTAGTGAGATAAGGGCACATATTTGATCATTTAACACATCTCAGGTGATCAGCAGAAGCCTGTGCAGCCAGGAAGGCTTAGCTGTGGCTGTCTGCTTGAGTTCCAGCTAAACTTTACCAGGAACAAAGCAAATGTTCTGGCCTTCAAATAAGGTCTGTTTGCCTGTTTCAAACGAAGTGAAAAATACCGATTTATGAGGACTGTGCCTGATGACTGGGAGACCTGGCCCAGATGCAGGCACTACCAGCTAAGTCCTAACATGAAACAAGGGGAGAGGGCCTACACTGAGCTAGTCACCAAGGGCACACAACCTGCCCCTGAAGCTCAGTTCTCCAGCCATGCTGGGTTGACATACTCCCCAAAGACTTCCAAGACAGACTCCGCCCCAGTATCTGTAACAGACTGGGTAGTACAGGTCTGTTGATGCCTAAAGCTGTCTCCGATTTTGATCCGCAGAGGCTGACATATTTGGTTCACCGCTGACACAAGTTAACTAAGTCCACTTGAATTACCAGTGCATCAGAAAATGCTCTGTAAACTAAGAATCTCAGAGGAAAATGGGTTAGCACCATTTCAGATGTTTTTCCAGCTGACAAGAACTCTGAAGCCAGAGATGCAGAAAACTGATAGACCCAACACTGCCATCTCAGTTGGAGCTGAAGCCCGTCTGTATCTCCACTTCAGACTAGTCCACTAAGTTCAACATAACTTGGAAATCCAACTTGCCATTTAGTACTGCAGTGTCATATTCTTAAATACCAGCGTGTTTCCAATGTAGGCTTTCATGTCTCACTTAAGAAAAATACTGAGCCAACAGCAGGTATCAGTGATCACTCCTGGCACTTAACTGAAACTGTCTAAAGCAGCAATACTGTTCCTGCCTAGAACAAGAAAAGCTGCATGAATTCATCACCATAGCATAATTCTTCTGTGATGTAAAGTACCATGGCTCTACTGAGCAGAATGGGAATTTATACCTGCCAGTACTGGACTCGTTCTTAAAGTGCAATCTCTTGCTTTTATAAGGCACTTCCTCTGTGAAAGTAGGAAGAATTCCCTCAACTGCAACAAACAGTGCAACTTCGTTGCGGAAGGTCTTTCTGTAAGACATCTAATTTTCACATCCAATCTTTTCATTGTGTACACTGCAAGTTTTACAGTAGAGGTAGATACCAATATACAGCAATTTTAAGCCCAAAGGCACCAGGCTTATTTTCACTGAATTTCACTGAATTTTTTTTAGAGTTGGAAGGGACCATAGAGATCATCTAGTCCAGCTCCCCCACTGAAGCAGGATTGCCCATAGGTAGAGCATGTTACTCAGGACTGCCTCCAGGTGGGTCTTGAAAACCTCCAAAGAAAGGAACTCCATGACCACCCTGGGCAGCCTGTTCCAGGGCTCTGTCACCCTCACTGTGAAGCAGTTTTTTCTCATATTTGAGTGGAACTTCCTCTGTTCCAGCTTGAGCCCATTGCCCCTCATCCTCTCACTGGCAACCACTGAAAAGAGTCTGGCTCCCTCCTCCTTCAAACCACCCTTTAGATACTTATAGGCATTGATAAGGTCTCCCCTCAGCCTTCTCTTCTCCAGGCTAAAGAGTCACAGCTCTCTCAGCCCTTCCTCATAAAGGAAATGCTCCAATCCCTTAATCATCTTGGCCCTAAATGTCTCTTCATCACACAGAAATCTATTTTTGCCTAGCTGTGGGTATTTCTCCACCTCTTCAACAACATAAACAAAACTACTGCAAAACACAGAGCACACCAGGAGAGACTCATATTGTCTGCAATTCCAGGGTATACCTGGCAGCTGTCTAGCAACCCAGGTGCAAACTCAAACTGCCGCTACAAATAAAGTGGCTGTCTGATAATTGAGACAAGCAATGCGTGTTTGGAACAACATCCTGAATCCAGGCACATATGCCCTATGCAACATATAGATACAGCCATGACTGTATAGTTAATTAGACAGCCAGGGATTAAGAAGCCATTGTGTATTTATCCAGCAAACAAGTGGTGGGGATGCAGTATAGAGAGGTCCCTACACACTCTACCAATGTGCCACTTGGACTTGCACACACTTAACATGCAATTTGTCAGGTGACTCAAGTTTTCTACAATTCCTGACAAACACACACAAATAAGGGATCAAATAAAAAGATACCCGAACCCTTTTCTAGATCTTCTGACGGATTTTCCCCCAGGCTGTTTCTAGGGAAAAGTTTACCCTTACAATTACAGAAGAGTTTGTTTAGCCTGCAGAATCAACGGACATCAGAGGATGAGCAGGAGGTGCAGCACAACCTGAATCTACCTTCTGATCAGACCTGTGGTTCCTGCTTTGCTCTTCTCAAAGTTCTAACACTGGTAAGGACCTCCTCTATTCACCCAGAGCAGCAGCTACAACACAATTAAAGCAGCACAATTAAAGCAGAGGGGTCCGTATGTTTGCCTTATGGTCTGCCTTTGCAGAAAACTTCCTGCATGTTACATTTCCCCCGCGACAGAAAAACCCTGTATGGTCTCCAGACCTACATGGCTGCAATTCCACCTCAGTGGGCAATTCAGAAAATTACTCTTAAGAAAAAGTTAGGCTACAGGGCAACCTCTGAAATGCTGAGGTGAAATGCATACTTTTCCCAACCCCTTCTTTCTAGATAGTGCTACTCACTACTTGGAAGCAAAATGGCTGTTGAAAACTCCATTTGCTATTATGCCAAGAGTTTCCAGACCTGATCTGTTTTAAATGCAAAGTGATGTATTTTTACAGCTGTAGATTTAAAGACAAAAAAACGGTCAAGTGGCAGAGAATCAATTCCCCACCCCCACGCCTGGTGTCTGTACTAAGTAAACATAAAACAGCCTTCAAAAGCAGCTTTCTGCAAACAATGCAGCTGTTTGCTTTCTTTTGGGGGGCAAAAAAACCCTTTCCCCTAGAGAAGAAATCACTATTTAGACAGGGAACAAAGCGAACTTATCAAACCCTATGAGACTGGAACATTTCAGGATTCTGGCAAGAGGCTATAGACCCTTCATGTCTCTAGCAATGACTTAAAACTCAGTCCTGGTCAGCAGTGGTAAAGCCTTTTTACTAGTTCATGAAGGTTTCAGTGACCTCTATGAAATCAGTTAGCAGCCTCTGTCCTTTCTCTCAGTCAGGTATTGCACATCACGAAAGCCACCACCACTGCTGGCTCTCCACAGGTCAAGCAGCTGTAGAGAGTACCAATCTAGTATTAAGAGACAATGCCCTTTTGAGGGTAAAAAAGGCATTGTAAGCTGGACACAGCACAGGTTTGAGCTACTAAAGCCAGTGCTGCTCTTCTTCCATGAGCAGACACAGTATAGCACTGTAGGCTTTCTGCCTCAGTCAAAAAGTTGTGTGTTTGCTTATTTCCAACACCTTTTGCCTACATATGTGTCAAGTGAAACTAGACCCACTTTGGAAGAAAAGGGGCAACTAAAGCACAAACACTGGATTTCAGCAAAAATACAATCCTCTTCAGAAATGCTGAGAAATGTCTTAACATTTAATTTCCTCTACACAGCGTCAGGCTGCATTTTGTGGAGCAAGCAATATCAGGAGCCGTGTCAACTCTGCAAAGCCCAGATCCAAGGCCAAAGTCCCCCAGTGCTCCATATGCCATCAGCTGACAGCAGGTCCCTGCGAGGGCTAGGGAGCACCAAGGCAGCAGAGAAGTGCCTGCCTCGTGAACTGACATTTTGACTCAAGACAAACCATCAGAGAACTAGATGATCTTTAAGGTCGCTTCCAGCTCTAACCATTCTATATTTCTATGACATTTGGGTAACAGAGGTACAGATTAAGTCAAGAGTCCAGAATTAATCCAGATGTCCCAAATCAAGGTCTGGTGTCTTGGCCACTTCCCCACAGAGTGCCAGGATTTTGCTTCTTCCAGCACAGTAGCTACAACCAATAAACTTACTCTTACACAACTACATCCACTTTGTATAACCAATGACTCTTCAAGGCCATGAGAAGCTCTCAAGGCATGAATGTTTCTCAGTTCACAGAGAGGGAAAATTGCTTTGCATCTATACAATTTCAAATGAGGCTAAAGGAGGTGGAAAAACAGCATTAATCCCAATTCTGTTGAGATTAGGCTAGATAAAGACCAGCTGTGGACAAATACAAGCAATTTTTTATCCTGCTGCTAGAGATCTAATTGGAAATAATATCCACAGCAGAAACAGACAGTGCATAAATAATCAGAAGTAATGTCCATTCTGTGATCAAAACAACTCAACATAAATCTTGCAAAAAACTCATAGGAGCAATCTGACATTCCAGCCTCTGTAATTTTCAAGCCAAAAAACTTACGAGATCTACTGGAGCTCTAGAAAAGAGGGGAAAATGCCACACAAACAGTGATCATTTTATAGGAATAACAGGAGTAATATTCTAACCTAAAGAACCTGAACTAGTTTACAAAAAGGTGCCACAAAAACTGTTAGCAGCACAGAGTTGAAACAACTCACCTGAAGCCACAACCAAAGCAAAAGCAGAGACAAGAATATAACCACCAGATCCCAGATGTCTGTCCCCTGGTTTAAGCTCTAGCCCCTGCTAGGCTCTGTAGCAATCACACACACTGCAGGATCAGCAGTGGAGGTGTGAGCTTTGTACCTACAGCCTGCTCCCTGGGACATGGTATCATTATCAGCAGAGCCACACAGATACTGAAAGCAGGTCTTTCATAACCTCCCCAGAGGGGACATTTCTCTCCCATTTGCCAAATAAGTATCAGACATCAAGTTTCCTATTCCATCTAAAAAGTCATTCAATGGGAAGTGCTTTCCTCTTCAAAATCACCCAGGTCATGTCACAGGGTTTACACTGACTCCTTGTTGCTAACAATAGGATTGGTGAGGTTCTTGGTCAACAGGCATGAATTTAATTAAAACCACACACCACAATATTTGGGTGGCAATTCGTGGCAAGATCCTTACTAGTTTACATCACTTTACACACACCGAGTACCTGGTTAAGTAGTAGGTGTTAGGTTAAGTAGTAAACAGGTTCTGGCCTTGTTCTCCAGCTCTTACTAATACCAGCAACTCAAACACTACTTTCAACATGGCCACCTGTGGTCCTCTAAGTAACAATCATTTGTACAACAGACACTTTAAAATCCACTTTCACAATACTCCACAACCAGCTTAACTCACTTTCCCCTCCTTGACAAGCACATCAAATTTTGTAAAACTAATATTAAAGGATAGTGCCATAACACCAGAAAGCTGATGAAACAGTATCATGGAATCTCCCTACCAGTCTGCCACATCTGGCCCAGACAAAACTGAGACAGACTGCATCTCATTCATCCACAGGATCCTTAAGGCAGCATGCACAACAGCTACAAAATACTGAATAAATTATTTCCCTTCATTATCTAAGGGGGACTAACCCCACAAAAGACTGGAAACAACCAGTGGAAAAAGGAGTCCTCCATTTTGCACAGACCAACAATAAAATACTTATTCACAACCTGCTTTAACTGTTGCTATTAAAACTACTCGTGACATAACCTGAACACAAAACTAGGTTCTGTTTGGTGCACTAAGTACTACACAAAGAAAGGGGCCTGGATCTTGCTTTGGCAAGAGTTGGAACTAATATAATGTCTTATTAGAGGCTTCCCAACTATTTAGGAAAAATGACGGCAAGCTTCTAAAGGTATTTAGCCTTGGCAAAAGGATTTTTCAAAAGTCAGGATATTATGTGCTCAGCCTTTCTGAATGCTGCATTATGAACACCTGAGCAGATGGTCATTTTGAAAGACCTGGACCAGAGTTAACATAATGAGCACTGAAATTGCTGTCCCTAAACTCTGAGCATCCATTCTGCTTCTGTCAAAGCCAAACTCCTAATACGTACTTCAGGGCCACAGGTGGGCCCATCCCTACCAAAGAGAAATAAGCCATTTCTCCAAGGAGTTAAGCACTAAGTATGCCATAATACAAACTTGACTACGTTTTCCAGAGTCCTCAGTGCCTCCTGAGGCCTTTACACACCACCATGTTTTCAGAAATAGTTGCTGTTTTATAAGCTTCCCTTGTGACACAACACACCAAGCTGTTTTGAAAACCTGTCCCAGGTCACAGAGCAATGTCTACCTACTAGAATGACCACAACAACTGGTTCTCGTTATTTCTAGTATGCTCAAAAGGCTTGTTGGTGAAAACAAGCTTAGCTCCAATGCAATGGAAGATCTCGAGCTTCAATGCATCACAGCTGGACTGACACAAAGAAGAGCATGTGCAAGAGACTGTGGCATGCACTTAGGCAAAAGGTATTGCTTAAACTTCAAGTGTAACACTCAATATGAAATGCAGTCACCTATTTTATTTAAAAAAAAAAACACCAAAAAAACAAAACCACACCAGCTTCCACTAGAAGGTTGTGAAATATGTGAAGCATTTCAACTTTCAACATTACACTGAACGTCCCCTACTTTCTTTTGGCAAAAAAAGCCAAAAACTAGTCCACTCTGGCAAAAACAAACACAAAAAGCTCATTTGCTTTATCACGGCCAATGTCCAAAAATCCATAGTCCACATTAGCAGATATTTTTTTTTGGCTCTCAAAGAATGAGCTCCTCTCTAGTAGAATCTAGAAATAATAGAACATCCTGCTAAAATAATTGTGACATTTGAGCTCAATTCATGCCATTAAGCTTTGATCTCTGAGCAACTAAATGTATCATCAGTACACAGTCTGCAAAAAGCTGTGTTACACAGCCTCAGTCGCTTTTTCCAGCTGATGACGCATCCTGTTTAAGGACGTTATCTTTGCACCTAGGAAAAAGGGTGAAGAATGTCACATTGCAAAAGGTACTTTTCTGCTTGGCAGCCGCTTCATGGTGGAGAGGGAAGACAGAGCTCCCGCAAGAAAGCTCATGAGGCTGATGAGTTTTAGGAAAAGAAATCCACAAACTCAGAGAGGGTTAGGACACAAAACATCTCTGTCCTGTTCCACCATCTATTCCACAGCACATCTGGTCATTGAATAAGTTTAGATGAAGCAGACATAGATCTGGCTTAACAAAGTGCTCCAGATCCTACTGCAGAGCAGCTGGAGCATCACTGGCATGCTTGTACCTTCTGCTGAGCAAAGTTAACAAGTCCTGCAGCTTTGACATCACATTCATAAGGATTTTTTCTTTTTTTAAGGAGTGTCTTACACATCTTGGTTTTGTACCCTGCTCTTTTCTTGGGAGAAGACAAGAACTGAGCCCAGTACAAGATTAAACTGCAGTTTGAGGTGTATGTCTGCTTGTAACATCAAAAGAAACTTTATTGTTATTTACCTCTTCACCTTTGCTATTTGGGACCATCATGCCATAAACCAGTGTGTGTGTGTGTGTGTGTGTTCAGTAACAGAGCAGAACACAACATGAATTATACTGCAGAAAACATCCCAGTAGCGCCTTTGAGATTCACTGGCATAAAGAATAAGCTGCTAACCTTGATATCTATACAGCTGCACTGATATCTATGGCAGAGATGTAAGTAAAAGCAGATGAAACAAAAATACCCCTGAACTATGCAGAAAAATATCAGCCAAGAAAAAGCCTGTAGTACAATGAAAGGAAATGACATTGTCAAAAAAAAGCAATTAAGTGGTAAAGGCCATACTTAGTAGCCACTGTCAGCTTGAGAAGAGTTTGATCCTTTAAAGGCAAGATCGGACCACAAGATGACCTCAGCTGCCACATGGCTACCATCTAATTCTATGTTAGTAACTCACTAAAGTGATAAACAGGTGTCCAAGTTCTTTTGAGTATCAGCTATGAAGAAGAATTAATTCTTGATCAATCTTGGCAACAAATACAGGGTTCGATAACCACTTATCTTTAAAGCTATTCATAGAAGAATAAGAAAAATAACTGGCACACATGATAAGAAGGATGCCCAGGTGCCTGCTGTGGCAGGTGTGTCACAGGACACTGGCACTGGGAGCACTGCCAGAACTATGTGACAATCTTCCCCATTTTTCCTGATCCACAAGGGAAACGGTTTCCATTCTTTAGCTCCAGCTGTACAACCCATAGCCCCATTCAAGTGATGGAGCTTCAATACATAGGTCTATGCTAACAGCTAAGACATGCAAGGCAGGCTAACATATGCCTATTTTAACATCATGCATAGACAGATCTCAGAGAGAAGCAAGAATTTATTCAAGTCCTAAGCCACAGCTGATGATGCAGAAGAGATTCAGGACAGAGCTCTGTTAGTTTGCTCCAACAGTTTCAAGGGACCATGCACAGAAGTGAAGAGCTTTTATCTACTCAGTTTCAACCAAATGGCTCTGAACAGAAAACACTTCAGTAAAGCACACAAGTGGCATGAAATGACAAAAGGAAAAGCCACACACTTCCAAAAGAGAACTGTAAACAAAAGTTTTGCAAGACTGCAATAGATACAGCATCTAAATAATACACGGTTTTTGTTGAGATTAAGATATCCTTAATGGTGCTGGGAAAATTCCACTAGCACCAAAGCATACTCTCACAGAAAACCCAGTTGACTGTAATTATGTCTAGTTTTATAGATAAACACAATTGGCAAGTTAGATATAGTGGTGTGGAATATTAAAAGCATGTCACAAGAACTGGGAATGAAACTCTGGAAGATACAGCAATCGGGAGAACAAAAAAATAACCTGGTAAAAAAAAAAAAAGATACGAAAAAGTCTGAAAACAGATGGTATACAGGTGATGGTAACAGTTCACAAGTGCAGATCTCTCCAAAAAGATTAGAAAAACTCCTATTGCTTACTTTAGAATGAATATTTAAACATAGGTTTGAGAGAGCTGGGGAAAAACAAAACAGAATTGCCACTCTGATTTAACAGCAAATAATTAAAATATCTTAAATACTTCAAAACAAAGAACTTCAAGAAAAAGCACATTGGTAGAACAAAGCACTGCCCATTGGTAGAACAAAAATACAAAGGCAGGATGAATTTAGTTTATTAAATAGGAACATTTCATTTAGGGGAGGAGTAGATTTTGAACTTCGACTCCTGTACTGCTACCGGAATGAAATGTCTGCTCAGAAGCGTTAGTGCTGCTTTGTTGTTTAGGTGAGGAGAGGTTTGGTGTTTCTTTATTCTGTACAGATTTGGTCCTAAATCTGCCTTTATCCGCAGACATAGCCAAAATCCTGTATGGAAGTGCAATTACAATGTGGGGAAAATGAAAAAGAAAATGCTATTGATAGATACCTCGAATATCAATATATTCCCCCTGAATACAGTTCTCAGACAAAAGAATATGTATAATAATTTGCTTGTTTCTTTTGAAGGCACAAGAATTCACCTGGAAAAGCAGATGCTACATCTGAAAACGTGGGACATAAACCCAGGTTGCTGACACTAGCAACACAACCCACAGTCATTAGAAAGACGTGTTACAGCTGCAAGTGAGGAAAAAAAACAACTCGCACTGACTTCTACCATAAACTTTTGTCATGTTGTTGTTACAGCAATGGCGAATGCAGGTAAAAGGAAACAAGGGCAAATCATTACAGGAAGATGGGCAGGGATGCTGGGAAGCAGGTTGTCCTGGTCCCTAGTCCTGCTCCTCTTACCTACACTACCACCACTGCTCTGAGGTCTTCGAGATGGCTTAAGTTTGGCTTTTACTAAGCTAACAAACCAGAAACACTGACATTAGTTGCACAGTTTGCTTGCCTGCTCTGGGTATATTCTCCAGGTAACAGCCACTCACTTGGGAACGGGCTGGTAAAACTGAAGATTGTTTCAGGGAGCCCAGCGAGTAGAGTGGTAACAGGTTTTTCCCACCTCTGTCTTCCACACAGCCCTGCCTGCTATTTGCTAAAAAGGAAAGCAGGCCTCTCGAATGATCTCTGAACCATGTGGTCAGAGGTTCTGACTTTGTTTGTTCTTTCCCAGAAAATGACCTTGCTATCTAGCCCAAACCAGAACAGTCTTAGAAAAGCTCTTTTGCTCTCCTTTTTTCTGTCTTACAGCAATTGTTCCCTAACAAAGTTAGCATAATGCAAGCCCATCTCATTGCATTAGACAGAGCTCTGCTAAGCAACACTCCTCCAGAAAACAACAGAAGAGGAAAAAGGTCAGTTTGTATGTGGATATTTATGCCATTCAAACTGATGTGTATTCTTATTATCTATGATCAAGCTTTTTCACTGATAACCCAATGAGTAAAGATCTGAATGCTCCCATTTTTCCCTACATTGTTTAGCTTGTTGTGTCAGGAAAGCTGCATCAACAGTTTTTCATCCTACTCTGTCTCTCTCAGTTTTTGAGGAAAGCTCTTACGCTTCCTCCCCCCTCATGACAAACGCTGAAGGACAGTAGCAGTTTTGCTGCCACCTATTTAAAAAAAAAAAAAAAGATGAAAAAAAAAAATAGAGAGAATGGGGTACTCCAGTCAGTATTTCAAATCATTTTACAATTCTTCCAACTTGCTCCCTATGACCTTTGTACACCAATAGAAATACAAGACTCATAGCTACAGAACATGAGATAAATTAACTTTGTTGTGATCATTTTTGAACACTACAAGTAGCCTTACAACAATTTTTTTAACCTATCCTCTTAATATCAGTAACTGCAGATGTATGTGCTCATCAACTACACAGAAAGTACTCAGGATTAAAATTCTCAGCTAGCATAAATATGAGACTATCTCAGAGAGAGAAAATTTCTGCCATGTCAGACCTGGAGAAAGAGGGTAGAGTCCCTAGCTGCCTCAGATGAACAAGGAACATGTCGTATGCATAAAATACATTTTACTAAACATTAGGTCCCTGACTCTAGCTCCTCTCACAGCAGAAGTCATCAAGAACATCCAGCCTAACAGAAACGTGCCAGTGTTTGGTCAGCCATGGCCTCCAGACTTATTTCAGGATTTGGTGTGTTGCCCAGCCCAAGAGATCTACATAAACAGCAAGGGTGTTTGCTCTGAGGTTACTTAAACAAAGTGGTAGCTTTCTGCTCCGCTCCTGTCATCATCTTTGTGCTGGCACCAGTGCTCACAAAGCCATGAGAAGACTTTGAACACAGGATGCTGAAAAAAAAATAAAAATAAGCACCAAGTAAAAAGAAGACAATTTGTTCTCAGTTACTCAACCTGGGCTGGTGAACTCCAGTTCCAGCACGGAGGATGAAATGGCCAGGGAGAGAAAATACAGACAACAGATGGGGGAAAATGAAGCAGGCCCTTTACTAGCTCACTAGCAACCTTCAGTTATACTGGATTAAAGTTCTGAAGAAACCACACCCTAAGAAATTCTGTGCCTGCATGGTGCAACGCATGTGATAAACACTGGCAGAGCCATCACATCTGGACACAGATGGATGAGTTCAGTACTGATCCTCCTCTTGCTCTATCTTTGTGGGTCTAACTCTGCCAGGTGAACTCCCTGGTGAGACAACAGGCTTGCAGAGAAGAAGGCAAGGGAAGACTTGCTTTCTGAATCCTGTGTATTACACTTCATTAACACATAAGATGCTCCAGCCCAGAATTGGCATAGGAGGTCCACAGCTGCTTTCCTCAAGTCACTAAGACTTATTACGGAATCACAGCAAACTGTTTTACCTTTGCACAGCCAGGGAGAAGTTCAGCCTAAGGAATGCTAGAGAAAAGGTTACTCCTGGAACAAAAGCCAAAACAATTTTACTGACTTGTTTTTTTAAAAAAAAACCACACTTATATCACATGTATCTTCCGTAGTGCAGCATTTCACCAAGAGCTACTCTACCATCACCATGATGGTAGTCATTGAATTTGGTACTGGATCTAGTCTCTGCCAACACTGGTAGCATTGAGCTACAACGGTTTTTGAAAACAAATTTAGTATTACAAAAAAGGATTGCCAGCAGCTGCCTGTGGTAAACTGATTTATAAACATGCCTCAATCTCACTGGGTGAAGAGACCACTGAGAAACTTTCAACATATCTGCTTGCACTGCTATGCAGCTATATTTAGAGGAAATTTGGAAAACTGATATGCAAAAGATTACCATGACTCCTGCAAACATCAAAATCTTACATATAACTGCACTCAAGGTGTATTTTGCTTGGGGTAGTGCTAGGTGTAGTTCAACAGCAACTTTTTGGGGAAAGTGACTAGGAATGGTTGAAGCTACCTGCTTGTTTACTACCCTTTAATGCTGGATGACAGCAATTGTCATCCAACCAGCAGGTATCTCTTCAGAACACCTACAGTGAGCATAAAAAAGCATATGTTTTCATTATTTTTTTAAAGCTAGGCATTCTCAACTTTTAAAACTTCAACCTAAAGTTCAATACCAAACAGCTTATGTTCCATGCTACCAAGCTTTCATCCACACTTGAAGAGCTGACTTCCAATTCTTACTGTAATCAGCCCTACCAAATTATGATTACATGAGAAACAACGTTCTCCATGGCATGAGGAAAGGCATCAGACTCCTCCCCTTACTTATCCAAACTGTACCAGATATGGACTGCATCACACTCCTCTCACAAAGATTAAAATTCAAATTTACACAATGAATTGTGAAGACTCAGCAAGGGCATTTGTATCTGTTACATAAATAACACACCGCAGAGTCCCAAGTAGTACCCATTTAGCTTAATAGCCTACAGTGGCATCAGAGAATCACACGCTAATCTGTGTTATGAGAAAGTCTCAGATCACATTGCCATTCCCACTTGAGAGTGGCAGAGAGAGGCAGGCTGTGCCACAAGGCACAGGAACAAAAAGCATTTGCTCTAAATGTTTACTACCATGACCCCCTTTCAAAACTGAGCAAGACTGCTGCATTACAAAAGGCTTTCAACAGCAAGCGTGGCCATCTGTTGTTCATGGAACATCCCCAAGACATAGCTGGTCTCTGCAGTCCAAGCACCAACTCATTTTTGAGGGAACCTCCAAAATGAATTTTAACTTGTTACTGCATATCAGTAATTTTCAAAGGAACTCCAACTCATCTTTAGGCTTCAATTTAGCACACGTGTACAAGTATGTAAACACATGTTTACATCCCTCTGGCTTCAGTAAGGTCTGTTCCGACACACTAAAGATCAACTTTGATCTTCCAAGTAAATTATTTGTACAATCTTAAAATCTCTAAGGCCAACCTCCGGTGGGAAGCAGGGGGTGTGGTAGGGGTGGCGAACTCCTGGTTTATGTTTAAAAGAGGCAAAAATACTGTTTAATAACAACTTTTGATTTGCAATTGGAGCACCTTCCCTGATACATCTCAAGCATCTGGGCAGCCGTGCACCTCCAGAACTTAACCAGTATTTTGTAACAGGCTGATGATAGGTTGTAATGTAGCAGTCCAGACTTAACAACAGCCCGGCACGCAGAAGCAAGATTTGTTGCGTGCAACCGAACCTCCTGCCCATCGCGAAAGCGGCCGGATCGATCGTTTATTTTCACGCTCCTCCTCATCCCAGGGCCCTCCGCCTCCTCTCTACCCCCACCCCCACCCCCGACTCCATAGGATTCGCGTGGGAGTGAAGGGGATAGAAACCCTCCCGTTATCTCCTAGCACCCACCAGGGCTGGAAGCGGCGGCGGCGGTGAGACACGCGTGGCGAGCGCTGGGTCGCCTCGCTCAGGATAAGCTAAAATAAAATAATTATTAAAAAAGAAGCACACGCAGAGAAAAAAAAAAAACAAAACAAAACAAAACAAAAAAAATCCCAACACTATTAGTCCCTTTCCGATTCCCCGCTACCCCGTACGCTGTCCTCCGAGCCGCGCTGGGCACAGGGAGCGGCGGCACCACTCCGGCACACAAAAGAACCAAAACAATAAACACACTTATTTGCCGTGTGGGTTTTTTTTGTTGTTGTTTCCACCACCCCATCCACCCCCCCCCCCCACCTCGCCTCCTCTCGCTTTACGGCGCTCCAGAGGGAGCGGGGAAACCTCCCCCGACAGCTGCCCGCGGCGCGTCCCCCCGCTGCCGCGCCTACCTCCCCCGGACGGCAGCCGCCCCGGGTCCCGCGGGGAGCCCAGACCAGCTCCTCCGCACCGCACCGCACCGCACCGCACAGGACTCTCCTCTCCGCTCCCCTTCTCACCCCTTCGCTGCGCCCCGCTCCGGCCCCGCTGCCGTCGCCCGCGCCCCGCAGCGCCTCTTATAGAACGGCGCGGAGCCTCCCGCCCCTCGCACGGACGGGGCCGCCCAAGAGCCGTCTTTTCCCTTCCCCTTCCCTCTGTCGTGTTCTCTGCCGTTTATCTTCTTCTTTTTTCCTCTTTCCCTTTTTCTTTTTCCTCTCTCTTTCTCACTTTTCTCTCTCTTTTTCGCTTGCTTTCCCCTCCGCAGTGGCTACTGGGTTTTGTTTTTTGGAAGGGGGGGGGGGGGGGGGGGGGGGGGGGGGGCGGAGACGCAGCGATTTGCATGTGGGCGTGCACGTTGCAGTCCAAAACAAACTGCGAAGCTGTGTATGTCCCCTTCGGTCTTCCTCGTCCCCCTCGGTCTTCTTCTCCAACACCCCAGCGCCACACGGGTGGCGTGGGCTAGCTGCCGTGCTTTTACCGGACCTCCGCGCTCCCCGGTGCGGGAGAAGCACCCCAGCCCCTTCATCTGCCCGGGCTCTTCTTGGGGTACCGCGGGCAGAAAAGAGCAGGACCCCCGGGCACCGAGTCAGCTGCGAGGTGACTCCCAGGGCCCCCAGCTCCACGCAGCTCCGCTCCCCGCATCTTCGGAGCTGAGCCGGGACTCGCTGGGGCACTGCTGCATCCTCAGCTGTCCAGCCACAGACCGCAGCGAGAGCGCTGGCTTGGCAGGCATCAATCGATAACAAGCAACTTCAACAGGAGGAGAGTTTGTCCTCCGTGTCACTTACGGGAAGGAAAAGGCAAGAAACGGTGAAAGCTAATGCTTTGATACTTACCATAAATAAGGATGAATTCGTTTGAGTTGGTTCTTGGAGAAATTGTCAACCTTTCACAAACTTTAAAAAAATAGAAGCCTCAATGTATTTTTAAAGGTTCACAGTGACCAACTTGACTTGCTCCAAACACAAAATCCATAAGTGATGGCGTGTTTTAGCTATCTGAGAAACGGCCTGCGTTATTGATCTTAGCAATTATTAAATTCTCAGATGGCTGAGGGTGTCACGGTTCCTTGTCCTCCTAAAAGGGCTCCTTCCCTAGAACCATTGCCCATCTCACAACCCTGTCCCAAGTTTTGGCTTGGTACACAACGGGAGCACTTAAAACCCCTGCCATGCAACCTGCAAAAGTGTAGCAGTGCATTCTGATTGCATCAAATGGTCTGCGAATGAAAACCAGCAACACACAAAAGGCAGGCAACTCTAAATTATGGTACCCTCTACAGAAATAATGCACTGCCATTGCTCTTCTGCAGTGAAGTGGTTGATGTTACCATGCTTGCTGTTAATGCTTTGCCTTATTATGAGCAATCCGGATGATACACGATTACTCAGGGAATTGTATCTTCAAGTTTCCTGACTTGTATTTTGATGCTGAGCCTACCACCATTGTATTTCTTTGAGTGGCACAGAAATACAAGTACCTGAAAGCAAAATCCAGAGAGCTCAGACTGATTGCAATCTGAAGTAATTGTACGAGCTAAACTCTTGTAGTTAGCAGTAAATATTCAAATTAATAGTGCAAATCTTTCTATGCTGAATAAAAGCTGATGTGTTCATTTCGGCAGAGACCCAAGCTCTTTCCCGTGGTCACCAGCTCACAGAGGGACTCAGGAGCAGACAAAATGAAAAAGCTCCTGGTTCTGACCTTGGTTTCCCCAGTGTAGCTGCTACATGACTTCACTGACTTAAACAAATTCACTCAGGTGGTACCTTCATCTGGTTGTAATACTGGAATAAAAATTGGGTCTTCAATGCATAAATGCAGCTGTGTGTGGTTTTCACCATATACTAGAAATCTTTAAGCTTTCCATCTTTGCAAATTTCCAAGTGTTTACTGGATCTTAATTTTAAGTTATAAAATAAAGAATTTCAGCATGTTTATTCAGAACACAGGGAGAAAGGGTAAATTTAGTTTACTATCAGCAGAGTGTTAGGACTCATCCTACATAGTAAACAGCTTGAAAGAGAGTGGGGTATACTGGATAGGGTTTTCAAAAGAATCCTGACACCAGTGGAACCAGCACTACGTCAATACCAAAGAGCTAAAAATTGTCCTGCTACTAGTGTCTCCTTAAAACAGGTTCCTCTAAGGAAAGTGTGGCTGTTTTCAATGTCATCACAAGGCTGGCTTTTTTGAATTCTGGAATCAGTATCTGCGCCAATAGCCTTGGGACAACATTTACCAATAAAGCAGCTAATATACAGACATTTCTGTATAAAACCAAATGGAGCATTTAATTTAGTTTGCTGTGTTAAAATACCTGTACTGTGGTGGGAAAGCATCTTTGTGCACCCCTGGATAGCATTACTCTGCTTTTGCATTCTTCTGATTTCATGACAGTGGTGTCAGGTCACTGAGAGGAGACAAGTCCTGACAAACGGTACAAGAAAGATGACAAGGGAAAGGGGCACAGTCAGATCCAATAGCTGGGCTGTACAAACACAAAGTTAATAGTCATACTGGGAATATTTTCTAAGAATAACAATCTCCTCCACTAACCATAGTAATGTTTGGGTGGCTTGAGTGTTCGGAGCAGATGAGCATGACAAGCTCCTATAGATTTCTCAGAGATATTTATACCTCACAAGTCTTACGGACACAGTGAACAATTATGTTGTCTTTTGTGTCCTGTGGAAGTTATCACAGGTGTTTGCAGACAAAGCAGCCTCAGTTAGGGAATTCTGCTTAATTTAATTTATTGACGATTAACACAAAATATCAACTACTGATTCACATTTTGGGGGAGGGGAAAGAAGACATACACAATTAAATACTTAGGGAAAGACCTTTTCTCCTCCCTCCCCAAGTTCAGGTCCAGTTATGCACTTCTGTTACGCTCTTCCTAGTCTCAAAATCCCTTGCTTTCAATAGCTGTCACTGTATGCTTTCAATAGCACTCAATTCCTTCTGTGAGGCACTGGGCAATGTGGGAAGTTGGGGACCAGTGTATAAGGGTTTCTTTCTGCTGTTTCTTGCTTCTTACTCATTTTCCTCCAGTGCTCCTTGCTTCTTATTGTTCCTCTGCTTCACAGTGGTTTCTCCATGGTCTACAGTCCCTCTGGGGATGTCCTCTTCTGGCATGGGTCTTCCATGGGCTACAGTTCCCTCCAGGGTGTCCTTGCTCTGATATGGAACACTTCCTTCTGAGACCGTGTCTCTCCTTTCCATGTGTCTTCTCCACTTCCTCCTCCTCCATCTCCTCACATCTCCCCCAGTGTCCCCTGCCCTAGAAGCTGCTGCTCTTTCTCAAACAAGTTTGAGCAAAGGTGCCATGTGCTGCTCTCATTAGTTGAGGTTTTGGCATATGGTGGGTTGTTTTCATCCCTTTCAAAGCTGGCTAAAAGCAGCTGTGACTGGCACAGAGCAGTTCATGGTCTCCTCCCTTGTAGCCCCCTGCCACTAAAGGCTGCCAATTATGCCCTATACACAATTCCCATTACACACACTTTCAGATTAGACCTGATCCTTTCCTCTTTTCCAGAGGGTCATCTTCTCCTTCAGCCTATTCTCTCAGTACAATGTCCTTTACCAAGTATGAACAAGCCACCCACACTAGGGCCCAGTGCTGGGTACAAGGGAAAAGCTACAGTACTGCAAAGGGAGTGCTCAAGATACTGAGAGGTCAGAGAACATGTAAATTGCTGCTCATGGAAAAGACATTATGTAGTGGAATGAAGGGGTGGAACTGAAAATAGGAAAACACGCTGTGTTCTTGCTAAGGAGGAAGTTGTTTCCTCATACTTGTAACTTGTACAAGGCAAAACACACTATTGTTGAGCCTTCAAGATTGATAGCTCCTAATGTCCAGATACTAGAGAAGACTGTGGGCTTAGTCAATCACATCAGGAGATGCCTCAGTATAAACTGAAGGGATCTAAGGCACGCTTCAGCAATAAAGAAAGCCTCAGATTAATACACATTTTGCAGTCAGCTGTTGAGATATTTCATCCAAGTGAAATATCCAAGCTTCATCCAAGCACTTTTTAGCCCTATATGACTGAGTCTGGATTAAGTTCAGGAAGCAGCGAAAACAGCAGATTAGTTACACTTCTATTCAGTAAATTACTTTCCAAAGAGCTTTGGTCACCTCTTGTCTATTACTTGTCAGTTTTGTATCACAACGACAGCTTCAGAACTCCTCACTATCATTCATTGGGGTACACGCTGAAGGTTAATCTGCATTTCAAGCATCTGCTCTATCTTCCTTTACACTCTCTCTTGATTTGCAATATCGGAGTCAGCGGAGGGTCCCAGCTTTCTTAAGGTCTCCTGGAAGGAGCTTCCTTACTTTTAGTAAGAAATAATTGCATTGTTATTACATTATAGCAACAGAAACTCTCACTGAGCATCCTAGCTTAAATTTTTATTCCCTAACATGGTAGTTAGTCACTCCAGACTGGTGTACAGCCAGTAAAGGGGCTGCATCATGCTGTTCACTGAAACCTGCCATGATCTTCCCATCCTTCTATTTACAAAAAAAGCAGGTAACAGGTAGCTGCTGTTCAGTTGTTCCAACTGGACAGAAACAGAAGTACTAGCTAAGATTTAATGATCCCTATGTCCTGCACTGCGGCCTGCAGTGGGAAAGCTTTGGGGCGCCTATCTCTGCCACATGAAGCAGTGAAGACCCTCCAGACAAAGAACACTGCAGGACTTTCACGGTGGGACCTCAAAGGAGTTTGCTCTCCTTCTCTTCATCTTTCAATATAAACAGAGGTTTCATGCTTCAGTCATTAATAAGATGCTTCTAAGTCTTTTAAACAAAACATCAGTATACTGAGGTTCGGTTATGAGCAAGCCATGAGTTAAGCAGTTATGGATAACATTTCTTAAGTAATATATCTTGTGTTTAAGAAGGGCAAATTGAAAGCCATCTCTTGTAAGGGTTAGTTGCCAAGCTGTTATTTTAAGAAGAGAGCCCATTGCTACAAGCATAACCTTGTCATCTCTCACAAACATTTAACATTAAATATAAACCAAATTACATCTGCAGTTATCTATATACAGCAAGAAGCTGAAAGGCTCACCATTAACAAAATTACTACATGTTGAATGTAAAACACGGACAAATACTTAGGTGGTAAAAATTCTTTGACTTTGCCAGAAATAAGCTGGTTTTCCCAACCATAGTTCTAACCTATAGTTTGAAGAGCAAAGAAAATACTTAGAGTTGCCAAATACAATACTGGAAGCTTATGTAAGGTAGCAATTTTATTTTTATATTCAGTTTCTTCCTTTCTTAGCTTCTCCAGAGGTATACTTTATAATGGCATGGAGCATGTATATATTTTTGTGTTAACATTTCAACGTTCCTCTGTGCTTATCTTTTAAAAGCTGTGTCTATCTTTTAAAAATTAGTTCAAACCAGAACTCTTTCAGAAACATTTCAGTGTGCATTACATGTACATTGCCAGACAACTTCTACAGGGATAGACTGGGATGCATGAGCCAGGGTTTCTGTGCAAGCAATGTGACTGGATGGATAGCAATGCATAATGTAGAAGTTCAATGTGAACAAAGCCCATGCTTTAAGAATTCTGCACTTCATCTCCCATGAAAAATGTTCGTGGAAAGAACATCTCTAGTGTACGGAATGAGGAAGCAAAAATTCATCACAAAACAAAAGTGAAGCCTAGCAGGCATAGAACCTGATCAAATGTAAATAAAGCCAAATAAAATGATGCAATATGGCTTTATCTAACCTCAGTTTAGGTACTGACAGACAAATTTTCACACCAACCAGGAGTAAACCTCACCAACTTAGCCCTCGAGATGCATGTGAAGATAGTCAATTCCCTAAATTTGCTTGTGGCCAAAAAATGCCATTTCACATCAGTCCCCGTACTCCAGTTTCTTAAAAAAATTATTTAAGAGAGATCAAAATTTGACTGTTTACAATCCTTGCTCAGTCAGCTCTCAAGAACGGCAGTGGAAATTTTGCCTGAATAAAGATCCCTACCCTGGTCTCATTACTACTACAGCTTCAAGACGTTTACATAGGGAGTGTATATTAGAGTAGCTCCATTAAGTCATTGGAGATGTGCACTTGGGAATTTGAGTCCATAGGCTGGCAGTGCCCCCCTGTAAATTTTTACTGTAGATCCCTGATTAACAAATCTTTCACTCACAATTCCACAGCTGTAGACAACAGCTTTCAGTGCAAATCTTAGTAGCAAGGGGAACGGTTTCAGGAAGTGATGTTTTTCCTTTGGTAGATAATGACAATCAAGCAGGGAAGGAAATGCACTGCCAACTGTTCAAAACCAGTCTCTGAACCAGAAGGAAAGGGAGGAGGGGACTACTCCATAACCGTGCAGCCTGCTTTAGTACCAGTATGACCATGGAGGAAAGCACGCTGTCCCTCACCACTGATTTTAACAAAAGAGTTGCACTCAGAGCAAGCTACCCCCAGGCCCTGGAAGATTTTATTTACCTAGCCTCACAGTGATACATAAGCCAGTGAGCTCTTTAGCCTCCACCCAAGAAAAGGTCTGCTTTTAAGTTCTTCAGCCTCACAGCAGCTTTTTCCTGCTCATTCTGTACCCACCTGTCCTCCAGCATGGAGTTAGAGTCCTTCTCCTGAAAGCATCTCCACCTCTCCACCTCTATGACTTTTTTTTTTTTTTTTTTTGGCCAGAACCATTTCCTTCTCTTTACACATCTCCAGCCTCTACTGAGCTCATGGATACCCCACATTACTGAGCTTTTGAGTGTCCATGCCATCCTTGCTTTCCAGAAGGCAAGAAACATCTCTTTTTCACCTCCTTTCCCAGGAGTTACCTTTTCCAGAGACATGACTCAGACTAGGTTCTGTTTTTGTTCTCTTCATAAGGCTAGAAAAGCTCCTTCCGCAATCAAGCTTTAAAGATGTCTTCTTCATATCTTGAGTTTCCCTGGCCATCAAGACAAACTCACACTGCAGAATGAAGAATCTCTATTCAAAACCAGATCTTTCCACAGCTTCTCAGAATTGCCAGCCAACTTCCATGCTTACAGATAATGCAGTCTGCTCTGTAAAGCCTAACTTCTTTTCCTCTCACTAGCTTGTTTGCTTTGGGGTATGCTCTGCACTGTATTTTTACAGAAAGAAACAGGGATTTTTGAGTTTTGCCAGCTGTTACGTTTTGCCCTATTGAAACAACTTGACTTCATGAATGTTTCCAGCTCTTTTATCAAGGCAGCAGGTTTGACCTCTATATTCTCTCTAGCTACTTGTAGACATCCGGGGCTGGATGCAGGGTGTAGGCAGCTTGCTCCGCAGATGCAATCTCTTTCTTGGCTCTGAGATGGGCCTGTTCCTGCTTCTGCTCATTTTGTCCTAATCTGAGGAACAGGTATCTCCCTGTGCCTGTTAATTATCTCTCCAGTGTGTGCAGCAACAGGATGTAGTCTAGTTTAACCTTCTCTGGTGCCCCTCCATTCACCACGTGTCATCTCTTCAGGCAGTTGGACAGACTATTCCCTTGCTGCAACTGCTGCCTTTAACTTGCCTCCAGTGTTGGTGCCAGAGATTGTGCAGCTACTTCAGGAGTTCAGGATATGAACAATCTTCCTGGGGATTTAATGGACTCACAATCTATTGTACACTTCCACAGAGGCTCTGATACCTAAGCTATGTCCTTTCTTATCACTTCTGGACAGTTTTTGTCTTTATGCCATGTGGCATGCCCAAGTAGGAAATGCTGTTTCTTCACTATCTAGCACCAAAACTCACTGATTTCTGTATCCAGATCTTTCCCCTCCTTTGAAATAGGTTCTTTCTGTTTCTCTTCAGCTTAGAGGACCTCCTTCTGCTTCAGCACATTCCCACCTGCTCCTGGAGCAAAAGTAACACAATGCTTTGGAGGCACTCTACTTTTGGAGAGGGACAAAACCTCCATTTCTTTGTCCTCAAGTCTTTACGCACTAATTCCATCCTGCTGCACTTGCTCCTGGTCATGCTACCCAGACTTTTCATAACAACTGATAATTCTAGGGCTTCATATTTCTCTTATTATCTGCCTCCTCCATTTCTGAGGCCCCAGAGTATCACACATAATTGTATGGGAAATAGCTAGCTTTACTAACTCTACTACTTTAAAAGGAACAAAATACTCCTGCAATTTTTTTTCCCAAGGCAGGATCTACAAGATCAGGCCTTTCCTTTTCCTTGGGAAAAGCAATGTCTTCAGGATTAGTCCAATCAGAATTACAGGGCAATGAGATATCTGTGTTGTTTTTCCTGATAACTGTAAAAACTTGTCTGCTTTCTTACTGCACATTCAGGAAAGAATTTTATTACAATTGCTGCATCCTGTGATGTCTGTCCAGGCTTCCTCCTGAGGCTGCTTATCAGTGTTGACTTTCATATCTTTCTAAAAGAAGTTATGATCAGGGACAAGTTTTTTGACTGAGTTTTCCAGGTCTCCTCTTTGGTGATGTGTGGGCTAGTGAATCATTGTAGCCTACAAGAAAGACATCTGCAGTGAAAATTATTCCCAGCAATCTTCAGGTTCAACCTGCTTCTGATCAGGCTTAGTATTCATTTCTCTCAGGGACAGAGAGACATTGTGCAGTCTATTTGCATGTTCTGCGTCAAGGTAAAGCATTTCTCCTGAGTCTGAAAAGTAAATTAAGGCTAGCTTTTAAAAGTTGCCTAGCAATTTTGGTCCTCAACTGAATGTGAAGGAGTTGTCCCAATTTCTGAGGCCACTTTAAAGAACACATTCAAAGCAGCAGGTCCAGAATTTCACTCTTGTTCTCCAAGACTGCTTTTGAAATTTTTGAGTTTGGTCATTCAGTTTTAATTTTCTAGGTTGTTTTAATTTTTAATGAAAGATTGAATCAACCTTTCACCGATGAGTACCTTTGAAGGTACCAACAATCACTAGAATATATCTGTGACACTCTGGAGTCTGGAGCCATAAAGTCTTACCTGTTTTCTTCTTCTAGTTCTAAACATTGTGCACAATCTTTAGGTTATAGGTAAAATTAATGATCTGTTTATACATGCTCCAGTATTCATGATAAATAAATTGATAAATAAATCTCTGATGGCAGAAAGCTTATGTAAAACTCCTCCCTATGCAACTATAGTTTAGGCATATAAGCACATAATACTACACAAACAAGGTAACACTGTGCCCTGAATGGATTCCTGCAAACAAGATCATATGTAGCCGTGTGAGCTGTAGGGTATTACAGTTGGGAAATCTTGGACTGCACAGATGGAACTGAGGTTGCAGAGCTAACTGGGAAATTCACTAAAGCTTTTCTGTCCCCAGGCTTGACCTTTAAAAATGGGAGAAAGTTTTCCAAGCAAAATAAGAAAGAGAAAATATAGGTTGTCTACAGAAAAAAAAATAAATCTTTTCTTATCCTAAACTCAAGCATAAAAGGACTCCACCTTCTTTGTTCTTTCTTTCCTTTATCCTTGCTTCCACCCATTAAATGGAAGTTAAAAAAAAACCCAAACTTTTCAGTTTTGTATCAACAACTAATCAGATTTTTCAGAGAGTAATTACCAATGTTTTTAACAGTTCTGTCTGATTAACTTATTCATCCTTAACTTACTGCATGTGGACAAATAAAACCAGCAGTGTTTTGTAGAAGCATTTTGATCCTGCCTACACAAGAACAAACTCCTTCCAGAGAGAAAAATAAATGTTCTTTCTTTCAGGGGATCCTTTACTTTGGATCACTTTTCAAGGATAATTGAATGTCCCCTGTGCATTAAGCAGCTTTGCTGCTCTTGCCCCACAGCAGGTGTGTCCCTGAAGGCTACAGCTGGGATATAACGCTTCTTACATACTGCCACTCTGAAAAACTGACTGCAACCTACCACTGAATGATAGCAAGAAGCCAGAATCCATCTTGATTTACACTATTATATTTACATTGATATATCTTTAAATCCCTCACTGTGTCAATCCATGTTTCACCCAGTACAGTTATTCTGTCAGGAAAAGTTTACGTTTAGTTGATCCTGCCTTGAAAAAAGATGGTGGAGAAAATGACTTCTTAAGGGATTTTCCCACCCTGTTTTTCTACGCTACACTCCTTACAAAGGAACAGAGCATAACCAGAAAAAACACCTGCATACTACTGCATCACAAAGATGCTCTGCTGCACATACTGCCACGGGGGAGCCAGAGGAGGTGTCGAACCAACTACACCACTATGGCTGTTTTCATAGGAAAACATACCAGAAAAAAATACCACTGTGCTACCACTGCTTAGAGGAGGATGAGCAGCCAGGAGTTTTGAGGCACCTCCTCCTTTCACACAGTTATCAGCCACCTTAGGAATGTCAATGTAAATCTACTGCAAGTACTGTCACTGATTCCAGAGCTTTATGCAAATCTCTGCATTTCAGGTTTCAAAAATTTCCAGCAGTGCTGGAGTTATTGGCTCCCTTACCAACTGGAACTGATCCAGGAGACCTGAATGGCCCACTGCTGCTCAGAGGTGCTCTTCTTGTTTGATAATCTGCCTGTCATGCACAAAAAATTGTTTGATGTATGGAATTTGCTTGGTATTAGCAAGTAATAGAAGTTGAATACACCCCTTTGCCACTTAAATTGCAATTTTAGAGAAGAAAATCTTCATTGATGGATTATTCTGGCACATATCTAAGATTTGAAAATGTGTGGGTTTGCATGCCTAATTCGTTTGCTGAGGAAAACTCTGGTGAATATAATGAAAGAAAAATTAAGACTGCTGTTATGAAAAACAGCAACTAAACTCTAGTTTTCACCTGTGTCTTTAAATATCAACAATAATATACTTTGCACTTAGCTACGTGTTACCTAGACTGAGTTATCACAACTGCATACAAATCTTGCATACATTTATTTTACCCATACTTTCCTGAGAATCTCAAAATCCTGGCTGTTCCAACTTTTTGTTCCTGGAGCTGATTTGCAGACAGTCAGTTTTTGGTTTTGCATCTTTTCACGTGCACTGCCTAGATGGTGACTGCTGGCAGCTAAGCTTTGTCTCACTGTTAGTATTCTGTGGGGTTTTGGCAGCAGCAGTACAGAGCAGATGGCAGGCCCTTTTCCTTTCTTTAAGATGCACCAACTGACTTGGAGTCACGTACGGCCATGAAGCAGAGACTGAATGCAGAAGAACATGCAGATAATGGTATAGGAGAAAGGGTCTGTGAAGCAGTGCACTACGTGACCCCACTTCTGACACTTCCACAAATCACTGTCACTCACCTTTGAGTCAAGTTCCTCCCTGCTGGTCTGGATCAGAGGAGTGATTAGATCAGTGGAGACCAGCTACTGGCAAATCTGAATTGTGCTCAGTTCCATAAAAACACAAAATAAAGGAGAGCCCCTAGTCATGGACAGGACAAAATTAGCTCTTACCTTTACTACAAAGTCAGTTCAAGTTCAGTTGGTAAACTGCTGGTAAACTTCACTTCAGCCTTTCCCATATTCCTGGATTCCCATATTCCATTCCATATACATGCCATATTTTCTGCTAGTTAGAGACTATGGTTTCAGCAGCTAAAATGACTGATTTATATGGAGCTGCATTAGAGAACATGGGCCTCATGCACGTATCAAAGGAAAAACCTTTTCAAAATCTTACATGAAACCAATCTCCTTCTGTCATGTACATCCAAATCCTGCATGTCTATGGTGAGCTGCAAGACCACATTAGAGATAGTTAAAAGAGTCTCTTATAGCAAAGTTTGTGATTTTCAAATTATTACAAGCTTAATTAATTGCTCACATGTTTAATGAGCTTTAAATAAATGGATGAATCCTCATCTGTTGGTGTTAATGCAACAATGCAAATTATACATGGGCGAGAATCTACTTGGTACACACTCTTTCCCTCTTTTCTCTTTGCCAAGGCTGGTTTCTAAAGCCTCTAAATAATCCATATTTATCCTGAGGAAAAATGTAGCACAAAAGCAAGCAATTGACAAGTTTCCATGCAGGACAGAGAGCATTATCTAGAGGGAATAACTAATGTGATTTAGTGTCTATGTCAGTTCAGACCTCATCCTCCCTTGAACTACCTTCTCCCCTTCAAAAAAAACTTCCTTTATCTCTCCCTAACCCTGACCTGTACAAACATCTGCCACCCACGGAGCAGCCCACAGAGACAGACTCTGTGACCGGATAAATCAGGATGCATCTAATGCCTTCAATTACTATTGAAGACCAGTGTGAAAGCCTGCTTCATACAAATGGAGTTTGATTTTTCTAGTCAACAAATCTCTGAATTGCTGGGACATGCTGCAAATATGTCTAATTGCTGAAAAAAATTCCTCCAAATCCATAGACCATTATATTGCTAGTTTAAACACAAACTGACTTAGGGCTTGTCTATACAAGGAAGCTACTTCTTAGTAAGGAAGAAAGTGAATTTACAGCCAAGCGCTATTATTCTTCTGTGGACACATCATGTGCATGAAATAAACTGTTCTTTGGTCAAGCTTTGAGTAAATATTAACCCAGGAATGACTCCTGGAAGACTCTCCAGTGCAATGCAGATCAGCCTTGGGAGACCCGGTGAAGAAAAATATCCAGAATATACTGAAATAGGCAGTAAAAACCCATGATAAAAAAAAGCTAGAAGAAAACCATAGCTTTCCTGCAAAGTTATATTACCCATAGGAATCCATTCTTGATATGCCTTTGTTGCTTGCCCAACAGATGGTAGGTTAGCTTCTGAAAGACCAACTCCTAGGCAGCCTCAGCAAAGTCTCTCACAGTATCACACACACATGAACACACAAAGTGGGTTCTCCTTTTAGTCAGACAGCTATTAACAGAACTGTTACATCTTCAAAGGGAAAATTAAGTTTTCCTGATGTTTCATTTCCTCTTCCATGCTGTGGTGCAAAATTCTCTGGCCTTCTATCCTTCCCTTTCCTAAAACTAACCTCAAGAGCTTTTTTTCTACCAACCTCTTCTGTCTTGCCTGGCTCTTCTCCCTCTATTTTCGGCTTCTACCCATCAGGTGTTCTCTGTCCAATTTGACACACCATTCTTTCTTCGCTACTTCCGGTCCCATCCTTTCTGACTTAACACTGACTAAGGAAGGCAGACAAACCTTCCTGAAACAAGGCTACAAAGCAAGACCTGTACTCAATGGCATAGTGGTCATTTCTAGACATGACAGCCTAGTTTGAAAATATCCTTCTTCCAGTAGTATCAGTTACAGAGAATTTCTCATTCCCACACCCAGAGAAACACATACAAGACTAGGAGGTGGATATATATAAATTAGCATAAACGTTGGCATTACTTGGTTGGTCATGGCATTCCCATCGCGAGTGAAGAGTCTAATTCCATTCCTAGCTAAGCTGCAGAGATGGTCAACTTCAGATAGATAAAAACCACTTATCCTAACATTAATCCTCTCAATATATATATATATATGGCCCTCAATAATTACATTTTAAAATAGAATTTTGTAATCACGAGGACAATTGTCTGACAGCTTCAAAGTATGTAGACCCGCATTTCATAAACACATTACACGCAGGGCCTCCTTTCTTGTGATCTGTAAGCAACGCTTGAACTGCCTTGCCAACGCTAGACTGTGACTAGAACAAGTTCTTAAAAGAGTCCCAGGTTGAGCCTCTGTGATTCTGTGATTTTCACGTGCATGTAAATGCAAGATGACAGAAGAACTGTTTGGTATAAACTACTATGAAGAACATCTCTGATTTCTTCTGCCAGGAAAGCTATGAACATGTTGACCTCCGTGCATAGCACAGAACCCTCAAAACTGTGTAAAAGGGGATAGGTTTAGGTCTCTCCTTTATAAAGACTCTCACTACCCTACACCCTTACTCCAGACGAAAAGAAACCCCACTTTGTCAAGGTTAATAAAGGAAATTTTCTAATAATATGAAGAGAAACTTCCAAATAACTTATGGGAAGAAATAAAAGGATGCATATCCTTTTTATTTAATCTGCACATGCCCTTTTAAGCCTTGGGCAAGACCACTGTTTTTGAAGGTGTAAGAGATGAAGCTGCAGTTTGGAGCAGAAGGTCCTTGTCTCCTTCTTACAGAGACTTCACGTGCTGACACACTACAGTTCCCAGAGTGCAGCAGAGGCTCCACCAGCCCAGGCAAGGTTGAAGATGTTTTAGATCCTGCTGTTCTTGGGTGGGTTTTGGGGGTTATTTCTAACAGTCTTTTTTTTTGTTGTTCTGACATTGCCAGGGCAGAACTGAGTTGAATACTCCCTAGGATGGGCAAAGACATGCAAAGCAAAGTAAGTTGACTGCTTTTGTTTGCTGTATATATGGAACAAAAAATGTCAAGCTGTAAAATGCAAAACATAACTGCCACCAAAAGTTTGGGCATAACTTAATTCAAGATGTTTCTATCACCTAAAACTGGACAGAACTTCTCTTTCAAAGTGTGCATCACTACTATTAAAACAGAAAACCTTCTGGCAGTGAAGAATCCTTTTGACAGATAACTATTTTAACCAATATTACCCATATCCCCAGCCAGAAGTCAATATCCTTCTTTATCAGGAGGAATCGGAGAAAAAGCATCAGTTTCCTTCTTCAGGCATGTTCAGGTGGCACAAGTTTTTCTGGCACCAAAAAGGCACCAAAAAGGCACTTGTGTCCCCTCCTTTTATTTTTCTTTTCAGGAAAAGGATTTTGCCTTGCATTCTGCAAAGTTTCAGGTGACCCTGAGAGGAACACAATGAGGAAAGCTGTTTATGTATTTTGCCATAACTCTTAGCATGTTAGAGGCCAATTCAGAGAACTGCTTAGGTAGTAAGTCAAGAATGCCAAAAATTATTCATGGGTTAGAGCATCTCTACATTGTTCATTAGATAGGACCACAAGTGTGTGCAGTTCACACTGCAAAATCCAAATTTCTTGCACCCACTTTGCAGTGAGTGCACATTCATATCTTCATTGTTGTTAATATCAGGTCTGGAAAAATGTATGTACCCTTCTTTTAATGGCACTGACACTAACTAGCACATTCAGCAGTCCCCCTAGCCAAGACCCATGTCCTGCATCTGGACTATATCAAGCATCACACTTAAGATTCATATGCCCTATAATGAGATAATGTAAAGGCAGCAACCATGAGTATTCCCCCCCACCTCTCCCACTGTCCCAGTAACTGAACAGAAAAAGGAGGAAAATACATTAAACCCACAAATCTTAAAAATTCAAATGGTGTTTCTGTGGCATGGGCCATTCTACCTCCATTTCACCTCTGGGAACAGCTGAATACAGCCCCTGGTAAGATATGGCGAGCTGTGATGACTTCAGACTGGTGCCACAATGACTGAAATTAGAGAAACAATGGGAAGACTTGAGACTGCTCAATTCAGCCTATATTGTATTGCAGTCTCTGGGATGAATTCAAAGAACAGGGATTCAGACATATGATTTAGAGTCTTACTCATTCCAACACTAAAATGTCCAATGTGTATTTTTTTAATGGCAATCAGAAGAATTATCCAGAGAATATATTATCTTTATAGGTAAGAAAAATGCCAGGCATAATCCAAGTGCTTCTAACTCCTAGATAGCTGCATTTATTGTCTGTGTACTAAATATTCTCTTCAACCAGCTGGGGTTGTAAAGGTAGGTCCCAGACTCAGGCAGAGGCTTTAAGTTATTGCTAACATGTAATTATATACAAAAAGAGAACAGCACGTCTTTTATACAGAAAGATTTGTTATTTGCATAGTGCCCAGAGCACGCTACAGGCTCTGAAGGGAAAACATAATAACAAGCATGTGATGTAAAGCAATAATCCTGCTCTTAATGCAATAAAAATGAACATGCTTGCTTGCCTAGGTAGAGGGCTGGCCTCCACATTTGTTTCAGTATTGAACTAAGTACATGTTTTTAAATTGCCATACTGCAGAGATTTGTTTGTTTGTTTGTTTTCTTTTAATATTAAATCTCTCAGTTCCTCAGCTATAGAGCAGGAAGGGATTATTGAGTTCAGCACAGTTCTTGAAGTCAAAGGGAGTTACTCCTTCCAATAGGAAGGCTTTTGTTCAGAGCACAAGGCTGTTTAGACACAGTGTAGATCTGTAAGCTGTAAGGAACAGTTAGTGCCAGAGAATTTAGCTTGTTCATTGTGCCTACATTGTGTGTGTATGTGTTACCATTTTGGCATGAAAAAGAAAAGCTGCACAGTATTAATAGAAGAATTATTTAAAAGGTAGAACATATTCAGAGCAAGGCTTCTGCAGTTCACTGCTATTTCAGATCTGTACAGTCTAGTCACTGTGCTGACAAACCCCAACAGTGGCTGGGCACAACCACAAGAAACTGTTTGAAAAGTCTATTCTTGCAATCAAGTGCAAGAAACCAATAACTCAATTTTTCTCAGAGAGGAAAGCTTATGGTACAGCAATTAATTTCCACTTATCCTCTTTTTGACTTTGCATTCTTCATGATATTTTGTTTTATGATTTTACCTCCAGCTTGATGCAAAAACACTTATAATTTATTATGCATGATAATTCCCACATTTTATTATTTGTACTGCAGTAATGTACAAGACTTCCTGCCAGTCATCAGGTACTGTGTAAACACCAACTATGAAGACAGCTGTTGCAGCATAAAAGCATTTTTCATGTACCTGGAGCACTGTATTTGTAGACTGGGAACATCTTACAAAAAATTAACTCACTTTAGTTCTATACCCAGCCTCATTTATTACACATGTTATTTCATTAGATCATTTCAGAAATCTATTTATGAAATCCCAGTTACATGACTGAAGTCTTTACTTAGGCCTAAGGGGTCTAATGATATTGATTCTAATGGGGAAAAAATTCTGACCAAAAAAATCCCACATTTGAGATGAGAGTGTTGTTCTAGTACCTAATTGTAAATTCCTAATTCTGTAAGGGAAGCTGAAAATGAACACCTAAAGATCCAAACTCCTGTCTTTGTCCTGCCTAGGACTTTGGAGGGTATCCTAACATGAGATCTAATTGAAGTTCTAGCATTTGGAGGCCATATAATGAATATTCCATTAAAATAAGTCTCCAATTACACTTCCAAGGAAACTGAATTGGAAATCTGTGCTATTTTTAAAGACAATCCCATTTACAATAAAATTCCAGCTCAACTGGCTTAGTTTCCAAGCTGGGGAGGCATGCCCAGTCTTGTTGCAAACCTTGTAGAAGCATGAGCTTTCTGCCTTAGGATAAAAAAATACCCTTTTCAAGAATCGCTCTTTTACAGTTTAAGATGTCCAGGTTAGAATGCAAAGGCATCTTAAAATACAGCAGTACAGGAATGCTGCTTGAAAATACTCTGTATGTGTCTATCTGCTTTTAAAACACGATCCCTGTGAGACAGATGAGGAGAGATGCTCCTTGCCTGAAGCACATTTTCTGCTGCTGCAGCCTGAAATTTCTGTCTGCAACTCTGAGTTGCCACTGGAGTCACACACAGAGGGGCAAAGGCCTGTGAAGTAAGGACAGATGGTGAGGAAGAAGGGAAAGGAAGCACAGAAAGTACAAGCACTCACAAGAACAGATCGAGAAGACAACCCATGGAAAGCAGGGTCTTCTGGAAGGCACTGCAACAGAAGATCTGGTATGCTACTCTTCAAAAGATTGTTTTATCTAGACCTCTTTTAGCTCATAATTCTGTCCTCCCAAGCATACTAACATTTCTTTTATATTTAAAATATATAAATCCTTTCTTCAGTGGTATGTATGCAAGTCCACAGCTACTAGAAAATTCAGGAAACAATAAAATTATGTGAATAAATGTAAACAAGATATTCTTATTATCCCACTATTGAAAGAAAAATTATAGCTTTGGTAAGCTTTGTGTTAATGAGGAAGTCAGAAGATTCACTGGTATGTATAATGGGCCCCCAGACAGTTCAGTAAACAGCAATTGTGCAGTTTCCCTTGAATATCTCTGAAGCGAAAGATAACAAAAGCAGGTGGAAAATCTACATCAACAGGTGTGGGCAATACAACAGCCGGGCGGGGGTGGGGAAGGACGGAGGAAAGGGCTGGGGGAAGAATAACTTCAAAGGCTGTAAAAGTGATAAAATGGTTGGTTTCCTACCTCCCTCCCCCAAGTTACTATAGCAAATCTAAGTATTTCCCCCCAGTTTATTTTAGCCTTCATACAGCATAGGGATGAACAGTAGGCAACTTTACACAGCAGCCTGGTAACAACCGAGTATGGAGAGAGAGAGAGAAATCAATCAGTGCTTTAGAAACGGAGAGCAGGAAGTCTGCAAGGGGACAACGGGTGAGGTTCCACTGAAAAACACCTAAAGACACAAGGGGGAGAGGGAAAATAATGGAAGCATTGGCAAATCACAAAGCTGCTTTTAAGAGTAAAGAAACATTCTTCTGAAAGTCTTTACTGCTTCAGTGCATGCAACAGGTTAAGCAGCTAAACAGAAGCAATCCGTAATTTGTAGAATAACAATAAATATAAAAAAGTTCATCTCTTTTGCAGCTATTAAATGACAGCTAAACTAAACTTAAATTGCTTTTATGCAGTGTTATACAGAAAATGGGAACGTGTATCACATTACAAATTCTTGCAGCATTAAATTTCTCTCAATTTTGGTCTTTTCTAGACCAAGGGAGGACTGCTGGTTGGGCTTTGAGAGCCAATCCTGCTGTTAAGGCAGTTAAAAAGAAAAGAAGCTATTACAGAGTCAGGAAGATTTACAAACATTCCCGAAACCGAGCTAAGAAAACCCAAGGATCATCCAAGTGTTCAGTTCACGGGCCAGTTAGGGTCATCCTCACCATCAACGTCCTTGAACAGCAGTGCTGCAGCTTCACAGAGGGACAATCTGATTTTCCTAGTTAACGACCATCATTTACCACGGGGTAGATTTACGGAATGAACACAAGAGGCCAAATTAAGACTAGGAAAATTGTACCTATGAAAAGACAGGTGTTTAGCCCCTCCAAATGCAAAATCCAACCCAGCGGCAGGATTCATGCCTGGTCTCAGCAAACACTATCTACAAGGTGGTTACTTTTGTGCTTTTAAAAGTTGCTGTGCGTGCCTCACCACTGTGGTTTTAACACAGCTCTTCCAGCGTGAGTGGGGATGTGGTCTTAGAAAAAAAAAAAAAAATAAATAAAAGGCGAAAAATTATTTATTTTTTCACGCTTTCCTCTGTCATGTGCTGCCAGCTCAGAAATAATGGCCTGGTGTTGGGTCTAGGGGTTTCGTTAAGTCCCTTCTGAGCACCCAGCATGATCCACGATCAAAATTCTCGTTGGGGGTAATCCCGCCAGTGCTAAAACCCCGGCAGCGCTGGCGTGGGCTGTGCGTGCCACAGCGGGGCTCCTTCACGCCCAGCACCGCTTCGCAGGGGTAATTAACAGAATAGCGGAGTAATTGCGGCGCAACGGGGGTCTCGCCTCGCCATCCCTGCGTTTAAAGGGAAACCAGAAGCGGGACTTCAAAGGATGGCAGGCTCCGGCACCACGCATACCTCACCCCCCGCCTGGGAGGGAAGTGGGGGGGGGGGGGGGGGGGGGGGGGGGGGGGGTGGGGAGGAGGAGGGTGCGGCCGGTGCGGGCTCGGCGTCCGTGACCGGCAGTAACCCCGCTGGCGGCCGCGGGGAGCCGGCCGGGAAAAACAGGCGCTTCCCCTGCCAGCGGCGGGGGATGAGCAAGCGGGAGGGTATCGGCAGCGAGCGGCTAACCTTTCGGCTGCCAAACTCAGTGGCGGTGCGGGCAGGGGAGGGGAGGGGAGGCGACAAATATAGCGCGACACCCGCCTGTTGCTGTGCGCCCCGACCTAGTGGCACCGCCACCGGCGGGGGCCGGCTGAGCCCCGCACCGGGGCTGCGTGAAGGGAGGGGGAGGGGAGGGGAGAGG
>BJBW01002123.1:101921-132473 GCA_004320125.1 Scolopax mira | reverse complement strand
TTTTTTCCCCCCCCCCCCCCCCCCCCCCCCCTTCTAAAGTGACAGAGGCAGGAGGACAGACGGCTCCCCTGTAGACTTGACTCGCTTTTTATCTATTTATGATCTCACGTAAGGAGTTGGGGTAATTCAAATTCACTCTGGCACAGCTGGTAACCCAGAGGGGTTCTGGTGTTCATTATGCCTGCTTGCAGCATGTGAAAAAGGAGTCATCAGCTCTCATATACATATATATGTATTTAATTATATGATTATACATTATATATAGAGAGATAAATAATTTTTATTTTTTTCATCTCTCTCTATATATAATCACCATCTTGGGTGCTAGAGTTCACAGTCAGTCCTAAGCTCCTAAGCAGCATCCTGGTGGCTAGTGGTCCCCTGGTGGCTAGTGGTTGGGAACTGAAGAGACGCAGTGCCCAGGATGGCCGGGGTGCCATCACAGGGCAGCAGAGGAGGGACTGAGAGGACCCGGCACCCTGCCTGGGAAGCTGCCTCTTCTGCTAGCAGCTGTGTGAGGAACCTGGAGTCCCATGGCAAAGCCAAGAAAGCTCCAGCTTTTTTGCTTCTTTCCCTCAGGCAGCAGTTGTGTGGGGCCTTTGTTTTGTGAAGCAGGAGAAGTGTGGTTGATGTCAAGAATGGCTCGGCACAGATGCTTTCATAGAGGGAGGCTTGCAGCATCTCTCAATCTGTGTTCATCTCCTCTCCCTCCTCTGGAATTTAATTCCTATAAACTGTGAATAATTTATTGCAGCTCTTGCAAGCTTCAGATTGTACTGCAGTTGCAGAGCACAAAGAGCACTGGTGTTTAATGTTTTTTGAGCTCTCAGTACATCCAGAGATAGGGGACAGCGATTATTGTAACTAAACGAAATTGCAGTGCTGGGAGCTTTTCAGGTGCCGTACAGCTGAACATACAGTTACATGTGGGTTTATCACCACTTCCGCCTTCTGTAAACAGGAGAGATCTTCAGGCAGATTTCGTCTCAAAACATGCATTTGACTGAATCTGAGGACATCACCTGATTTAGCTGTCTTAAACTGCAGTAGGTGTGATGACAGTAACAACATGGAGAAAACGTGATGCCATTGCTCAACACAGTAGATTTCCAAATCTATGTTTCAGTTAAATTTATGTGAATTTCTTCCATTTTCTATTTCAAGTGTAGAGAGATATTTCTCCGAGATGGACATCACCTTGTTTTTTCTTTAATGAAAATGCTCTGTACCCTTGTCTTTTCTTTTTCACAGATCTACTAGTCTTCTCTACAGATGCCTCGCCCCAGAAACAATTGTTCCAGATTCAAGTGGATGGCGTGGCCCAGTGCTAAGGAAGATAAATGTATTTAACCTCTCAGAACATGCTGCTCTCCCACAACCCAAACATGCTGGAACAGAATAAAACTGCCCAGGAGGACAGCAGAGAGTCTGCAAGTATATTTCAATAGAGAAGGAAAGATAAGTTTGGTATGAAACTTCAAAGCGAGCAGGGAAGAATGTATTATTTCAAAACCCTTCGTGTTTGTCCAGGCAGTCGGACAATAGCATTCCTAAAAGCAAAACTTCTGCTTTACAGCACCCTCAGAAATGCTGGATACCTCACAGGACAGTTTGAAAATAAGTTTCTGGCTTAAAGTGTTTACAATCCATTTTTCTCACACTGGAGCAGCTGAGGTTAAACTTGGCCTGAAGGGGTTGGTCTATGACAGACACTTTAGTGTTTTGATTACGGGCCTTGATTTGGTATTGGGTTTGCACAGAAGTTGGGCAGCCACTTCTCCAAATGTTCACCTTGCTTTGCTCCCTGAATCCGTGGTTAAACTTTGAACAAAGTCAGTAAAAGAGGAGCTGATCTGACCCAAGTCACTGGGTGAAAATCTGAAATACTAAGAACTGAAGTTTACCGGTTGAGTACCAGTAAAGTAGCACCCCAGCTTTACCGTTTAGGACCTGTTATCCCTGTTACATATCAAAAGCCTGATGTGGCCTCTCTCATTACAATCAGACCCTCCACTGAGTAAGTTTAGTTTAAGCAGAGCTTTGTCTCCATCACTTCAAGATGGATCATGCCTCATGCAGCTACTTAAGCGTCACACTGCTGTATTTGCTTTCTGACAAATTTCTTCCTGCTTTGACTTCTCCCACTGCTACAGCTTTCCACAAGTATCTGGGCAGGGATGAAATTGGGGTGGCACACATCTTCCTTGTGGCCGTGAGGGGCTGTAGTGTGCAAGCAATATACATGGAGATATAACTTCTGGTTCAAGGCTTACACATTGCCCTTCTTTCTGCTTGCTCTTTGTGCCTGAAACAGGACAACAGGGCAATATCTGCAGTCAGCCACCTGAATCCTTTAAAAACTAGCTGTCCTTTTGTGAGCTCTTTCTGTTGGAAGAGGCCAGACCTACTCAGTGCTCTCCTGGTGAGAGAACATTGATAAGAAGTGGTTGAAATATGTTTGGCTTTTCTTTATGCGGGCCAAAAGCTGAGGCAGAAACTGGAGAATGGGCATTTGTTTCATTCCTCTGAAACCCCACAGGCTCAGAGAGCAGAACAGTGAGCATCTGAGTGCTTCCTAGGAACAGAAACTGGTATGTCTGTGTCCAGTGCTCCACACACCCCTAGCTAGCACATCCAAGTCTCAGATCCACCTTAAAGAACCCAAAGGCCAATGTTTTCAATGTTTCAGATAGATCAGCTAATTTAGAGCCTTTTCAAGCAGGACTAAAGTTGAGAGCCACAGGATAATTTACAATGGTTTTGAACTTTAATGACACTCTCCCTTAGGAGAGAAGTCTTGATCTGTAAGTTAGACTCGAAGTATTTGGTATCTGAAGGTAAACTCTTGAATGGATTCACTGGCTTCACTGAGCATCATTTGATGTGCTTTTACTAGGCCTGTCATGGGCTGCCCACAGTTGTTGCAAGACCATGTGCATCAGAGGCCACTAGTTCTTCCTGCTTTCTAGCCACACAGGGAAAGGTCATCTACTCCAAAATGCTCCAAAAACTACATCAAATCTGTAGTTAAGTTGCCTTCAGCAGATCTTAGTCTTGCCTTGTGCTTCTTCACAGGCTCCCAATGCCTTCAGTCCAAAACTGTGCATCTGAGCCTCAGAACACAAGAAATCTCCCACTGCTCAGGAAATATCCCTTTTTGCCTCTACCCTCCCAACAGTGAACTTTTCCTGCCAGCAGCAAGTAGCATTTTGTAGCAACCAGCTAATTAGGCCTCCCTTGGTGATGGGAGGGTCACAGAGTGCCAGAGCACTCCCAAGAGCTTTTCTTCCTCTCCCAACCTGCTCCTGCACAATGCTTGCAAGTCTGTCATACCACAGGATTTTATTTGCACAAAGGCCTCTTTCCAAGTTTTGGCACTTGGGAGGCCACTGGAACATTAAGAATGACCTACACCCCCACGCCTGTCCTTGACATTGGCAACTCAACCAGGCAGTCACAGGAGAATACTTGGAATAGCATTGAGAAAGGAAGGTAAGTTAAGCGTGCAAGAGAATTTAGCTAATGTAAATGAAATTCAGGTCCTCAGTTCTTATCTGAGGGCTTAAAAGTGCTGGGCTTAAGGCCTAGATCCTCATCCCCTGTTCATCTCTGCTTGCCTCATTGTGAGAGGAGCGGGGAAGTGGAGGAGAGAGGGTGCATCTCTCTTCACATACCTCCAACTGTGCAGCTGCCTACTGCTCAGTGAGGACTGAGCTGCTTGGGAAAGCTGGCAGTTTCAATTCTCTGGAGATTTTTAGTGCTGAGCTGTTAAACAAATCTGTCCTACATAATGTAAATGTATTCTGCAACACAGCACATTATTCTTGATGAAGTCATATGGATGCTAGGCTGAAAATTTGCTTCTAATTTACTCCCTGCACACAGCCTGCTTTCAAACATAAGGTGAATGACTTATTGTAACCCCAGATTGGTTTCAACACCAAGTGATTAAGCCATGACATCTAGACAAAGTAAATTGAGGAAGTGGTTTCACAGAACAGGCTGACACAAGACAGGCACAGAACTAATTCTGTAGCAAAAATGGGGTGAGTCATGCATCTGCCACATGTGCTTCAGTTTAGTTCTTGCAGAGCAGTATCTCTTGTACATACAGCAAACATAAGGAAGGGGCTATAATTTCACACCATGCTTGTATATAACAATACTGTTATAGTAGCATCCACCCTCAAACATTTCTGCCTTAAACCTACTTTTAACCAGATGAAACCAAGCATCATTCTTACCTTAGGGAAGCTATACCTCTCCCCTCTACTGCTGCTTTCTCACCCAATTTCCTTGTTATTTAGGGAGCTGTATCTCCAAAGTCATAACAAGTCTGCAGCGGCTCAGCAGGCCAGCACTTTACTTTAGAGGTCATCCGTCATGTTCCATAACTTACAGAGATTCCTTGTCTTTTATGGTTTCAAAAAATGTGAATCAGATTCCAAAACCACACCCTGGTCAGCTCAGCAGAGCGGACTCACCATCATTAGTTTTCAGATTTAACATACAGCCTGAGCGAACAGCTGACAAAAGAACAAAGATAGTTCCATTCTGGAGAACTCCAGAACTGCCATCTTGTTGTGTTATGAAGAGATGGAGTCTGACCGATATAAATAGGTGGATTCTGGTGAGTCCCTGTGCTTCATTTTCTTCAGCCTACCCCAGTCCATACTTGCTGAGACAATCATCCCATTGCGAGTGAGTTCAGTATAGAAAGGGTTTATGAAACCCATTGACTATGTATCTCTTGGAGGCATCTGCTTTATTTTTTTAAATGTGCAGTGGTCCCAGTCCTACATCTGCATGGACACCTACTACTGTACCCGATAGGGAGGAGACTGGAACACAAGTGGCCAAACTAAAGTGGATGGCAGTGGACATGGTAAGAAAAATGTCTCTGAATTTGCCCTGAATTTGCTTCTCCCAGATGTCTGCTCACTTTAACTTTACCAAGGCAGCAAGTCTCTACCTTTTACCTGAAGTATTTGTATCATAATTACAGCTGCTCAGTTAGATTATCTTCAGCTAGTACCAGAAGATTCTGTCAGGTAGTCACAAAATGTGCTACATTAAGGATCACCACACACTGAGAATTCACCAGTTCCTGACCTTCACATGCCTGGTGTGTTAGAAGCAGCTGTATTTTCATGCTTCAATTCATGCAGGTATCTGCTCTGCTAGAACTGCAGGTCACGTTTTACACCTCTGATCCTTCCAAGCCTTCCCAGAGCACTGGGAGCTCTCACTTGCACTGAGAGTGATTGTTCTTATTGAGCTGGCTTAGCCTTTCCTGATCTTTCCTTAGCAAAGCCCCCAAGTACTAGCTGCTTTTAAATACATTACCTTTGAGCTCCTATTGGTTCTGGCTGCAGCCATTGCCGCCAGACTGTTGCATGAGGTATGCACCACCCTCATGCACTCAGGCCATTTCTCTTTTTCAATTCAGATATTTTCTATTCTCAGGTACCCTCTGTGCTCTGCTGTTAAAACACTTCCTTCCTTTCAACCCAGAAGTGCTGCATCTTGCTGGGTGATAAACCAGCACGCTGGGTAATGATTCTGAACTGAAGTAACCCTGTCAGACAACTCTTTCATTATTGCAAGTTCTGGAAGAGGCCACACTGCAAAACCAGATCTTCCTGCCTTGAGTTACAGAAATAGGGAAATGCAAAATTCTGTTTTCAACATTAGAGAACCAAAAAAGACATCTGGTTTGCAAGGTAATATATGCAAGAGGGGGCAAGCATATATTCTGGGTTCTGAAACAGACTGTCATCATTTTGTAACTAAGACTTAGTTGTTAGGTGCAAATCTAAGAAATTTTACAGGGATTGAAGGGTGAAATTTTAAAAGCTATTGCAGTGTTATGAAAATCTCACTAAGAGCTTATCGGCCTTTTCTGTTTCCTAAACACTCTGCACCTCCACCTGGGGTTACACATGGTTCTCCAGCCTGGGTATGGAGGTACTCTGGAGAGTGTGTTCCTGTAGAATCTAGAGTATTAGCAGGATCATCTCATGATGCCCTTCTTGAAAGTGCTTTCAGTAATTGTGGTGGGACCATTCAAGGAATTTGGCAGTGGGTAAACCAACAGGACTTTTCTGACACTACTTCTCATAGGTTTTCATCTGTCTCTAAAAACTCTCAGGGTCCTACAGGCTCTTGTCTACAATGAAATCCAAAACTAGTTTAGTAGCCCGTAACTTTTGAAATCCCTCCTTTGCAGTAGCAACACACCAGGCAGTGTGGAAACAGGGGGCTTTTAAATCTCTCTCTTCATCTGATCTCACCTCAGGCAAGATTTTAGCCTTAAATTTACTGACGACATTTTCTAGTAGCAGACCTGATGCAGACCTGCCAGATCCAGGTAACAGCTGTTTCCACTAGAGTTTTTTCTTACTGTGTGATATTCCAAACAAACCAGGATGACAGCCTTTTGAAATCTAAACAGGCTTTGTGGAGAGAACTGTTTGGAGAAGACTCAGTGGCTTTGCTGGGTAGAGTGATTCCAAAGACTGAGGGTACCTCTCAGGGTGCCTTGCAGTCAACTGCCTGATCCTCCTGTAGAAACTTAAAGCTATTTTCTCCGAGAAGTTCAGGAGTGAGTGCCACAGTCATAGGCATTATCCCTTAGATGGTTTGAGGTTGAGACTAAACTTCAGTTCAAAGACTCTGAACTCACAATGGAAAGAGGACTTGAATCCAAACAGCAGAGGCACACTGTCTCCAGAAGAGGATGAGACTGGTTATACTTGCTAGACTTATATGTGGCATCCCACAGTCACTTGACCTATATCCTTGTCTTCATCTCAGCCTGTCTCCTTCAGGGTTCCAAACCTCCTTGATATGAACGGTGCAATCAAACTTCATCAAACTGCAAAGACAATACCCTGTTGTCCAGACAGCTGAATGCTGTGCCTCCACAGAGTGGGTGAATGGTGACAGGTGAAGGGCCATAAAACTTTGCCTGTCAATGAAGGGTATGTAGTGATGGTTACAAAGGACTCCCAAAGTGACAAGTCCCTTGGCTTGTTACTCCCGCTGGTTTTTAAAATTAAATGAGCAATTGAATCAGTGGTGGGAAACAGGAAGCTAGAGAAAGGGCAAATGGTGCAAACATCTCTTATGCTGCCCTGATTCTGAGATGAGTAATCAGTCTCTTTTAATCCCAAACAAAGCCTGCTAGAAAATACAATGGGGAAGATTTGGTCCTTGCTGCAGCCCTTTAATACTTATCTATTTCACATACATGCATTCTGCAGACAACATAACCTTCTTTCCTCCAACATAATCCTTCACAGCTGCCACCACAGAAGCATGCCACAACAGGGCCAGGGCCTCTGGCTACATATCAAGGTGGCCAGAAGAGGATCCACTTAATCATAAACTCCAGAGTTCCCATGACTAACAAGTTCCCATTAACTTGTGTTTTTCTTCCCTTCTACCCCATCATGTGCTTGGCTTATTTCACAAGTTTCAAGCATATAAATAGGTTTGCACTACACACAGGTAAGTCTTGAAATGCCTATGGATACTAAAGAAAAAAACCAAAACACTATTGTGATCATTACCTTCTCCTGAATAAATGAGTCAGCCCTAAAACAAATTCCACTCTTCGTGATCAGTTGCATTTAGCTAAATATAATAATTTCTGCAGCACTTATCACAGGCATACCATTATTCATTAAAAAAATCTCTATCAGCATCATTGACCTGATGTGTGTCTGTCATGGCTCATCAATCATACATTGAGGACATGTGTGGGTGCGGTCAAGTTTAGTCTTGGAACAGGTTCTGCTTCAATAGGTTTGAGCATTATGTCCCATTGGGATCATCTAAGAAGCTTTTATTTCCAAGGGAAAGTAACACCATAAGCTTTTCAGGAAGTTTTATTACCTCTCACATTTTGCCCTTCACATCATCTAAATTTCATCCAGTTATAAAAGTATTTTCCCTGAAGCCACAATTCTGGGTATCAACCAGAAAGAGCATTACAGAACAACTCATGATGCTTTGTTGCAGTTGTATCAGTGTTGCTTCTGTAACAAATAATAGGCTCATGAAGTCAGCCTCTGCACATTTTCCGGCACTAAACCCTCAGAAGTCATTTTCATCTGTTAAGGTTTTATTCACAATCTCCTAAATACTTGGGGTACAGGTGGCATGAATTTGACAAATATTCAATCTATCTATTCATGTTTGCTAGAGTCAAATGTTTTGTTCTCCATTAGAGAAATTCTGTAGCTAAGCAACAAGAAACATGTGTCTTGGATTTTATATCTGAGTCCAAACCATGATTTTGTCTAGCACAGGTTTGTGCTGATGGTATTATAACAGAGTCCTGATTATGCGCACATTCAGAGCATGGAAGTAAGTTTATCCATGTCTACCGGGAGTAAGCAGACCCACTAGTATTCTCTGAGGACAGTTCGGACTACTTGTATGATCAAGCTTTTAATTTTTCATTGTAGGAAGTAAGTGAATCATAGATTTTGCAAGTACTGATGCTATGAAAATCCAACTGTGAGACCATTTCTGGGAAGTGATGAAAAAAAGGCTGTGAATATGTTGAAAAGGAGTTTTCCTTAAACTTTGAAGATATTTCCTGGAGTTCTCTTTTGCTCTGACTATTTATTCAACTCTGTTATTTCAGTGTAAAAGATTTAGGAATGTGGGGGCTCTTTAAGGTAAAAGCACAGAACTGCTTGTCTTGAGAACCCGAAGGCTCCATGGATATCATGTCAGTGTCTTATCTTTCCTCATACATATCTTTGCAGTCCAGTTCATCTCCTCTGGGCAAAACCTGGGCTATCTTACTATTCTGTACAGCAGCTAGCACCTGAGGGCTTGATGTGATGGGCTTCTAGTCCTACAGGAATATATTGTTTTGTACAGACATTTATTTCCCAAGTTCTGTAAAAATGGTTTTATTATTATTTTTTGATCAGCCACAGACTGGAAATAGCATAAATAAAAACTATTTTTAGATGTTCCATAGAAACAGATGCCATTAAGACAGACCACAGGTATTAAAAACCTCTCTATATTAGTACTAACCCGTTAAAGAAACAGTGATCCTCAGCCTCTTCTAGCTGTGTATAGCTGTATATTTTTTTTAGGAAAATAATAAATGGGATGTTTAGGATGACAGACATATTTTTATTTTTTTATTTATTTATTTCTTATGCACTGTTTTAGCCACAGAACAATCATTAATTTTAATGAAAATCAAAACACTAAGTCCCTATGTGATGCTTGAAAAAAGCATGCACAAACATGTAACATCTGGAAAACAGAATTCAGAATTTACTGCCATCTAAATGGAGAATGGACAAAACTCAGGTAGGTAGAGCTAGCGCCAAAGATAAACATACAGATTTGTCACAGAAAGTCTTCCCACAGAATGTTTTATAAGAAAAAAGCTATATTGGAAGTCACGTGAAGTCGTATGACAAAGGTACATTTGCACCAGTGTAAAATTACCTCCTCTCTTGTCACATCAAACAATTCGAGGTTTCATTTTTCATCCATCAGCAGATTACAGTTTTCTTCCTGTAAATAAGAAGTTTATTTTGGAGTTCTGAGCACAGGGAGACTGTTCCTTGACACATAGCTGAGGTCACCAACAGGTAACTCCAGCCGGGATGCAGTAAGCTCTGTTATGCAGCCATGCTTGAGCCACGCTATGCTCAAAATCTTATGTGAAAAAAACACATACACCTTATATGTAAAGATAAAGATTTATGAACAGTATAATAATCAAAGAATTATCACTCCAGAACTCATTATTACAAAAAGAAAAACAGAAAAAAAAGAATGTTGCTATAAAGAGAAAAGCCTTCACATTAATATAGGAGGGGTGGCTGACGTCCCAGAAGGCTGTGCCACCCTCTAGTGAGTCCTGGACAAACTGGAGAGATGGGCTGAGAGAAACCCAATGAAATTTAACAAGGGCAAGTGTAGGGTGCTGCACCTGGGGAGAAGTAACCCCCTGCACCAGTCCAGGTTGGGGGCTGACCTGCTGGAGAGCAGCTGTGAGGCGAAAGACCTGGGAGTCCTGGTGGACAACAGGATGACCATGAGCCAGCAATGTGCCCTTGTGGCCAAGAAGGCGAATGGCATCCTGGAGTGCACCAAAAAGAGCGTGGCCAGCAGCAGGTCGAGGGACATCCTGCCCCTCTACTCTGCCCTGCTGACGACCCATCTGGAGTACTGTGTCCAGTTCCGGGCTCCCCAGTTCAGGAAGGACAGGGAATTGCTGCTAGGAGGTATGTGGTGTTGATTTCTCCTTCCTATTCTCCTTCCTTTTTTTTTTTTTTTTTTCACATACATGTTTTCTACTATGCTTTCACACCCTGCTCCTTCTTCACTGCTCTGCAACTCCATATTACATCCAAGTTTACTACAGATTACCAGTTTTACTTATGTGAAATACTTAATTTTTTTCACTTTGCTTCTACACAGACTTGCCCAGCTCCAAGTCTGCTTTTCTTTGACTTGTCACTGGTGAGCTGGGACGTTCAGAACCAGCCCATGTACCAGCTCTTCTCATTCTGTGCCCATACCCCACCACACTGCATCCTGCATCCTCCCTGCTGAAGGCCTCTGCTATCACACCAGGCCCTCCATCACTATGTTAAGGTTATATCTTGCTTTGTACAGAGCAACTATTTGTTCCTGCTGCCAATACTGAAACTATGGCTGTACCATAGAATAATAGGCAAAATTAGTAAAATCCTATGAGCTGAGGCTTACTCACGAGATCACTCTATCCAGTTGGAATGTATTAGGAGAAGCATTCCCAGTCACCTATGGAAAATAAAAGCAAGTCTTTAACATGGCGAAATTATCTGCCAACACTGATTATGTTTCAAAGAAGGTGCAGCCCCCATGAAAGGAAGAGTGTGAAGAACTATCCGTAAGATTCATTCCAGTCCTATCCCCAGAGCAAACAGGTGACTTGCAGTAAGTCCCAAACCATGGACCCAGGTAATTTGCAGAAGTACCGTGTGTCAGATGTGTTAGTATATTAACACCCAGAGCTCTGAAGCCATGCAGAATTCTGCAGAGAGATGTGACAACTGCTCCAGCCCCTGAAAATCAGGGACTTGCAAGAGGTTTCATGTTGATTGCACAGACATTGAAAACTTCAGTATGATAATGAGGGATAACTACTGACTCATTGAATATTTTTACATAAAATGGCCAGTAATCCATTAGGACACCATAAACACCAGGAAGGGTCCACAGCAATTTTAGTGCAGGGTTCCATGCTTACAGCTGAAGAGGGATTGGCACACACTCCACGCCACACTTTAAATCTGTAAACACTCAACGTGTGGACACTTTGGCACATGGCTGAAGCAACAATGTGAGTTCATGAAATTTTTACAGCTTCTTTTAGAAAAAGAGCAAACAAAAAAAAATAACAACTGTCACAAAATTCAGCATCTCCCATATAGGTGGTGTAGTTATTAATATTCCTACATTAATTGTTATGCAATAAATATTATGTGAAGTTCTGAATTGGAGATGGTCCTTTTGATTTACAAAATGGATGTATATGAGGAAACCATGTTACAAATAGAGACAAAGCTTAGTTAGGAACAGTCATTCTAAGTTTTGTTTTTTGGCTCTTAGTCATTAATATTCCCATAATGAGTTTCAATCTTTAACTTATTATCTAAGGAGATTTTGCTCTGTCTCTAAAAGGCAAACTTATAGTCTGAATGTATGCCAAAGTCTAACAGCTGTCTTCTGTTTGACATAGATCAATACAAACACTGTCTCATTGCATTTAACTCTGCCTATCAACTATTCCGCTTCTTCAGTTTAGAAGTACTGCGTATTCAAACTGCTTTGATATCTCTAAATTAAAACCGGGTAATGAATATATCTATAGCAACTAGTAAACTAAAAGCTTTATAAAAGTAATATTAGCTGGAGAGACTAAATAAGTTATCCAGAAATAACTGGAGATTTTTAATAACTAAATACAGTACAGGAACCGATATATTCTGACAGGAATTTTTCAGTTTGATTTTTTTTACCACAGAGTTTGCCACTATATTATTTGACCAGCTCTATTAAGAGACAATCACATAACAATAGAAACACTATCTTTAATCATCTGATTTGTTTATTTTATTGAGATCAATAAGATCAACTCAATATTCAGTTTGTGTCTACCTGTCAAAGGATTCTGCAAGTGGTCCATGAGGTGGATAAACTAAAAGGTGTTACTAAACTAAAAAATAAAATAGAAGCTTGCCACTCACAAGACATACTATATTTGTATCTTCTTACTCTCTTACAAGTAAATCCAAGTTTTTAGCCTCCTCAAACTCTTCACAGGGATAAGTCTGTCTTGAGGGGGTCATTTTGGTGAAACCAAATTTCTATACATTTCTATACAGAAACCCATTTCTATACATGCCATTTTAAATGTTAATTTTACTTTGACTACTTGGTAAGAAGGAGAAAATCTGTGTCTCCTCAACCCACAAAGGGGTGACCAACCTAACTCCCTGAATAAATTGCACATTCTAGATGAAGTTGTTGTGCCACAGGTAATAATATTTTGTGCAGGTAGGGACTGCTGGGTAATCCAGCGCCCCCCCCCCCCCTCCCCCCCCCCCAATATGAAATGAGCTAAGAAGCTACTCAGTGTGACTTGGGTTGCCTTGATGTCCACAAATTAACCTATCCTAACTCCACTTATAATAGCGTAATCAGCCCCTAGTGATCAATCAGTATTATCTCCTGCCTGTGAAGAACCTTGGAAAACCCTGCCTCTTTGATCATCCATGGTATGTCTATGTTGCTTCTGGTTCTCAGCCACATGAAGACTAGTATGTGTCTCATGTATCTGGGAGGATGGACTACCTTGCTTTCAACCTTACATCCATGTGAGGATTGCGATGTTTTTCTATCTGTAAATCATCCCATGGGAAAGTCTGTTTATTCAATAACTGTCCCCTTGTTTCCTTTTCCCATAAAAATATCTGGAATAACTCTCTGATGGTACGCATCTACACATTACCCAGGTCCCTAGTTCTTGTCCTGGTTTTCTGGTATCTCCGGTAAATAAATGTTAGTTTATGTAAGCCTCTAGGGGTTTATATTGGTTTGGTGGGGTTTTTTGTTTGGCTGTGTGCATGCGTGTGCTTTTGGTTTTAGTTTTTTGGGTTCTTTTTAATCCCTGAGATAGCAAACTAATTACATAAAACCTAAGTATAATTTTGGAGATTCCTCACTCTGGTTGAAAGGCAGCCTGGATAAGACAGCATTGGGTCTGCCATATATAGTCTCAAAACTCAAATCTCAAAACCTCTACGTGGCCTAAGGCATGCAACACAGCATTTCAGTTCCAAACTAAAAACATTATGCTGCCAGACTGTAAAAATGCTGATCACCATAGGAAAGAGTATCTGCCCTATGGCCACAAGGCATCACTACCCCAAGTGCTTATGCAGTGTATATGTAACCACCTTGGTCTAGAGACGCCAGCAACTGTAGACATAACTCTACATCAGTTGAGCTGAAGGCCAGGAGCTGGATGCAGTTAGCCAGGGTATACAGCCAAGAACTCTTCCCACTATCAACTAACTTGACACTTCATCAAACTTCTCTTAGTACTGAACTTGAGCAGTGACCTCAAATGCTTTTGTAATAAAGTCAGTGGAAGACTAAGCCATGTATTGTGCTGTAGCATCTGCTTGAGGAGGAAGTGAAAGTCTCAGAGCACTTGAATTGTATTCTGGATAAGACAGTATCAATTCTCACCTCAATGCTATGCAGGGAAAGAGGAAGGGAACTTGGTCTGTAGTTTCACATTGGGGTCTGTCTGCTCCAGCAAAGTGAAAATAGTCAGACTCAAGGGCATTTCTTATTAGCAACTTTCCTCTAGGTGTGCTATTTCCATGCTTATTGAGGTGGCAAATTCTGAGATGCAGACCACAACTGCTAGTGTCAAGGTTTTTATGCATATATTCTCCTAGGCCTGTTAGCTTTACCTCAGTATGCAATGACTGTATTGGTCTGGTCAGAAGACGGTTTATTCCAGTGACAAGTAAGTAAAATGTATCTGGTGATTTGGTGTTGTGCCATAATTTGCAGATCAGAAATTTGAAGGTGTCCAAGTCTCTGTGTTAACAGAATAACATAAAGATGGTTGAAGTGGTCACATCATAACTCTGTTTCCCTCAGTGTCCAGAAGGCAGTAGCAGACATCTAAGGAAAAATATAAATAGAAGGCAAGTTAATAACATAATATAGTGCTATTTCCCTGGCATAAACTCTCAGTCTTCAATGACCTGAAACTCAGGATGGTAGGGTCTCTTTAAGGGTTTGTTTTTGTTTTTTTTTTTTAAATTAAAACCCAGAAAAAAACCCCTAGAAAATCCTCAGTGGCATCATGACAGTGTGAAACCTGCCCAGGTCCCTATTACTGGCAGGATACACCGCAGTAATAACTCCTACCAATCTACTTCAATTCCTACAGGAGGAACCAGGTCTTTGTGGGTTTGTGGAGTACAGCAGTAGTGTTGAGGGGAATAAGCTGGCCTTGGAGTGGAGTTTATTGATTGTAAAGAGTGTTTAAAAAAGACTATTTACAAGAAGATGACAAAGTGTCAGTTCTGGTTTGAACTAAAGGCCAGGGAAGTATAAAGGTTCTTTATCATGTTTATGATAACTTTTTTGCAAAGTGGGAGGATGACATGTGGTTCCCTGCAAAAGAAGAACCCATTATTCTCTCTAGATCAAAACAGGTTGCATTAAAGCACCAAAAAAAGAAGAGATATAATCTCTCTGTGATTTATTTTTACTTTTAAAAATTATTACTAATGAAGTAGTAGTTAACCATACCAGCAGAGATAGGCCCAGCAATACTGCAGCTATTGGTATGCACTTTACCAGTATTTTTGGTTTCTGAGATTTTCAGTTACATTTGTAACTGGTTGTAACAGGTTGTAAGGCCTTCTCCATAAGAACAGTTGAAAATACCTACAGAAAAAAGAGTGAAAACTCTGATTGCCAGCCACATTGAATCCTATTTTGCCTTTGATGACAATTTATAATCTAAATCTGCTACGAGGCTCTTCATCCGTATATCTCAAGGCATTTTATAAAGTAGACTGTAAACATTGTCTTAATTTTATAAAAAAGAAGCTTGAATACGAAGGAAGTGTTCAAAGTCATATTGAAAAGTTCTGGCAGAGGTAGGAATTGAATGTGTCTCTCCTAAGTCAGGGAAAACAAATAGTGAACTTTTTATTTGACAATCACACACACAAACAGTTGAGGAAACAATCATTCTGGTTCAACCCAAATCAAAAGACATACTGATAAGTTATCAAAGTAATGCTGAAATAAAAAGTACAAGTTACAACATTTCCCATTATTTTTATAGCAAAAACATATCCTTGAACTCAACCAAGATTTAGAACTGTTTCCCATTTTCTACATGGTGACTGCAATTACTTTTGCCAGTACTGTGTCCAGAGCTCCAGTTCAGAGTGTTACTTGGCCACAAAAACCCCCAACAGAGTGTAACACCACAAGATAGATGCTAAAAGAGAAACCTGAGCTTCTGTTTCTTTCAAATGACAATGAGTAAAAAATGTTAGATATTAAAATAACCTGATAAACAGAGCATTATTTCCTTTTGCCTCGAATAGTTACTGAGCTACGAAGTGGAAGTGGTCTAGATCTTCCAACTCTGCAACTTTTCTGTAAAGGGCAGAAGAACAAGAAAAGTGCCAAAAGAGCACAATGCCTTCAAATATGTTGTCTAGAGAAACCATAATGAAAACTGCACCACTACAAGATGTCAACAACTATCTGACCCTGTCATATATTAACTTCTAGATACAGATACAAATATATCAGATCAAATGTCCATTGATTCCATATCTTGTGTCAGACAGTGGCCAAAGACAAGCACTTGCAAGAAAACATAAGAATAGGACAGTTATATAGAAAAAGTTTTGTTGATATACTGTCATCTTTCTGTGATTTGAGGTTTAGGGAAACTGTATCCTCACCTTTGTGTTTACTAGCCCATTATGGACCTTCATTAATTCATGTAATGAAATTTAAACAAATTGACATCAGTACTCGGTGGTGATGCAGCATGACCATTGAATGTGACATAAGAACACACACCGCACTGGCAAATATTAATTTGGGGAATGGCTAGCACTATGATAACCCCATGCAAATATAGACCTGGTGCTAGAGCCATGTTTACAAATAAAGTAATCGCTGATTTTGCTGAAAATGTTCCAAGCCTGGCCTTTAGCTTGTTGGTCTTGTTTCCAAAACAACTCACCAACACATTGATCTACCTTTGTGACTTGTGAGTAACACATGAAGATTATTGAAAGAGTATTGTCACAAGGGGTGTTGTCAGCTACTGATCTGCACCTACAGCCTTTTGGTGTGAGCACTTCTCTCCACCTGCCCTGTCCCAACAGACGATGCCTGCCATCTCCTCAGCTAAACTGGGAAGACTAAATTACAACCACACTTTGAAGTGGGTGTTGCCTCAGCCATACCTAGTTTGAATCTATATATTTACAATGAAGCCTCTACAGGTGGTAGTTTGCAAACACAAAACTCTTTAAAAAAGCAAAAGGCTAAAACAATTAAAGCAAGGGATGAATACTTGAAAGCTGAGTAATTAACTTTCATACCTTCAACAATCTGTCTTTTGATGGGAAACACTTCCTACAATTGCAGAGATACTCACCTGTCCTTGGGCTATGCAAATGTTGGAAGAAAAGATTAGTCCAATCTCCTGTACACAAGACTCTTGTTTAATCCAGGATGTGGCTGATACCATTCATGCTGAATTTACAGAATGCTGGAAACAAAGGCTGAGCAAATCCAGCTGCCATGCCTTCTCTTTCTTGTACATAACCTATTACATGAGATGACTGATCAAATTTTTAAAATCTTTAAAAGGCTTTAGGTGCCTGGCTCCTTTTTTATTATAATAATGATTTTTACATGTAAGCCATTTCAAACAGCAAACATTTTCACACAAATTGCTCATGTTCCTAACTCAGCAATTTGGACAATGTTATATTGGAGAAGAGGAGAAGGAAGGGGAAAGGACTTCAGCCAGATGCATCATTAAGTTTAGATGCTACTGACCAAAATACTGCATTCAAAGATTGTATGAACATATCTGATCTATGTGTGTAAGGACATAAATATTGTGTAATTATAAAGTCCTTTTTTAAAACTATGATTGTAGGGCAGGTTTCTAGAGCTGCTGATCACACGTAGCTATCACTACACTCCTTGGGGAATGTACATACTTAACCATCTGGAAATCAGACTACTTTTGTTAATTTTTACAATTTTGGGTCTTGGACACTAAAGGACTTGCTTACTGCTCTCTATGCATGAGGAACACAGAAGAGTAAAGCTAAGGAAAAGAAATCAAAAAGCCAAGCTAACACTGGGGTTTTTTAAAACTCAATTTCTAGTCCTTCATTAAGTCCATTTTATTTTGATTGGCTTTAGTAATGTTGTCAACTCTTAATTTTCCAGGAAAATACAAAAAATTCTGTGTGCAGTAAAATACACTCCAACGACTTTGCCTCCGATTGTCAGAAAGTACTTAATTAAAGTAAGAGAACTGAGATTTTAAACATACTCATTATAATGAAAGGCCTTGGGATCCTGAAGGGTGGAACACCAGCAGCAAGAAGGCATCTCTTTTGTCTGTCAATTACTTTGTTCTAAACAGGATGACTCAGGGCATGAGCCACAATAAAAGTTGTCAATACAAAGGAAGATGTTCTACTTCCTTCTTGTATACCAGGCTAATGTTTCGGTACCTAGGAAAGACTGGAGCTTTTATCCTGTGCCACTTGCTGGTTTTATCAGTGTTGTCCATGGAGAATGACTTAGCACTGTCTGTTACTGTGTCAGTGCTTGCAAAATTCCCATCCCACAAATAAAACCACCAGAAGCAATATTTGTTTCTTGCCAGTCTGCTGGTTAACAAGCAGGTCTGGGCCAGCATTACTCTGAATGTAAATATCCGCCTGCCACTCAATAATTTGTATTAAAAAATCAGTGTCAAAGGTTCCATGCAAACTTGCAGGAGATGTATGTTATAAAAGCTTTGTTTAAAATAGAAGTGTGACTTAGCCAAGTCCTGGCAGTTGTGTGGTCAAAGCTGTGTACCTGTGATGGTTCCTGCTTACCATGGTAACATAGGGATACTGCCTGGATGGGGTTGATAGCTGTGGCTGTATTCTGATTATTGCTAATGCTATAAGCCATAAGCACCTAAGAAACTGCAGTTCTGAAGCAGTTTGAACATACAAACAAACAGGGAAATACTGGTTCTTTCAAAGCAAAGGAGAGAGGAGGAAGCCCACTGGGAATGAAGACAGGATTCTATCTCTGGTGTCCATCCACAGCTTAACATAGGCGTTACAAGTCAGCGGATCTCAGCCAGGTAGCTTGTGGAATGTTTTTTATCTGCAAATATGATACTTGAAGAAAATACTCCTTATGACTCCTCTCTCACCTTGCACCAACAAGATGTCCTGAGATTTCTTCTCAGAAACATCCTCTCTGCTTGCAGCCAGAGGTAATGTACAGGTTCCCTCTACTGCTTCTCGTGGTCACTTTGCTTATAGCTTTAGTCACAGCTTGTCCACTCCATTTATATTTGGGGCTTGCTGCTGGACTAGCTTCCTCTCTTTGAAATGAGCCAAGTCAATTCACAAAAGCTAATGTGGCTGCCTGTGCTGGCACAGGGGGAAACTGCAGGAGTGGTCAGTCAGCAGTGGGAAGGGGAGGTAGTATTATACTATAGTGTTACCTAGCCTTTCTAGAACTCTCCTACTCTCCACTAGTCTTGGTTATCTAAAATAATTCTGTGTTCTCAGCAGGTTTTGCTGCTTTAATGAGAAAGGAACTTTTATTTTCCAACTAGTAACCAAATTTTAATCCTTCTCAAAGCTTTCTCAGCCTGTGGATTTCAGACTTTCTTAATAGCTTCTAAAAAAGCACTTCAAAAAAAGCTATTTCAAAAGCCTTGGTTCTTTATCATGAAAGGTTTGTTTCATCCCCCGTTACCTTATAGAGCTTGGTGTTACCCTACTGAAATCAGGGGACTCTGCTGTTCTATATTGGTTGGGAACCTAGCTGCCAAGAATCCACTCCACTAGTCTTCCTGAGAACTTTACTTCAGAAGAATGATTTATAAAGACAAGACTTATCAACCCCTATTACACTGTTCACATCACAGTGCTACGTAATTCCATCTCTAATGGCTTCAGAATATTTCCTTCTAATGGTTTTTCTCAAAAGAGTAGTAAAATGTGAGTGACCCTACAGCCAAGCAGCTGTTCTGAACGATAAAGAGCATAATTTTTGCCACCAGCATAGCTATTTTATTCCTTGGTTCCTTAGGAACTCCCAGGCAAATGTCATTCAGTCCTGGCAAACACTCATGAATTCCTGCAGTTTTTGTATCACATTTGTTTATAATGCCTCTATCTATGACAATGCTCCATCAGCAGACAAACATCAGCCTATCTTTTCCGTCTCTGGGAGGACTACAGGAAAATGTTCATTTTGCTGCTGCCTTTTTGTGTTCTCCCTTGACAGAAAATATGTACTTTGTCTGGATTATATTTATTTTTCCATAGAGGATATGTCCAGAGATAAAATATCCAGAGAAAGAATTCTCCCTATTTCTGTCCTATAAGGACAGTGCCAAGGAGACAGTGAACTACAGCCCTGCCTATGGATGCACTACAAATGCCGACAGTTCAGATTATCTTTTAATGTCATCTATAACCAGGCATCCCCCATTGATTCCCATTCAGAATGAGAGCCTTATTATGCAAGGTACTGCCAAACAATTAACCAAGAAGAGAAGCAGATGCTTACATGGAGCTTATTCATACCTAGAGAGCTTACGTAATTTCTGGCATCTCCTGTTTCCAGCTGGACTATAAACAACGTTAAATATTTACATCTTCAAAGTTTTAATTGCTCTCCATAGGAATCCGAATGAGTTACACACTATACCTATTATTATCGATGTTTACGAGGAGCAGGAGACAGGAATGGTTAGTTGTATAAACATGGATGAGAAGTTCCTGGCATCTACCTGTAAAAGAAGCCACTAGATCTCTCAACATATGCTCTCTCCCAGCTACATCACCTATTCCACCTGAACTAGGAAATGAATGAAGGGTGTAATCACATTTTGATAGTGTAAATATTCATTCACATGTGGGCTAAAGAGATTAACTTCCACTTAAAACCTACCTGAAATCTATTAGGACCAAATATGTTCAAATATGTTCCTTACATTCTTGCCTGATATCCTTGACAGCATATCTGCTGCATGGGCATAATGGCAACTTCAGTTGCAGAGAAGGCTGCCGGCAGACTGAGTGGTGTGCCTATTCTGCTTGGAGGTATCTTTATATACCCACAGACACCAAGGACTGCCAAGAATTTTCCTTTCAGAAGCAGCAACAAAGCTGTGATCAAAGAGACTGTGGAAAGGCAGGTAAGCGAAGTGGTGGGGAAAGGATGAGTGAGTTTTAACAGCGTGCAGGTCCAGAGCATACTCCAGGTTGAGTTTACCAGGGCACATCAAGGCATTGATGTGGAGCCCTGGAAAGGCACTGAAGTCCTGGGCTGAAGCTGGAAGTGTGCCCAAGTGCAAAGCATGGCACTTTAGAGCAGATAACCCTGATTGCCCATCTGTTAGTTTATGTATCCTGGCTGTGTCTTATGGGAAAATGAGTTTCAGCAGTCATGTGCTAAAGATATGTAAGTTTTTATTAGTAACTTCTGAATCCATATCCAATTACAGTCCAATTTGACAAAGACTGCAATCACAAAGATACAGCATTCCTTCACATTTTAAGAAAATAAGTGAATGGGTGGTAGAGTGACTCTGTCAACATGCTTACTGAGGAGTAGGCTGCACTAAGCACTGATTAACAAGGAACGATGCATGTGGGACAGAGATGCTACCTGTTCCCCAGCCACTGGAAAGTTCTCATCAGAGTCATACTTAACTGACCAGAAAAACTCACTCTGCAGCCAGTTTACTCGTGTCCAATAAGGAGTGTGATGACAAAGCAGCTTTGATACAACTGTTAAAAAATCAAGCAACTATAAGACGCGCATCCAAACACACCAGGATTTATGAATTCTGCTACTTCTGAAACTAGTTCCTACAGTTCAAGAAATAGAATCCAAAGAGGGCAGCATCAGGTTCAGAAAACCACCTCGATTCAATGCATACTGGCTCAAGCAGTTAACCCATCCTTTTCCACCTTTCTAGTCACAAGTATAAAAAGACCTAAACATCCTAGGAGCAAAAGTAATTGGAATGTCCTGGATTTCAGCACTTTTCAATCTTTTGTTTCCTGAACATTTTTGAAATGTTCGAGATCTACATGAACATATTAGGGGCTGTGTTGTGCCCCTTGCATGGAATCTTGGAAGTGAAAGGTTTAAGATAAAATGTTACCCAAACAATATAACTCCAGAGACTCTGATGAACATTTCAGAAGATAGTTAAGAGACACTAATGTCCAGCTTTGCTATTCCCACTCATTCCCATTCCCATCTAACAGAATTTCTCAGGGTATCACTGACCTTTAGGTTCCTGCCAGAACTGTACTGGCTGTCAGTTACTTCCAGAAGTGTTTGAAAATATCTTTTGAAAAGATCTGTCCTGATTTGAAGGGTAGTTTCTCCATCCAGGTAGTCTTTGACATGGGATTTTCTGATTTATTAGCACTCTAATACCTCACAAATGCAAAACCTGACAATATCTTTCACTCTACATGTTATTATGATCTGAATTTCATTTCACATTTAATAAAGGTACTCAAGAAGTGCCAGTTCCGGTCTTCATCTGCTTTTCCCTATTTAAATGCCAACCTGGGGAGAAATACAGAAACAGCATCTCTGAATTCTCATTCTGATGAGCCAATGTTTAGTGGGTTAAGATATTTAAAATACATCGGTTGCCAACACAATATTTAAAATATAGAAATACAGATAAAAACAAATTCATCAAATATTGTGGATAAATGTTACAACTCGTTTTCCTGATTATTATGAGACAAATAATGAGAAAAAATAATTGGGATTTGCGAGTCAACACATGCTGAACATTTTAATCCATCTATTTCTCTGATGTTTTTACCATCCTACAGCTCTGCAGCATGGTATGACATAAAAAAAATGTGCAGGATAATGCAGGCCTTAAATAAACTTTCCATATTTTAAGTTTGATTTCCTAAGAAAATCCAACCAATACGAAAGCATGGACTATCCATCTGCTTATTTCTACTAGGAAGAAACGCTAAACATGAGCTGATCAACTTGTGGTCTAAGTCCCTAAATATAGAGTTTAGAGAATAGTCTAGTTGGCAAGGAGAATAGTGCCATCTGCCCATAAGATGTTCACACTGCTCCCTCAAAAACCAGACTTATTTAGATCTTACATATCACAGTGATGAAGGAGAGGAAGGTGTGGATTTATTTGATGTGCAGATGATGATTCTGACGAGTTGAAAATAGCTTGTGATGGGCCAGCCTGCTGCACTCAAGGTTTGGAGCTTCACTGAGGGTTATGGAACAGCTATGCAAAGCAGAGGCAGTGAAGATCAAGGGTAAGGGCTTGAGTGGCTGGCATTTCCAGACCCTCAGACTTACTGCCTCAGAAACAGGAATCTGCAGCATCAGCGAACAGATTTGCTTGCCTCTTGTTACACCTGAAGAAAGCCAAAAGGGAGCTTGCAACAAGAAGTAGTATTGAGCAGTACTCCTACTGCCCCCAAGTGCAGAGCTAGCTCCTCTTCATTAAGAGAATTACCTGACCATATCATTTTTACACTGCTTTTGCATTTTGAAAGTTGTGTACCAAGCAGCCGTATCCTTCTAGTTGCTCACTTGTACCAGTTTGTGGATGAGGTTTCCACAAACCAGTAACGAGTCAGGCAGGATGCAGTCACGAGGAAGCTGGAGGGGAGGGAGAGAGCTTTCTCAGGAAGCTGACTTTTGTTCTTTTTAGATTCAGACTAACTAAAGCCCCAACTGGACTTGGGACTTTATTCTGCATGGTGAGGCTGACACTGCCAAACTGAAAATGCCTGGTGATAACTGGGCCAAAATACTGCCATGGAGGATATTGAGCATGATCTCCTCCACAACTTCTTCAGGTTTTTAAATTCCCAATGAGGGTATAAAAATATAACTTCTCCTATGCACATCTAAGCAGTATAAAAAGAAATGTAAGGAGAAGAAGCTCTGCAAAAGAAGCTCTACAGTCCTAAACAGCCTCATACAGGTACTCAATAAAGCATCTTCTCTATTCTCTGTTTGAGAAACCTAAAAAGGTAAAAGACATTCAGCTATAGACTATAAGCCAAGAGCTGCCAAACTTCATTTTGCCAGAGCATCAGTGGTGGCCTGAACTACAGAGAGAACTAGTGAGGAAATGTTAACCTGTCTATGAGACCAGACAGTTTACAAGGAGGCTTTGCACACACTTTAATGCTACAGTTCAGACACAAAATTTGTTTTGGTTTCCTTATTTGACCCTCTGAATTGACTGCCTTTGGTAAAACACTGCAGTTGGGATTTTAGAGTCACTGGAGTATTCCTTGATTTTTTTTCTGGGATTTATAGAGATTGATATGCTGTGTTCACAGAATCACGGTGGAAATAACAGTGGAGAGAATTATTATTCCAAGCCAGAGCTGGTGTTAACAAGCTGATATGAGTTTGATGTGGTTGTTGTATTGCTTTAATGATAAATATTATCAAAAGCAGTATAGCTTTGAAGATTTTTTTAGTTGATTTTATAGTTAATCATTTGTGTAAAATTGGTCCTAAATTTCCTTTCTAATGTAACTAATCTGAATGAAGTCGTTATAGGCCCTTGTAGAGGACATCAGTGATTCCATGTAAAAGCCTCACCAGCACCCTTAATTAGTCTCCATATCTTACTCTATCTTTTTAAAAAATGCTAACCGTGTCATTAATGCCTATAATTAAGGGGGAATATAACTCCAAATAAATGATTTAGTGGCTAAAAATAACAACTAGCTGTGTCATGAGATAAAATACACTTCAGCTCCCTGTGATTACATCATCAGCAAAGGGTGGGCAAAAAAGACATACTCTCCCTAGGCAAATGCAAAGCTTCAAAGACAGTAAGAGCCTGTCAACCAGAATTGGAACTGTCAGGAAACACTAAATACTTCCCCAAGAAATTTTTTTCCACAATAGACATAATATCATTGAAAACACAGAATACTCCACATTCAAAAACCCACAACACAGCACTACTACTCAGTTCAATGCAAACGGAGTTCCTTGCTTGCCATCTCTCTCTTCTTTTTCTTGTGTAAGTGATTATTCCACTATACAATGAGCACAAAAGGAAGATTATCTATTGAAGTGTGATGACGTCTTTCAGTCAGCATCACGTAATCATAGAATAACAGAATAATTCATGTTGGAAGAGACCTCAGGAGCTTTTGAGTCCAACCTTCTGTCAAAAGTAGGGTCAACCCAGAAAGAAAATCAGAATATATGACAATGGCTGGGTAAACTGGCCTGAATCATTCTTGAGTTAATCTGCCTTTAAAGGTCAGCAGAGCAGTACAAACATCATGCTGAGGTAATAGGTAGCAATGCAGCAGAGGGCTTTCTTTACCTCTAACAGTACCACGGAGCAAGCAAGAGCTGTACCAATGTTGTAGCAGGGGGTTACATGTGGAAGGCATTAGGAAGGGGAAGTGGGAAGATAAGGAAGTATTCTCCTTCATTTGATGGAAAGCAAAAGAGTTTGCTGGGTTGCATGGTGTGGCCTGTGAAAGGACATGTGGTGGTAGCCTGGTAAAACAAAGCAGTGAAATCTGCTGAACTTTCATTATCAAGGTGGGAAATTACAGAAAAGGGGTAAAGAAGTTTTGTTCCATTCCTGCCTCAGACTAAGTCAGTAAGAAAAGTTCACTGAAGAAAGTCATGTTGCAACAAATTATCCCAAAAACTTGTCTGTGAGATACATATTTTCCATCCAACTGAGAAATTAAATTCAGATAACTTCTAAATTCTTATTTTATCTTGAGCTCTTCCCAAAGAAAGACTTATAAAAAATTAGCAAAGTAGGTACAGGACTGGGTGACATGGAGAATGAAAGAAAAGACAAAGGAAGGTATGTTCTAAAGCAACAAACATGTATAATAACTACCAATAAAGACTGGTGGGTGAGTCATATTGATACTCTTGTGGATGCCATAGCTTCATCATTATCTTCTCTCCCACATCCACCCCCACAAAAATTAGTAATGAAACCATGAAGGACTGAAGACGCTATGCAAGTGTACACTAACTGAACATCTGAGACAACAGACAAATATTTGACATCAACTTTGGTAAACTGTTACTTTGCATCACATTGAATTTAGTGTTATCGCCAGGAACACCCATTATACATTGTTTTAGGATAGGGTCAAGAAAAGCTGAGAAACCAATTCAGTATCTCTGTGAATTTTTTTTTACCATAAATGAAAACAAGAGCAACAGAAATTCTGTACAGCCCTGCAAACTGGATTTGGTTATAATCAGAAGCCTTTAATTTCTTTCCAAAGACTCTTTGTATCAGTGAACCTAAGTAATGTGTGAATCTAAATAAATAAAGGTTTTAGGTAAAACTTCTGCATTCATCTATAGAGCCCTAGAAATGGTACCTGTGACCTTATAAAACCATCCTGTGGCCCCTGTGTTGATAGCCCATGTTTTATAACAACCAGAGGATGGCTGTTTCACGTGACAGGATGAACAGCCAGATAATCCTGTAAGGCAGAACACCTTCCATTTCACTTGGAAGGCATATTCTAGGTGCAGATAACTGCTATTTATCCTACAATGTTCTCCTGTTCATTTGGCAGCAAATGCTCCCTGAGAATTGAGCAATCCATACTTTCTGCAGGCCTTTGATGAACTCTAGTAACCCTTCTGCCCGCCGCTGCTCACTTCTCATGAACTAAACAGGCAGGTTCAAAAATTGTCTCGTGGGCTGGCACTGCTCAGAGACACAATTTTGCAAACAGTTGTTGATTTGGGTGTCTTCCCAGACACAGAATAACCCCAGGACTGGAACAAAACCACCCATTGATAAACACCTTCCCAGGGAGGCCACATACACAACAATAGCATATGTTCTGCATTTAATTATGATTTTGAAAACATGCATTGGTAGTAAAAACAGCAGCTAAGCAGTAACTGTACATTCAAGCACAGGCAAAGTTCGAGAAAAAGTATCTACCAAAAATTGTACCTATTGACTTAGTACTTACTTGCAGCTAGTTATCATAACTCAGTACTGTGTCCAATCACATTCTGAAAACCTCCAAGGATGAGGATGGCACAACCTCTCTCAGCAACCTGCTCTATGGCCTGGCTATCCTCATGGTGGTACAGTTTCTACTTGTACCAATCCAGACCTCTCCAGTTTCAAATTATGCTTGTTTCTTGCCCTCCTGCCATGCACTGATATCATCTTATTCAAGTTGCAAAAGTGAAGAGCTACGACTCTGACATTAAACTTTTATTAATTTGAAGACTCCATGTTTTCCAGTGGAAGTACAGATCCCTGCATCGCAAGTTTAAGTCTTATGGACAGGTAGTAACTTTCTGCAGTCCCCCGACAAGTTGTTGAGGACCACCAGCTGGAAAGCACTGCCAAGCTACATTCCCAATTAAAGGAGAGAACGACCTGTCAAATTGCAGCACAGAAGACAGGGGAACAAAAGGGTAGAGCACCAGCCTAAGTGGAAAGATGAGACTCAGCAGCAGACGGCTAGCAATGGAGAAGCTTTAACATAGCAGCCGAGTAATTTTATTAAGCTGGAGAGGAAAAAGTTATAATAGAACATCACCACTGTTCACTAATGAGAAAGAGCTGGCAGCCAGACTGCTATAAATCAGTTGAGCTCCTGTTCATTCAGTGGAGATATATGCCTCTTACAGTATCTATCTCAGGATTAGGCCTGAAGTATCTTATTCCTTAAGGAACTATTCCTTGTCTCATTCTATGTATCATCTTCCATGTGCTGGCACATTACACACCAGCAGGGAGTTGCTTGTTATGTCTTTGCAGTACTGCACTGCATGGTAATTCATTGCTCACTGACATGTCAGAAATTTTTTTAATGATGTGCTGCTCTAAAATAGGGTGAACTCTGAATATTAAGTTTTATTTACATTCAGAATTCCCTTAGATCAAGTGGCAAATCCATCATCCTCATAGCATAGCTCAAACTCATTTTGCCACATTCCTGCTGTTTGAAAAAATAATCATTATTCATTTTTCCTTCTTTGGCACAGTCAAAGGTGGCAAAGTCATTAAAAAGAGAAACAGTTCTGACAAAAATTTTGTAGGATGCTAGAAGGAGTCCAGGCAATCTACTTCTGCCGCTGTTTAGTGAGATTGAATGAGATATTAGACAGCTCTTCCTTGTCTGCAGAATTGAAGGAAAGAGCAGAAGGATCATGTTTAGGTTTAAAATAACAGCTATCCCAGGGATATAGCAGTCCATATTTACATTCTAAATTATGTTGAATTTGCAATCTGATGCAATGCTGGTATCAGTCACTGAGTCAAAAGTCATTCAATGATATTGCTCTAGATCTTTAATTACATCTCCTGTCTAGGCAGGTACTTACATACATTCCAAACTCTCACTTCAACAGGATCACTCACATGCTTCCAAGTTAAAACTGAGTGCCTTGCTTAATCGTGGCAGAGCTTGATTCATTTCTAAGTCAAACTAAGACAAACTAAGTAAAGACTGTCACAGATTAAAGGGAATTTAGATTGGCCCCTCAAACTAGGTGCAAAAAGGAAATGGAACGATGCTGTGTCAGGGGAAGTTTAGATGACATTAGGAAAAGGTTCTTCACTTGAGAGTGTGGTTGGTCAGTGGCACAGGCTGCCCAGGAAAGTGGTCACAGCAACAAATTCAAAGACTGTCTGGATAATACTCTTAGTTATATGGTTGAGTTTTAGTTAGTCCTCCAAGTCCTCCCCTCCAGGGAGTTGGACTCAATCCAAGAGAGATCCTTATGGGTCTCTCCAACTTGAGATGTTCTATGATTCTATAATTCAATGCCAGGGCAGATAAGGCACAAGGGTTAAATAGAAGTATGACACAACATGATTCACATCATATTGATTTTTAGTGAGGCTGTTAGGTAGATCTTTCACTGATGTCAATCAGCATAGCACCATCAAAATCAATACAACAATGCTGATATGGTGTTGCTTAGATTTACTACTGGAACAGTAGGATGCCAATGGGAGGAGCTTAAATGTCCAATGTCCCAAGGCTGTCCACCAACTCTTGGCTCTGCTGCCTCATGCCACTGCTGTGCAATTGCAATACATTCTTCAATCCTATAATATCTACTCATGAATTCCCTGCATAGCAAATGACAAAGATGAAGTACATTTACTGTTACCCTTGTGTTCATGTTGTAGCCCTTCCTCATTCATCAGTTCAATAACCAGTCCATCTGCTGGAGACCAAATGAGATTTTGTAGTGTTGTCCCAGTTAATACACACATAGTCAAGCAATTGTCAGGGTATGTCATTCAAGTCTGTACGCTCTGGCTAAACCAAACTGGATATTTTACATTGAGCCTAATGGATTATCTCCATTCCAGATTTCAGGTTTCCAGTGTCTCCTGTTGAGACACTTTAGTCTACTAATGAAAAAATAGTAATTTATTTATGAACATAAAAGCTAGAAAGTCTATCCATTACACCAAACTGTTTCTGCTTAAGCTTTCTAAAATAATTCTCTTTGAAGCAGAGTCCAGGTTCAGAAAACTTCAGCTCTATTTAAAAAAAAAAAAAAAAAAAAGAAGCAGTCATCATTTTTTGGGGGGAAAAGATCTTGAGATCAAAACCAATTCTTTTTAATTCTAGCTCACTTTAGGCTTGAGATTTAACCATTTTTTATAATGTAAATCTTAAAGCAATTTAGGAGCATTATAAACCATTTGATTAAGCATTATCAACTTTTTTACATTATTTTAAAACTAATCAGACAAATGCGTAATTACTGTATGATCAATAAAAGTAAATAATAAATTAAATCCATGATTACAGCAATGGCTTTATCTCAATTATTCCTCTTCCACTGTGATTAGATTTGGGATGTGAAGCATTCAGGTTTTTTTGAGGAAGCCAGTACTGAAAGAAAATAAAGCTTAGAGAAAATGCTTAAAGACAAATATTAGGAATGTTACAGTAAGTGACAAACCTGTGCCATGTCTTACAAACAAAGTCTCTCCAACACTAATAAAATATAAAACAGTTATAAGATATTGAGATATATGTGAAACTTATCTACTGAGAGATGCAAAAAATATATCTGTTTATACCAAGAATGAAAAGGGAAAAGCGAAGTTCATGCAGCTAAAGCTAAAGCTACATGAAGTCATGACAGACATATAGACAATATGCTCTTTTCTCAGTTGTCCTAAACAGGAGTCACCACTGACTGTACAGAGTACAAAGGCAGAAACAGATAAACCAGCATTTTTAGTATACCTAATGCTTTGTGCTTACATTCTTGAAACTTAATAGCAAGGGCTAAACAAAATCTCCCAAAAACCCATACATTGACAAACTGGAACAGAGTTGCAAATATTTCAAAGCAAAAGCTACGATCACCAGGCATTAGGCTCTGAAAAATGAGGTAACCTCCTGTTAACTCTTGTGTGTATGGACCCCATATGTATTTTCATCACTGAAAATTAACATGAGATGTTGCCCAAGAGAGGTAATGAAGACTCCTGTGTCACCTTAAGGAAGTGACACCATTTAAACTGTTGTCCTCCTTAATGCCCCTGGTGTTAATGTGGTTCATCCTTCTTCCCTCAGCCCATGTGAACATAGAATTTCTTTTTCACCAATCAGAAAGCTAAATGATGATGAAGGAAAGGCTGTGGATGTTATTTACCTGGACTTTAGCAAGTCCTCTCCCCCAGTATTCTTCTGGAGAAACTGGCTGCTCATGGCTTAGATGGGTATACTCTCCATGGGTTGAAAACTGGCTGGAGGGCCAGGGCCAGAGAGTGTTGGTGAATGGAGTGAAATCCAGTCACGAGTGGTGTCCCACAGGGCTCAGTACTGGGGCCGGTTCTCTTCAACATCTTTATCAATGATCTGGACAAGAGGATCAAATGCACCCTCAGCAAATTTGCAGATGACACCAGGTTGGGTGGGAGTGTTGATCTGCTGGAGGGTAGAGAGGTTTGCAGAGGGATCTGGACAGGCTGTATGGATGGGCTGAGACTGAGAATGAGGTCTAATAATAAGGCCAAGTGCTGGGTCCTGCACTTGGGTGACAACAACCCCAGGCAGTGCTACAGGCTCAGGGAAGAATGGCTGGAGAGCTGCCCGGCAGAAAAGGATCTCAGCTGTCAGCTGAACATGAGCCAGCAGTGTGCCCAGG
>BJBW01002123.1:0-101885 GCA_004320125.1 Scolopax mira | reverse complement strand
GAGAGGTGATCATCCCCCTGTATTTGGCACTGGTGAGACCCCACCTCAAGTACTTTGTCCAGTTTTGGGCCTCTTACCACAAGAAAGATATTGAGGTGCTGGAGCAGGTCCAGAGGTCTGCAGCACAAGCCTTATGAGGAGAGGCTGAGGGAGCTGGGGTTGTTCAGTCTGGGGAAGAGGAGGCTGAGGGGAGGGGCTCTCTACAACTACCTGAAAGGAGGCTGTAGAGAGGTGGGGGTCTGTCTCTTTACCCAGGTCACAGATGATAGGACAAGGGCTAATGGCTTCAACTTGCACTAGGGGAGGTGCAGGTTAGATATTAGGAAATATTTCTTTCCTGAAAGGGTTGTCAGGCATTGGAATGGGCTGCCCAGGAAGGTGGTTGAGACACCATCCCTGAAGGTATTCAAGAGACAAGTTGACATGGTGCTCGGGGATATGGATTAGTAGTAGATTGATGTTGTTTTAGGTGTGGTGTGGGGTTTGTGTGGGTTGGGTTTTTTGTTCGTTTGTGGGTTTTTGGTTTGGTTTTTTTGTTTGTTTGTTTGGGTTTTTTTCATTGGTTGGAACTAGATGATCTTAAAAGGTCCCTTCCAACCTAGGTGATTCCATGATTCTGTGAAAACATAGACACAGTTAAACACAAAATAAGAAAAGGGCATGTCCCATATTTCTAACAACGGTGGAAACAAATATCCCAATTTTCCCATCCCTTCCACACCTGGAGCAGGAATTGTCATGGAATAAGCACACAGTCTACTTTGCAGATTCAAGTCAGATGGAAGCAGTTTATCTTTATAGCTATAGGACAGAATGCAGAGCAGCACATTTCTATCTATACAAACTCTGACTTAAAAGAAAGTACTAAGGTTTATATAAATTGCTCCTGAAGGGCCCTACTATGGCACAGAAGTGTCTATGTAGAAGGGAACTTTGATCCAGTACTCATGTAAGCCTGGTAACTCAGAATCTATAGCCATGTCGCCTTGACACACCTTGGTTCAGCTTGTCCATCTCTCAGCTGTGATGCTAATGTGCTCTTGTCTAGCCTTCAGACCTAGAAAGAGTTCCAAACAATTTATTATTTGAAAAATAACAATGTTTCTGGTGCCAAAAGATGATAATTTTGTTCTTCCTGTTGCCAACTGGAAGAACTTTATCAAGACTTACTAATAATTCAGGCTTTTCATATTGTTTTCCTGGCATCTGGTAACTAAAGAGTTCTTTCCTTCAGATGTTATTGATGGAGTATAATAGAGCAGTGTTTGTTGTTCTTTACTAAATTCTACTTTATTTCTCTTCACTGGTTTTGTACTTATACAAACTATCCCCCATCTGACCTGTTTCAGGGACCCCTACCCCACTGCCTACAAGGCAAATAGATGAATGAAGCTTGTAGGCTGACACAAGTATAGTCCTCTTCCTATTAGGCAATCATTTCTGGCATCACTAAATATTTTCTCTCTAAACTGCTTTTGCTAAGCAATTTGCTAAACTAACAACATTGGACCAAAAAAGATATGATACCATCATGGCAGTCAACCTACTGAAGTAATGACATGAGGTCTGCCATCTGTGAAAAAATTACCTTCTCTAAAAGTAGACGAAAACATAACTACAACCGTCTTCATGGGGGCATTTTCTACATGGTTCTTAATTCAAGGCCTGTGGTATTCTTAAAACATTTTACTTCTTTAAATTGAGTCTTGGGGGACTAACAAAATTTGTCACAATGCCTACTGACCTGAAACTGCTTTTGAATTTTCCTTCAAAATTAAGCAAAAGTTAAAAGATCCAAGGCCTAACTCAGAGCTGGTATTCTTCTTCCACTCTGGAAGGACGGCTTGTTTCAAAATGGCACCAAGGTAAAAAGGTCAACAGCCTTTCTAATCACCTCTTTCACACAGAACTACACTACAAATCTCCTTTCCCCTCCCAAGCCACACGAGCTGTCTGTGCTTTTCTCCCTACCCAACTCTCACCACACAATTTTCTATATGTTGGGCTCCTTGAGTAGAGCTTGCTAGACACCACCCTTCCTACAGGGCTTGGCTCTCTATGAACACAAAAGAGGACAAATGACTGAAGAGCTGGGGTAGCACATAGAATCACAGAATGGTTTAGGTTGGAAGGGACCTTTAAGATCGTCTAGTTCCAGCCCCCCTGCCATGGGCAGGGACACCTCCCACTAGAGCAGGTTGCTCAAATCCCCATCCAGCTGGGTCTTGAACAGTTCCAGGGATGGGGCATCCACATCATTCCCTGGATTGCCCAATGGTAATCCATCACATTCCCTAGGCAACCTGTTCCAGTGTCTCACCACCTTCACAGTAAAGAATTTCTTTCTGGTATTTAATCTAAATCTACCCTCATGGGAGACTTTCTTTGCATGACCCCAGATCACAGTAGCAGGTTACATACATGACATGCAAAGAGACAAGGGGAAGAGGTGAGGGGACAGGGTTAAACTCATACATCATTGAGAAGAGCCTGCATAACAGCTAAACAGCCACTGGGAATCAAGCTAAAGACAATCCCTAAGTCTAAGCTTGAAGGCAACCTGAAGTTCAGCCCGCAGGAACAATATGGACAGGACTTACAACATGCCCAGGCCAGTGGGGGAGGCTTGGAGTCATCACAGGGCTCATCGTTGCACGTGGATGACTTCACCATCCTAAGGGCATAACGGTGGCAGTGTTTGAGCATTAAAACTTGAAATGAAAGTGCATCTATCTAAAGAGAAGTTTATGCTGATAAGGCTGGAAACAGAACTAGCACATCCCAGGCACTAACAGTTCCCACCCTCCCACATCAGGGCACCCCACTTCAACTTCCAATAGCCAAACAATGACACTTGCCTGAGAGAGGAAGCCAACAACAGCAGCAACCCAAGGAGTAGCAGCTGGAAAGCTGCACCAGTACAATGATGACGGTACCTGCAGGGTGACAAGAAGAAAAAGTTAAACATTTCTGTCTTTGGGAGTGAAAATGACAGTCTCACTGCTTCATCCCAGCATGTGAAGAGCAGCGTGTTGAAAAGCTGCAGCTCCCAGCAAAGAAGCTGCCTAGCAAGCTTACAGATGACAGCTGGAGCTGCAGCTTAGCAAGAGAACAGGCTGTCTTCAGACATTTTTGGAGGCTACAACATCCTGCTGTATCTACAATAATAGCTGGCAAATCCTCAAGCAGTGTAAATCTGCACAGCATCAATAACTTCAAAGGACTGGTGCAATTTATATAAAGGAGATGTAATGCCAGTTTTGGCAGACACCCACAAAGGTCTTCATGGCAGTAACTATCACTTTGTCCTCTCTCTCTAACCACAGTGGTACTTTGACCACATGTGGCCCCTAAGATGCCAGGGCAACTAGTAACAGTAATAACTTAACAGTTCTTACAAAACACTGCATAACACCAACATGTGGAAAGGGGAAATGAAAAATAAAAAATGAAAAAATATAGCTTAACCACTTCTTTGCCCTATAAAACCTACATAGCATCCTACAGAGCAAGGAGTATTGGCAAAGCTATTATTATTTCAGCCACAAAATGCTCTATTGATACAGTTATCTAGCTCTCACTTCATATTAGTTTTCCTTCCACTTTACACAAGATGGTTGCTGTAGTTTAAATGGCCTCAGTCAAGTTTTATGCTCTCTAGAAATCTAAGTTCATTTAGAAAATGAGCAAAAATAAGGCAGACTGTCCTTCACATGGTGTTTATAATTCAGATAACGATCTCTTGAAATATGTGTCTATATACATGGATTTCATACCTTTTTTTCTCTTAATTTACTCAATGCGGAATTCTGATCTATTTAAGACATTCATGTCAGCATAAGAAAGCATTAGGCAGGAAACAGGAAAACAGGAAGAGGAGGGAAAATAACAGAATTGGGGGCTAGAAAGGGGAAGGAAGCTTGTAATAAGTCAAACTGCTTATGGAACAGGTTATGGGATTTTTCAGCACTAATCTAGTAGTGGTTGTGATACCCTTGCCTAAGACTCAGTGTACCTAATTCTACACAATAAAAAGCAGTGAAAATGCAGAAATGCAGTGCCATGCACAGGAAATTCTGATATTTCAGAATTCTTATCTTCTCAAATAGCAATAGTATTGATAGACTATATCAAAATTTGCCATAAAAATATCTTAAAAAAAATCCCTTCTGAAATTACCCAAATTGGACTATTAATCTCTGTCACCTCATATGTTACACACTGCAGCACAACATGTTAAACAATATTTGAAATGTCAAAAAATTAAATGAAAGGTTCTTAAATTATCCACCCCCCCAAAAAAAGTTTTCATCTCTTGCTCCCAGTAACATTGGTTAAATGTTTTTTCTGGCTTTGCTGAACTGAGAAAAAATTGCCACTAAAACTTCTGCTGAGAAATTTTTATTTTGCTGTACCTTGTTATTTTCCTAATTAGTCTCAAATACTTAAAAAAATGACAGACACGTTGGATATGCTCTGGATATGAAACTGGAATGGAAGCATTTTATGCCCTGTTCACCCAGGTATGAAGGACAGTACAAGGTATAAACAAAAGGCCTGGTGAACCTGGTGCTTTGAAGGCAGTACACCATTGCCATGTGTCTCCACTGAAGCAGCTACTAGTCTGCTGAAAACTGAAACAGCACAGTGGTAGAAAATTAAAAACATGCTCAGGTTTTGCATTTTGGCCCTCTGTTGGCAAGTCTGATTTAATAGAAGTTCAACATTTTTATTATATCTGGCTAGATTGAAATTACATTGTTAAGATTGATGTGGGAAGTTACTTTGACCGTTTCTGGATCACTTCTTAGCTAGTATTAATACTTGTTAGCCTTTGATTGCTAAGGGCAATTTTGTGCCTCTTTCTCCAAGAAGGAATGTCAATGTTGTGGACTGGACCTGTGAAAAGAAGTGAATTAATTTTGTCACAGATGAAGTTTGCAATATTACGCAAGTCAAACTTCTTATGCAGTGGCCTTGGTCTGGGATACTTCCTTGTGTATCTTTCATTATCACACAGTTTTTCAAAATGAATGAATAATCCAGCCTGCAGAATCGATGCTCAGCTTTAAATGCAAAGCACTGTATCTTTTGCTTTATCACAGACAAACATCACCCATATATTTTAGCTTTGAATTAGTTCAGGTTTCTTTTCATCTGCTGTTAATTCAAAGGCTGTGTTACAATAGTCATTTTCATTCTTTTTCTCTTTCATCACTTGTCGCTCCCACTCTCAGTGCCAGTCTTTACCCTATCTTCTAACTGCAGGAAAAAAGAAAACCAGCCTTCTCCATCCCAGGGAAGAACACGTTTTGAATGACCTACATATTTCCACCTTATCTTGCAATATCTGCTTCTACGGTGACTGTAATGAATGCACACATAAATTAAGCAACCTCTTTTTTTTTCTCTTTAATTTTGTTTTCTGAAGGTGGTGAAATTTAATGTCTATGGCTCTGAGAGACACACAACAATGTCAGTTCACAGCATGGGATCAGGAGAGATAAACGTTATCCCAGCTGCCCTACTTATTGAAGTCCTTGCTTTAAGTATCAGAAGCTGAGCCTCAGAGGCTGGGATATTTGAATTCAGGGTTTGAGTGAGATTTGTGTATTCCCACACATTGACGGGTTTGAGCCCCATACTCTGACAGTTTTCTTTGTTACCTTGCAAAGTCACCAGATCTCTCTATACTTTTCCAATGGGAAGTAATAATTCTTGTCTGTCCACTGCAGGATTTTTGAGATGACAATGTTTGTTTTTTTTAGTGTCTACAATGCTAATCACAAGAGAACACTTCTCTAGAGCTGCAGGAATGATTGCATTACAAACACTGTGAATAATTAGGAATAGCCAGTAATATCATTTTATGTCATGGCTCATCTCAAGTAGTATCTATTACTTTTTCTGAACTACACAAAGATGGATCACATCAGTGTGAGAAAGCATACAGTCGTAAGATGGTTTCACCTGGACTCCCAGTGAAGTTTTAATTTCAGAAAACTTTAGGCACAAACTTTAGGCACAAACAAAAGACCTGGGGCATGCTAGGGAGTGAATTTATAATGCATCATCCTATGCTCTGCTGTTAACAGGTCTTTGCATGAAGCCAAACCTCCACATGGGAACTAAACCAGATGAGACTGGGACTGTTGATTTATCAGGCTAGTAGTTCTGGTAAGGATAGATGTGTAAATCAACTTAGCTGCTACTCAGCTAAGCAAATTTCCCTAGTATAACCCACTGGTCAGGTGAGGATGTACCATGTACACAACCATGTAGTGTGGAGACTGGCTGTGTAGTACACGCTGTAGAGACCTAGAGGAAATGCTTAATCCCTCACAGCAGTCATCACATCATCAAAGATTAACCAGCAGCTATCGACATATTCTAGCAGCTGTTCTTCTTTCAAAAGTGGGTAAGTCAGCAAATTCTCACTAACAGTAGCTGCTAGAAAGCCTAAATCCTCTTAAGACAACTGTTAAAAAAAAAAAAAAAAATTAGCCAACAAGCAAGCAGTTCAGAATACCAGAGTAGATATTTCAGGAAGAATAAGGGCACTTTCTACAGTGACGATCTAATTCTTCAAACCCCCCTGATCCTATTCATGACATCCAGTATATGAAGTGGCAGTGGCAGATTATGAAAGTGTTGGTTAAGTTAATATGCCGACAAAAGCCTCCTCCCGCCAGTGTTGCATCCTGTACAAATAAATCTACTGCTTGGATCTTCTTAACATACAGCTGAACTGAAAGAGCAGATGGCTCATGTTGGGGAATACTAAGGCAGCCTGCATAAGGAAGCACCTTATGCATAATTCACCATTCACCATCTACTTCCCAGGAGCTATACGGGCTGTATTATCCAAGCACCGTGCAGTCTGGTAGTTCCAGTTGAGGCAGTGGCTTGAGACTGTGCTCAATTTATCAGTTTATCCATCACATATCAAGAAGCAAATGATTTGCCAAAGTCACATAGTAAATCTGGCACTGAAACAGCTGAATCCTACCCCTTCTTAACGATTGCAAGGTACTCCTATGAGGTGCTTTCCCATTTTGTTGAAAAGCTGACAGATGTACTGTTTTTCTTGTTTCCTTACTGAAATGGCCATTTCCTGATGATGAGCAATAGCCATCCAGTCAGAGACAGGCTGAGCTATATTCACCCAGCATTTTTGACTGCTAAATAGCATCAACTATTATGCCGACGTACAGAACAGCTGCCTCTTAAAACAGGCACAGCTGGTTTACTATGCAGCAGGCCATCTGCTCCTGCGACACAGATGGCTAAGAACAGAGCAGCTCTGGGCTTTGCTCTTTTCCCTGGCTTCGGGTCAGAATAAGATGAGAGTTTTGATCTTCATGTTATGAAGGAGAAGACCCCTCTCCGACTGAGGAAGGCTTCTGCCATATGTAGGACAATGTCATGGTCAGCACTGGGAACATGCAGAGTAGTTGCAGAACTCTGAGCAGCTCTAGGGGGCTGCTCCAGCTACGTGGGACATGCTCTGAGAGATCAGATGTCCACACAGCACACGGCTCCACTAAACACATGCACAGACACATGTATGCATGCAGAGAAACAAAGGGCTTCTGGGGACCCTCATGCCCTCAGGTGTAAGGAGAAAGAAATCTTCTTATGATCAAATTACAAAATTGTGAAACACTTAGATACCATAGTAGTGTCTAAAAAGAAAGAGATTTTAAAAAAAAGACGCAAACTGTGGAAATAATGAAAAAAAAATAGGGCTTGAAGATGAGTACAGACTAGTCCTTAATCTAGGTCTTATGGCTCTAGAGTCTCATACCTCCCTTCTCACTCATCTGAGATATATTTAGCAGACTGTCTTGCACTGCTTTATATTCTGAGGTTCCTATTCAGAAAGCTAGAGCTTGAGCAAACTTAAAATGAGGTTTTAGGTACATGAAGCAAAAAAGATTACTTATGTGCCTAAAGTGAAGCACACACATAAATGCCTTGCTGAATAGGGATTAAAAGAATATAGAAAATTTCTACAGGTGAAAGATTTGCCATGGATAGACATGCATAGCGTTCATGGAAGCATCCAGCAACATGTACATTTTAACTCAGGAACTTGACAATGACATAGACAATCCATAGAAAATGGATATATGTAAGGTAAGTTTTTCTGTTGGAAAGAAGAAGCCAGTAACAGAAGTGCTAAATCTTTAGGATTCTCATTCAAAAATAACCTCATTGTTGCTGTGAGACAGTTACAGACAAAGCTGAATTTGTACACTTTGCTGAAGTTCCTCCTATTACTGTATGAGGCCTACTGAAATCTAATAAAGACAAAAAATTCACATGGAGGCAGGAAAAAATGATCCTCTTTTTAAAAAGCTGGTGTCTGACTTAGGCCCAGGTCTTAAAGAGTTCCCTGGAGGTCTAGATGAACTGGGATAAAATGCACAAATGGGAATTTGAAGGGATACCCTAGGGATAGCAAAGATGCTGCCCTGCCATCAATTCTTGTTGTAAATGTTGAGTTGCAGCTCAGAGATTATTACACATCTTCACAAAAACCCCATTTCCTGTAAGAGTGGCTTTCAATTATCATTCTACTTAAATAGGTGAAACAACATACCTTATCAGAAATGAATAACTTCATATTATCCTTCAAAAATGCACCCACAGAGTAAACTTGGAATTTACTCTGATTTCTGAAACCTCAGCATGAAGTAGGGTTATGAGCTGCAGATTGAGATTTTGCCAACCCTTTACAAGAGGATGTAACAAGATCTCTTGTTCCATTCAGGTGAATCTGGGGTCTGGACCATTTATTCTTAGCACCATCCATATTCTGCATATCTTTACAAGTGTCTCTAGGCTTGCATTCAAGGAATTTTAATTTTCCCCAGATCACTGTCAGCTTCTGACCTCAGCCGTAGCAAACCAAAAAGCCTTGTTCAAAGCTGAAGCAACACTGCAGGTGACTGAAATCATCAGGAATGGTTCTACAGAGCATTCAGAGACAGAACACCATTCTGCCTCTGAACTTTATTCTAGAGGCTAGAGGACCCCACCTGCAAAAGCAAAAAAAAATGGCACTTCCCAATGGTTTTCACTCAGCCAAGTTCCTTGAGAAATGGCTGACCAAATCTTCAATCTAGTAGTCTAGAAGGCATCTGCCTCTTTTTTTTTACCTCAGCATGTTCGCATTTCTCATATTTCAACATATATGTCCATGCCACTCCTTGGGAGGTAAGCTTGGATTCTGGAAATCCATTTCCAGAATGTAACATAGGCATTTTGAAGTGTTAAAAATCACTCACAGCACTTCCATGCTTTGGCTGATCCTGTGTCTCATTTCCCTGTCTGCTCCTGGGGAGCTGCTCTAAGTCCCTCTGCTCTCAAGCCATGGCCACAGTATCAGAGCAGCAGGTCACACAACTCAGACACAGTGAGATACACCAGTAAGTAATCTCCCTCTCTAATGGCCAAAAAAGATCTCATCACTCATTCTGCACTTATCACACATAGCATTCTTATTGGTGTCATTTTATTCTAAACCTTCCTGGAAGAATGCCTGGAATGTGAAACAGGCAAAGACAGCAAAATCAAAATTACAGCTATGGCTCAAACCACGGAGACTGAAGCCCAAAGCTGCTTATTCTTTTGCCATGTAGCCTGTCTGGACTGACCGCTGACAAGGAGGCCTGGCAGAATCCCATAGCCACGCACGTGGGAGGGAGGATGCACAACTCAGCTGAGCACTCACGCTGCCCAAACTAGGACTGCCAAACTACTTGTGAGGCATTCAGCGGTGGGCAAGTGTTTGAATGAAAAACTGGCAAGTGCCGCTAATAAAATGTTACGTTGCTTGGCTCATTTGGACAGAGCTACCCTTCTGAAAATGACCTTATGCTTTGCCTGTTTTCCATTTGAGTCTACAGCAGGAAAGCCAAATCTTAATTTCTGAACACTGCTACCATTAAGCAGCGCAGAAAAAGTGGGATTCAGAGCAGCCAACTTCAAAGGCTGGACTGCACCTCTGAAGAATGTAAAAGAGAAGCTATGTGTTGCAAAAGCATGTTTTATGTCTACAACCAAGACTGGGCATAAATGCTAAGATGCAATAACTGGCATTTTCAGGTTGTAGAAGAGACTACAGCATGGTGCTGTTGCACACAAATCGAAATGTTTGAGCTTCATAAGGTACAATGAAATTCACTATCATTAAGGATATACCTTGTATATATTCCTACTGAATTCATAATGACAATACTTAGTACAGCCAAAGATTATGGTAGAATAGTAGAAACAGGTAAAAAAAGGAAATGTGGAAACAATCATTCCACACATGAACATGTCCCCTCTGGGACATCTGAAGGAAATGGTCTCCTACCAGATGCCCATTGTCTAATGCAAAATCTACAAAAAAATCCTATGCCTTATTCCTTCACTTTCATGAAGGCACTGGGCAGGGCTCAAGAAGCCTTCAGCTGTGTTATGCCACATTAATCTATGCAGAGGTTTATGACACAGAAGATTAAAGTAGTCATGCATGACTTGAGCCAAAAAGAAAGTCTTTTTTTCTTTTCATAGTACTTCCCTTCCTGCTGTCTGAATCCACAGAGCTGATCAACAGCTCTGAAGCAACTCTAGTTTTCCACAGTCTGCTCATTTGATGTTGGCCAGCCAAATTTAGCTGTTGCTCATAGTCCATCCCTTGACTTCATGGGGCATACTAATTAATTTTCTACCTCTCTGTTTGCAGATGAAAAGCCAGAATTATATACTCAAAACCAAGCCTGATTTTAGTTTTAGCATTGCAACCCAAGACAAAACCAATGTCTCCCTGCTACCTCCCTGGGAATGGCTTGCAATTTGTTCTTTGCAGTGTTGTGACTAGCTCTTTACATCTTCCTACTCATTTCCTGCTTCAGCTCTCCACTGCTAACTGCATGTCAGACTTTTCAGTACATGGTTATAAAAGCTTTACTGGCCTTCTTGTCTCATTGTTTCTGACACTGCGCAGTGAGCAGGATATGCTTCTGTTTCAATAAAGTGAACACTTGGCCTTGGTCTAAATGTCAGTAAATTGGACTAGGGAAAGAACAATAAGCCAAAACACTCAGAAACAATAAAGTTAAAAGTAGGCTGTCAAGTTCAGATCTTTATTACACTCTCCCTTCACAAAGAACTTTGAATTATGAATCTTAAGCAGGACAGGGGATGTGTCTAGCATTATTGTCAAGGTACTGATGCATGAACTCATTCAAGATGGGGGAAAATAAATATTATGATGCTTGGCATTGAGTCTCCCTGTAGCTTTGATGTTCTTTGAAGTCTCATACCACTTCAAAGCAGGAGTAGTAGTTACTTGTGCTGTTCAGATTACAAAGGCCTGCCAACAAGGGTGTAGTTCACATAGTGGTCTATGAAGGTCCTGTGTGGCACTGTCATCTGGCACTCAAGATTCTACCTCATTTGATTTCATGCTCACTCTAATAAAAAAGTGCTATTGGCACTTTGGGGATCTTGTTCATCCAGGGACTCCAAAACACTTTGCAAAAGCTCAGTAAACATACTGAAAACATGTTAATAAGTGTGGATGTCCTCCACCATTTAAAGGGCTTTCTCATAATACTTCAATGTTGTATACAATGAGCCCACTGAATCCTCATTGGTCAACTGTTATGCGCAACAGATTAGTTTTGTGTTGTTACAGTATGCTGACAGCTAGCTAGAATAGCCTAACTATAAAAATACCATCTTCCAAAAAAGTAAAGATTGGGTCACAGAACAGTCATCGCAACAATCTAAGTGAGATATTACTATTTTGCTGTTACTGGAACTCTCCATTGACTACTGCAAAATAGCTTCTGCTTCTTAGTATTTTTTTTTTGGCTTCTTACTTTACCAGCAAAAAATGAAGATTGTATATCGACCCATCTGTTAGGGAAGTCCTTGATTTGATTAGAGATACAGTTATACAGCTAAATATATTATTTGGTACTGAGCAAATCACTCTGCAATGACATAGATTTAATCTCAGGTGAATATTGTGCAAGTAGCATTTCAGTGACAGGGAGGTGAGCTGACAAAAATCTTTGTCCTCATTGTACAAATAAGTTTGGGTGCATTTGGATGGAAGAAAAAGTGGCTACAAAATAAAATCAGATTATTTAATAATAATCTTTAATAATAATAATTTAATAATAAATAATAATAATAATAATGGGAAACAATGCTTTTTTTAATGTTAAATGAACAGCACAAAATATTGTGCAAAATTCTCAAGGAAAGTTGTTAGAGAAAGAGAAAACATTTACCATGAACTGAAATACCACATATGTCATTGGTAGGAAAATGGTTAAATGTGAAGATTTCTCCTAGCTCCACAGAGCCACCTCTTCAATGAGTCAAATCAATTGAGGACTTTTTGAAACCGGTTTAATAATAACAAAGTCAAACCTGATCCACTGAGTTTAACCTTAGCTGTCAAATTTAAACAGTGGAAACAAGAGATTAAACTATGCAAAAAATCTCAACGTCAGAGCTGCTAAAATACATAATGTTCTGCAGTAGCTGCATCTGGAAACCTTGTTTGAGCCCCTCGGTGCCAAGCATTACATAAACGTATTTCCCTTACTGAAGAGTTAACAGTCAAAATCAAGGAAGAGAAATGGCTGGGAACAGAGAGAGGAGCAGCACATTTCTGAACTCACAATCTTCTTCACAGCAACTATGCAGTTTTGTCTTCTTCATGGATTGTTGTGTGGTTAGAATCAGATATATTCGAAGACAGAAAATGCGATAACAGATCAGCTTCAGTCCAAATAGTACTCCATGAAAAGCCATGAAAAAAACATGAAAAAAGAATCATATATCCAGTCCTCAGCTTTCACTGATTAAATAATCTCTGACACCACCTGCCAGAAATAATTGTGGCTAATAAACTGAGTGAAAACACAATGGAATCTGTTATAATTGGGTCAGGTTAGGTAATTTCAGCTTGATCATTCTATGCAAATGATCCCTATATCCTGATCCACAAACTCCCCAAATCAGAAACTTAATGCAGTGTTGTTCTGCCTGAGTTCCTTGGTACAGAGAAAGACCAGTCACATGCTGGTGGATTGCAGGTAGCACTCTGAGAAGTTGCAAGAGTCTTAGGCTTGCAGCCAGTGGGTAACCAACAAGATGGGGAACCCTTCCCATCTCTCGGAATCTTTCCAAAATTACTTCAGAGCTGGGAGCTGTCACACGTGCTGTCGCTGACACAAGGCGCTGTATTACCTGAATACAGGAAGATGTGCACAACGGGCTGGCAAGTGACAGAAAGGAGGAAAGGAGTTTCCCCAACTGTGTCTCAGTGGTCTGTGGTCACAACCTGCAGTAGCACCACAAGCCCACATTCCTGCTCTGACACTCTCAGAAGAGCACACCGTGCCCACAGCAGCCCCTGCAGAAGGAGGGACTCCAAGACAAGGAGTCTTTCATGCTCCCCTTTGTCACACAGTCTGTCCTCAATACCTCTGGGCATTTCTTGAAGAGGTAAATGCTACATATACTGTGAAACACAAGATTTTGGCCTAGAAATAGCCTGCAAGCTCTCTGCACACCTCTCTGCTGCCATCAGTGGAGCTATCTCACTTCCACTTTAAAAGCCAAGACAAGGAGAGTCTGTTGTTTACTGACAACCCATTGTCACAGTGTGTTGTCCAACAATTTGACACATTTTATATGGATGGCACATAATCTGATATTTTAAAATAATTCAAGAGTATAAATGGTAGAATTCAGCAAACTTATCCTTGAAAGACTGGTTTGCCTATTTCTTTTACACCTCCCCAGCTTTTACTGCTTGAATATTCTTCAGACTTTTTGACCATATTCACATTTGCTGTCAAATGTTACAACTTCCACACCAAGTTATATTTCAAGAAAAAAAAGGTAGAGCATACAAATGGAAATGGGTTGCAATGTTGAAGGCAAAGAGGTTTCTGTTTCACCATTATATTCTATGTAGGTGTTTTTTACGGTTTTCATGCAATGGGAAGCCTTCACAAATACTGAGTAATTCCAAATATTCAAAACTGAACTCTACTCAAGTATCATGACACTTTTAAAATGTTGGTTCTATTTAATCTGCCTTGCTCTTTTTAAGTTTTTTAGGTGTTTTCCTTTTCTCCCATTCAAAGCAAAGGTAACTCCAGAAAGTTCTTTCCCAGTATCCACAGGGACCATATCCCACTTCAGGGAGGTTTTTGAATCACAACAGCAGCAACCCCCTTGCTTTCCTTGAAACACTGTTAGCTTAACTTCTGCATTTTCTTCTCTCTGCTGGCATGAGAGGAGCTGCAAGGTGGCTCTACCCAGCACAGAGAATTAACTCAAGAAACACCAAATGGTTCTCTGTAACAGAAAAATCCCAATGGCCACATCAAGTCCTCTCAGTAGAATCAGGAGGAGTATTTAAAGATGTTACTGCATCCTTTCTGTGTTCTTAAACTTCTCCTCCAAAACTGTGTTTTTTCTCACATTGGAGAAAGAGATCTAAGGCGTGGGCAAGTATGTCTCTTGTCATGCTCTTATAGAATAGGGTAGGGAGAAGATAAATGCTGTGGTCCCTCTTTGTGAAAGAGCAGGTCAGTCACTGGTTTAAAATACCACTTGCACGTATCGGTGTATTCATACAGGGGTATGTAGTGCTGCTTTATTCTGCCATAATGGCTTGTAGACACGTCTCCTTTCTTTAGCAGGCTGTCATCTATTTACACACTTTGGTCAGTAACTCAGCAATGCCACTGCTACAAATAAAGAGGCTGCTTGGAGAGAAGATTATCTTCATCACTAACTGCACCGCTCCACTTAACTAAACATGCAAATGGTTTCTATGTGCTGACTTGCAAAAGCATTGCAAAATACAGGAAGGAGGGGAAAGGCAATGTTATTTTGCTGACTGAACATCAGTTTTGTCTGCGAGATCTACACTAATATGCCTGGCAACTGGGTGCTCACAATGCAGTAAATCTGCTCTTACTGAACTGCACATCTTCCAGTCCTGTCATGTTAAGCAGTGTTATTTTCAGATAAAATAATGGAAACTAGCAGAAAGCAGGAGTCCTGACAAAGCGTTCAGTGGCTATCTGCGATTGTGTCCCTCCCAGAGACAAGTTCCCTCCTTAGGAAAGGCAATCTTGAACTGTCTCTTTCAGTGATATTACAATGTTAATTCCATTTGTCCCGAGTGGTATCAACTCTACTTATGCATTCTGAGATTCTCTGTTTGCCAGGATGTTCCAACTCAAAAGCATCCAATGGGGTCAGGACTCTTCATAGCTGTTCCTTGTTGCACCAGGTCAGCAATGCATCAAACAAACAATTAATATTAGACACATGCTTAAAGTTCATCATCATGCAACCAGCCATTTGAGAACATGGTTGAAATCAACTACCTGGGTAAAGTGCTTTGCTAGACCAGATCCTTATACCCACCAAGATCTGAGATCAAGTTCTACTATTAAGATGCCAGACAGGCCTGCAAGAAGGTATAGTGGGAAACCTTCCTCCTAAAGGTGCTGCATTATATGTTAGATAAAGTTACCACCTGTGGAGAGAAAAAACCAAAACCCCCAGAATCCTGTGGGGACTGAGTTTTGGCAATAATCACCTCTGAAAAGTCATCAAAAGTTCTGAAGCATCCCCTTGTCTTCAAAAACCCAGCAATCAAACAAACCAAGTCTTGTAGCTCTCTATCCTAAAACTGGAAAACCTCTGGCCTTGCAAGAATGGGCAAAACATTGGGATATTAAAACTTTGTCATTGCAAAACTATTTTTAATACAGCAGTTAACAACATTTCTGCTGACATCCAAATTCTGTCTGCTAAAAATACTTTCTGTCCTTATTGTAGTGCAGAACAGTGGTATGCACAAAGAAATAGCTGCTCTCTTCTTTAAACACAGAATAGGTCTGACTTCTAAGGCTGGACACTGAAAAAAAGGCAGAATCCCAGGGCTGTGAGCTTGCTCTTTTATCCAAAATTAGATACGCAGTTACAGCAGCTGTGTGGCAAATCAGGTCTTTGAATGTACAAATGGCAAGATGGTCATCTCACTGCAACTTCTGAATAAGGGTAAGTAATATTTTATAAACTGTAGAAATACATTGAGCACAATGTTGTTAGAGACTTCTATCCTCTTGAAAATAAAACATCATAACATTTGAATACTGAAATCATGTTAAGCAACAATACTTAGAAAGGGCATTTATTCCCACAGACAGCAGAAATGGAACAATTGGATCCCCCAGTATTTCAGCCAAATGACTTTTCTTCAGCAGCTTCCATATATGTCAGAGTCAAAAATAAACCTTGCTTCCATTTCAAATGTATAGGGTTTCAAATGCTATTCCTGATTCCTAACTACAGCCACAAGAATCTTGAAGCACAAAGATTCTTGCCTGTCTCGATGGAGAGAAAAGGAAACTTACTCTGAGGCTCTAAGCATTCCTTACTCTCATGTTTTCTTTTTGTATCTTGCTCTCTACCACTGCGGATAACCAGTTATAACCAGCAGGGATGGTCAGGAATAAAAAAACAGAAGCTTTGCCTTTGGCTATTTGATCAGACCATGTAGAAGTCTGACTATTGGGACACAATGCAAGCCCTGGGTTCTTGGCTGTGGAAGGCAAGCAGAACTGATGTCTGATGTGATTAGAGTTTGGATTTTGTCTTTTGCTATGCATGTTTTGAATTTGAGGAAGAAAAATGCTCTTCTGATTTTTCTCAATATATGTCAAGGATTCCACTTTCACATATAACAACTCCCCTTTCTTTTTGCTAAGAAAAATCAGAAAAAAAATCACTGGAGAAGAATGGTAACAACACATTTGTGTACAAAGACCCAAGGGAAGCAGGAAGAAAATATAAAATTACTTGAATTACCACAGCAAAACAATTTCCTTCAGAGCCTTCAATACCCTTAGCCAGGGGGAATACAGCTGATGAAGGTTAAAAGCATTGAATTGTGCATGCAGAATAATTCTCAGTGGGGTCAAGGCACAGAGTTGGAATTGCATTTCAAGTCTGAAGACACTGAGATCTGGGAACATGGTTCAGAAGATTATGAAGCCTGTGAAATGCAAAATTGGAGCTAGATAATACTGTAACTGTTTATTGCAGTTGAATTCCTCTCAAGGTCCAAAGATTTTGCTTCAAAATCTTGAAATTTCTTTCAACCTTTGCGAACACTTGAAAGGAATTCTCATGCTAGCAAACTTTTCTCAAATACTGCTACTAGCTTGATGGTTGCTTATTTGGAATGAAATGAAAGGGCAGACAGACGTTCCTTCATTGATCCACATATTGAAATACTATGCTTCCTTGTGGAAAATCAGAAACTTAAGCAAATGGGCAAGCTGTTCTCCTTCCTCCCCCATTATATTGTGAGAATTATGGAAAAATTTCTCTCCCCAAAGTGTATAGGGCAACACAATATGTCACTTACAGATTAAGGAAAGTGGTAAGAGTGTTTTTTTCTTTATGTTGCACGATAACCCTGCAAAACTATGTTCAGCCATCTTATTTCCAGGTGGCCAAGAAAGGAAACAGCAGTCTTATTCTAGACTGGGAGACCTTGTTCTCCCCATTTGCTTCTCCATTTGACCAACAGAAGATACAGCAACAGCAAAAATAATTAATCAAACTAGAAGCTGATTCATGTACCAAGTTTACCTTTTCTGCAAGTATCTAGATTTTGTAAGTTTAAAATCTCTCAGTAAAATCACATTCCTTTATACATGCTTCCTGGGCATTCTTCATTTATCAGAAAGGTGCTTGGAATTAAAAATATTATTTAAATGTTTGCCCTATACTGTGTGGTCTAAAGATTCAAACTGACCTAAAACATTTTGGCAGAAAGAAGTTGAAGTAAAAAAGCTCTCCAAACCTGAATTTTCTAAGTGCTTTAGCCTAGCTCAAAAAATATAACCCCCATGATCCCTTGTGATGTACTGTGAGCTTAGATTTTCACTAACTTTATCCAAAAGCAATACAGGATGTGTCTAGAGACAGATTCCTTTTGATGAGAAGTGCAAATAGTGTTCATCGAATAGAAAAGTCCCCGGGAATCAGGGCTGAGCCTCTGTTCACATCATGCCAGCAAATCAAAGCCCAAAAGATGGCTTTAACAGGAGAACCTATCGTATTTGCCCATGTCTTGAACCCAGCATAATAGAAGTGATCCATCAGCTGCAGGACAGATCGTATCCTTGAGAAGGAGGCCTGTTTGTTTCTTTCACACAGCTCCCTCGATCAGGATTTAGCAATTCGTTTACAGGGACCGAGCTGAAGTAGTTTGTAAGCCTCGAGAAAAAATCCTGCACGGTTTAATAACGCAAATTCTGCCACCTACTGACCAAGAAAAATTAACCTACAGTTTATGAACGGCCCGCGGGAGGATTGGCTCAAGCTGCTACAACTGTGCCATTGCTTGTGGATGGGCACTGCCATCAGTACCCATGGTTCACCCAGGCAGCCGGACGGGATGCTCAGAGCATAAAAGGGAATGGTGCAGTGCATGAGAAGGGTGACCAAGCCAGTACGTAGAAGCCCAGCCCAAGGCTCATTAATCAGCACACGTTAGAACTGCTTAGAGTGAAGCTTCACAGCTCTGTTCTCCGGAAGACCTGCCAGCAATCAGCACTCTCCGCCTCTTCTTCTCCATTGGCCATAAAGTGATTCAATGCCATTTCCAGCATTTCTCAGCTGGAAAAGGACATAACTTGCAGCCAGTGGAAACATATGTGTTCTTCCCTTCACAGTATCTTGCGACCTTATTTTCATTGCCCTGTACCATGGGCACAGGCTCTAGGAGGAGATACAGCATTTAGGGTGGAAAGGTTGCTGTGCCTGCTATTACAAAGGGAAATGGCAAATAGCATGGTGTTTAGAAATGTGTTTTCAAAACAAAATCACGTGAGTTAAAACAACTAGCTTCTACACATCTGCCTTGGAAGCATTCCTAGCTAGACAGCTGTAAACTCAATGATGCATTTCTCTGTGCCTACCTACAGCAAAACACTCTTCAATCTTTTGTAAAGAGGATGGCACATAGATAGAAAAATACAGCTGAAAGGCTAAAGATGAAAAAAATCTGAGTTGCTTACAGGCCTGTATTACTAATTAATAAAGTCTGCAATTAATCATTAAAAACTTGGCAGGGCCAGAACTGTACCTAGAATCATCTTCATCTTCCTTGCTCTAATGTCTTGAAAATCCTTTGTCCCAAGGTAGTTGTGCATTAGCTTACACCCTTAGTAAGATTGCTATTAAAGAAGCTACTGAAAGCAAAGCTACCTATGGGGCTTTGGCTTCAGTCATCCGGTTTCTTCTTATATATCTGTAACTCAGAAAATGTCATCCGAATCTCTGGAACTAAAGTAAGGTGAGTGGAGAGTTCAGTACAGTGTCTTCAGAACCCCATATCTCACACAGCTATTCAATGTTGTCCTAGGAAAACAAAGGTAGCTATACAGGAAGGCATTTCTATTGCACTTCACTTAGTGCAACAGAAATTTCACTTCTATTATACTTAGCTTTAGAGGGTTTCCAGATTGAAGCTATAGCATTGAAGCAGAATTTTTTCAACTGTGAACTAGAAAAAAAAAGAAGTAAACCAGTCTCTCTGATGAGTGACAGACTTTCTATCATGCAGCTATTCGGAAACCTTTGTAAGGCATTCTTACCTTTAGTACAGCATGTATTTACTGTTTGGAATCCAGGGCACCTGGGATTATCACAGTGATGATGTAAAATACATGTAAATCAACAGAAACCCACTTCTTCTTCTTTATTTTTCTTCTCTGTACTGTCACACAAATAGAAATGCTAAATTCTTGGTGATTAAACCATGTTATTAGCATAACTAAACATAGCAAGATTCTAGTAGAAGAGAGGAGGATGCCAGATTCTTGTTCCACAGTATACATATTTTGCCCTCCAGCTCCATCTGGTTTCTCAGCCTGTCCTGTTCTGTATGGGGAATAGGAAATTCTAGCTACTCTTTGAAAGCAGAATCATCATAGCAGTGTTTGCTTTAATAACAAATTGAATTCAGAAAATAACGGTGGGGCGAAAGTGGAAAGTTAACATGTATACCAGAGAAGATCCAGGAAATGCTTTGATTGTTATCTTCTTTTAAGGAACTGAATGGTGTACACATTATTGAAAGCAGCAGCTATTTCTTAGGGAGTGGAGTGTAGAGATCTCTGAAGTAGTCCATCTAAAAGGTTCAACGTAGATAAGATGTCCTACTATATGTCTCCTGTTTCCTGGTATGAATATGCAGCTTTGGTTTTTTGAATCATACTGTCCTACATATCCAATTGAAGGATCAAAAATTCGACAGTTAGCCTGAATAGCTATTCCTGGATCTGTACTGCAGATGACTCATGGTTTTGATTCTCCATCCTGAGGTGCTGTTAAGCTCTGATTTTCAGAGCTAATACAAGGCCTTGCATTTGTGTGCATAGTAATGCTGGTGGTTGTTCTTAATTTTAAATAGAAGTGAACCAAAGCAGATGCATCCAGAAAGCATGCAGTGAAAAGTCTTATACACAGACAGTCAGCTCGGTATTCACTGTGCATCTTAAAGCATCTATAGTCCTTCACATGTCAGAACAGCCAGTAGGCCACAACTCAGGACTGGCTACAACTTTCCTACTCCAGAGCAGTTAGGCACACAAGAAGAGATGGACACAGGCATGGAGCTAAAGATTCAGTTCCTCCTAGAATTCCTTTTAAATTTTTGACAGCAACAAGACAAAATACTCCTTTGAAGATGACACAGCTCTGCATAAAGTATCAGTGGAAAGGTGATAACACAAAACAGCTGTTGCTCTAACAAACAGGCTAATGCCTGATGTTTCATGCCCACCTAGAAACGCACCGGGAGGAACAACTGCTGCAAGAGGTATTCAGTCAGACCCAGGTAAAAGAAAGTACAAGAACAGTAGGAGCCAATATCCTCTCAACTTAGAGTGAGGGTATCTTACCTGCCTCTGCTTTAGCAGAGTATCAGACACGCTGTTTAATGACTCCCATGATGACTCACAGAACATAAACATTCTCCCACAGAACAAAAATCTGACCTCTCCTGCCAGCTCAGTATCCGAAGCAGAGATTAGTTATTCCCCCAAGCCCGAGACATAGAAATCTGACAGGGTAATATCCCATGGCAAATCTACAACCACAGAAGAGTTTTTCTGAAGAAGGACCAAATGCAGTCAGCTATTGTAATTATTTCATAGGTTAGTCTCCTACCACTGAAAAAGGTAGATCCACCCACTAGAGGAATGGAAGAAGTCCCCTCCTCCTGTACCCCACCACAATTGCTAAGCAGTAGAACACATGCTTTGGAGACATTGTGGAACTGGTGTCTCTGATCAGAGAAAAGCTTCATAATAGGATGACATTTATTCTAGGAAAGCCCCTGAGGTAGAGCTGTTTAGCAAACATGAAGGAATAAAAGCTGAAAAGGAAGGCAGGTCTCTCAATCATAACCAAAGCTCTCTAAGACTTTTTCCCTACCATCACTTTCATTCCAACTGAGTTCTCTTATTGTTTTAAGAAATATTTTGACTAGGCAATTTCTCACTGAACACTTTGAGTTCTTTGAAACTGAAAATTCTTGCAGTAAAGCATAAATCTTGCCCCTAAATCTGTCGGAAAATAATTTTGATGCCTGAAGTACAATGTCTGATCTATACTAGTGTCCACCCTTGGTCATTAACCAAAATGTAACCAACTGTTGAAGGAGTGAGGCATTCACTTGGAAAATGAGTGAACAGCAGCACAATAGTTCCAACAGCATCTGCAATAACTTAGTAATCAGCTGATCAACTGAAAAAATAGCTTTTTTTTTTTTTAACAAGAAAAAATGTGAAGTCAATTCCTTTTTTCATATTGCAGAACAAACAGTACCTGAAATGTGTTTTTGTGGAATAGCCAGTGTTTTACCACTGATAAAAAGGCTTTATGGTCTAAAGTCCAATGTCTAACAGAAGTTGTTTGAGAGTCAAAGAACCTGTGTTTTCTCCATCTACTCACAAATATTCCTGCCTTTCACTGTTTTCATTCATCCACCACTCCTAATTTGCAAACACAGACCTGCTGCCTAAAATGCATGGCACATCAGGCAGCAGTGATGGGGGCAGCTGCTCCACAAGGGAGGTGAGCTTGCAACTGGGAGCCTGATTATGGCTTCCATGAGCAGGGAGCTCACCAACAAGGAGTCAGGATGCAGAGCTGGCAAATCCAGGTCAGGATCAGGGACAGAGACAGCAATTGGGGTCAGAGAGGCCAGAGGCAGGCAGTCTAATGCTACTCCAGGCAGCCCAGCCGGTGGGTCTGGGTCAAGGTGAGGACTGGGCCTGATACATCTGCTTACATAGATGTGATATGGCACAGCCATGGAACCCAAGGAACTGCAGCTCCCAAGGGACAGGAGGGGAAGGCTCTTGCCACTGGCCTTCTCTACAACAGTTCTTACTAGTGAAGGAGATGATCTTCTAAGATCTCAGACAGCTAAACTTAACTCAGCCAACTAAATTCCTGGAAGACGGGTGTGCTCTGGGCCCTACATAACGAAAATCTGAAGCAAGAAGGGAGAGGTTTCCACTTGTACTTCTAAAGCTTGCCACAGGCTTTCTAGCACTAATGAGCTATTAAAAGCATCCACACTGGACAGACTTGGTGGATAGACTCCATCTCTCTAAAGCACACAACACTGTTAAGAAAACCCACTTTTCCCATATTTTAATATTTTGCATCTTTCAGCTTGAAAAGTGTCTCACCAAATCTCTGGAACTTCAAAGTGATACACTTTTCACTCTCCTCTAACTCCTCTTACCAGAAAGAGATGCAAGAGCATCCACTACAACCTGACCTGGCAATTTTCCAGTGTGCCATGAAAACCAATACAGCTGCACTGATGGTACCCAGGGTCTGTCAAGAGTTCCTATGGTCAATACCTAGCTAGCTGCTTTGGACAAGTTTCTGGAATCTAAGCAGCAAAGTCACAGAGACAGTGACAAAAGGAATAAAGAAAAACTTCTTCAGCTAACTACTAGCACTCATCCCACTTTCCCCCATGCTCTCAGCCTGCTGCTGGGGTCCCTTTAACCCAATAGTTCTGTGTCACTAATCACGTGCTCATAAATCCTGCAACAGAAGTTAAACACTTTTGCTTGTCTGACAGAAGTGTGATGACGTCACAGTAAAAGAGCTATTTCTCAGTGTCACCTGCTCAACATAGAAGTGAAGCAACAACAGGTTTGGCATGACAGCCTATTATCTACAGGAAACCTGTTTCTGCTTTTATTTTGGAAGCATCCTCCTAACTGAGAACTTAAAACAATTGTCAACAGAAGCATTAATACCAGGAAGAACTGGTGCAGATGACTAGAGGCTAGAGTTTGAATGGCATCAGGAAGAAGCAATGGGTAGCCAGAAGTACTGGAGTACTGTTAAGCTAGTGGCTATAGGAAAGGCAGAGAAAAAAATTCCCGCACAGAAATCCTCGTTTTCTATGCGTTATAAAACAATTTACTCAATCTATATTATTCCAGGATTCCAGGAATGCTTTGCCAAATGAAACAGATGTAGCCAGAACAAACCAAAGCAAACCCAAAAAACCACTGACTGACTGTGTTCTTGTAAAATACTTCTGAATTTGAATGAACAATCAGAAACAACTGTATCTCTGCAAATTCTGTGGTCAAGTCATAGTTTCCAAGTAATCAAAGTCCTGGTAATCAAATATAAAATGCTGACAATAAAAAATGCTTGTAAAAGCTAAAAGGACTTGTTTTTCTCAAGAATAATGTCAATCAATGTTTTTTTTTTCTTTTCTTTGGTGTTTATACCACAGTAAGTATTGCAGATGTGCAAGGATTTTTTTCTCCCCTCAGGAGCTTTTTCTGGCCTTAGACCCCACAGCTGTTAGTAAGAAGCTGTGTCAGCCATCACAAGCCAAGGGACATGGGCAGCCTGGTATCCGATACCGCTAAGCAGAGGCAACCTGGAGTGCATATATTGTTCACAGTATCATCCCACTGCCCAACACCAGCAAGGATGGAAACCCTCTAACTCTACCACTTGCAAAGTTTAAATTATTTTCTTCAATAAGGAATGTGAATTTTTTTTCAAAAAGAAAGTCAAGATTAACATAAGCTGGTGGATACACAAAATTTCTGAAAGTCCCCATCTTTTCTGCAAGCCAGAAAAAGTAATGTAGCACTAGATTTTCAAACATTCTTATGATCACTTACAGGCTTTCACTAAGCAAAGCACTTAATGATGAGTTTCAAGTTAAGCATGTTTATATGTGTAGGAAACACGCAACTTGAGATCCTCTATTTCAAATAAATCTTCATGCTTACATACATATATATATATAAAAATAAAAGTGTGTGTGTGTACTTATTTTTGTAATTGGAGTTGTGGGCAGAGTATGAAAAGAAATTGCTTTTCAAATTTTTAATACCCTCATTTTAAAGGTTACCATAAGTAATGCAAACAGCCATGCAGTTAGGCTGTGCCATAGTTTAACCCCTGCCAGTGGCTAGGACCATACAGCCACTCATGCAGTTCTCCCCCTTCCCACCAGAAGGGCAAAGAGAAAAGGGGGAAAGGGAAAGAAAAAATCCTTGTGGACTGAGATAAAGACAGTGTAATAGAAACAATAATAGAAAAGGAATTATAATGTTAATAATAACATTGATATCAATAATAATAGTGACACAAATCACTCTCACTACCTGGTGAATTGGCATCTTTATGAGCAGTGATCACAGATTCCTGCCTCCCAGCCATCCCCCGTTTATATACTGACCATGACATCTTAGTATGGAATATTCCATTGGCCATTCCATTGTTCTGCCTATGTTCCTTCTCAGCTTCTATGGGAAGCTGAAAAGAGCTGGTGAAAAGTATAAACATTGCTTAGAAATAACCAAAATAATATGCATTGTTGACATGCCTTTCACAGCAATCACTAGAAAGAAAATTAACTCTTTCCTGGTTGAAACCATGACAGGCTGGTACTTTTGAAACCCACCCTAGAAGGAAAACGTCCAGTGAAACTTGAGTGTGAAGCTTCCCTTTTGTTTTCTTGTTAGCTTTCACTACCAGCTGCATTGTCTGTATATATACTGTGAAGTACAGTACAGAGATGAATTATGCTGAGCCCTGTGACAGTTCCATCTCTCTATGTACCTTGTAAGTGTAACTCAGGCACAAAGTTTCACGCACATGATAGCCATCAATATTTTGAGCTCCATCAGTGTCTATTCACGTACTTACATCAGTGTATGAATAAGGGTTATGTCAATGACAAAGAACTGTTTGGTCTTAAGCCTGCACCTGAATTGAATACTGATTCTGAGCCCACTGTAGGTGCTGCCCACAACTGATAGCCCAGACCTGGGCCAATCTACCAACGCCTAGTTGGTATTGCTATACTAGGCCATTACTACAACTAAGCTATAAAGTCCACCAGAGCCCAAGTGAGGCTCTGCAGAGTGATGTCTTTACTCCTTCTCTCTCATACAAAACACCATACAGAAAGCCAGAGCCACACAACACATTGAATATTACCACGTCTCCTTCCTTGTCTTAGTCTGAGAAAAAGATGAATCTTCCTTGATGAATGCTTCCTTGCATGACATTAAGAAGTGCAGAATGGAATAATGCCTCCCTCAACAGTCCCTCTTCCCTAAGAAAATAAATGGCAGGTCCCTTCAGCATAGTTTTTTTAGGCAATTACTTTTCTTCAACAGATTTACTGCAGCAGCCTTACAAGAGATTTGTAGCAGGCAGTTGCTCCATCTGTAGTCTTACATCCTCTGTGTGAGAGCTGTATTTCTCCCAGACTGAAATGACAGAAGATCATAATGGCTAATCATGTATTAGGATGATACTGTCTCTACAGGAAGGATTGCACTTGGCTTTCTGTGCCTCCTTTGGGCAACAAAAAACTTTCTTATAAAGCCAGAACAAATTACATTTTTCTACGGATGTTGCTACTGTGACATCAGTTGGTCACCCCACCCCCTATATGCAACAGCATTGTCCCAGCTATTTTAAAGAACATTTTCTGAAGAGTATACTTCTCAAGGGGTTGGATACTAGATACGGAACATAACAGCTGCAAATTGTTAGCATGATTCCAGCTCAGGCTGAGAACAATGTAATTGCGTGACAGATGTTTCACTTGTATGAAATGATCTACTCAAACAGTTCTTTATGCACAGATGCCCAACACCAGAATGAAGTCCAACAGGTATTAGACAGTGCAAAGCAATATGTTTTAATATAGAAAACTATCTTACTTTCATTGTGGCATAAAGCATATAGTAGCCTACTGTAACCAGGAAGCATATTCTCAGAGAGACATTTTGCCAATACACTGAAATATTCTTCTTCTAATGGGTCTTAAACATTATTGATAGCCACCAATGGACAGGACCTCACCATACAGCTCTGTCCTCTCACTAAAAACTTACATCTCTGAGTACAATAGACTAAAATCTTGACTCAGAACTGGGGAAAGATTTCATCCTCCTGGTTCATTCAGAAAGCCGTGTACTGCTCTCTCTTTCCTCAGTCTCCAGTTCCCAAATTGAAACAGACCTAGCATGACCAATTTATAGGGCTGCAGCAGGAAGTGGAATCAGAGCACGCTTTCTGACTTTCCCAATAAATTCACTGAATTGACCTGATCCTCTGTGGCCATGGAGGCAAAGGGGAGGGTATGGAGAGAAGTTTTTCCTTCAGTAGAAGAGGACCAGGATTAGGAACTAAACTGGACATTCATAAGTTGATGGGCCCTGATGGGATGCACCCACGAGTTGTGTGGGTGCATCCCATCACCCAGATGTTGCTGCTGGGCCACTCTCTATCATCTTTGAAAGGTCATGGAGAACAGGAGAGGTGCCTGAATACTGGAGCAAGGCCAACATCACTCCAGTCTTCAAAAAGGGCAAGAAGGAGGACCCAGTTAGTCTCACCTCCATCCCTGGAAAGGTAATGGAGAGACTGATTGTAGATGTCATCTCCAAACAGGTTGAAGAGCAGGGAGTTATTGGAAGTGGGCAACATGGGTTCACCAAGGGTAAATCGTTTGACCAATCTGATAGCTTTCTATGATGTTATAACTGGTTGGTTGGATGGATGAAGGGAGGACAGCGGATGTCACCTACCTTGACTTCAGCAAGGCTTTTGACATTGTCTCCCATAACATCCTCATTGGGAAACTAAGGAGATATGGATTGGATGAGGGGACAGTGAGGTGGATAGAGAACTGGCTGTGTGACAGGACCCAAAGGGTAATGGAGCAGGTTCAAGCTGGAGGCCTGTAACCAGTGGTGTCCCCCATCACTGGGTCCAGCCTGTTCAATATATTCATCAATGACCTGGACGAGGGGACAGAGTGTATCCTCAGCTAGTTCGCTGATGATACCAAACTGGGAGGGGTGGCTGACACCCCGGAGGGCCATGTTGCCATCCAGAGAGACCTGGACAGACTGGAGAGCTGGGTAAGGAAGAACCTCATGAGGTTCAACAGGGAAAAGTATAGGGTCCTGCACCTGGGGAAGACGAATGTTAGGTACCAATACAGGTTATCCGTGGACCTCCTGGAGAAAAGTTCTGAAGAGAAAGATCTGGGGGTCCTGGTAGACAGCAAAATGACAATGAACAAGCAGTGTGCTCTTGTGGCCAGGAAGGTCAGTGGAATCTGGGCTGCATAGGAAAGAACGTGGCCAGCAGGTCAAGGGAAGTCATTCTCCCTCTCTACTCGGCACTGATGAGGCCACAACTGGAATACTGCATCCAGTTCTGGGCTCCCCAGTTCAAGAGGGACAGGGAGCTGCCGGAGAGAGTCCAGCGAAGGGCAACAAAGATGATTAAGGGGTTGGAGCATCTCTCTTATGAGGAGAGGCTGAGAGAGCTGGGACTCTTTAGCCTAGAGAAGAGAAGGCTGAGGGGAGACCTTATTAACGCCTACAAGTATCTCAAGGGTGGTTTGAAGGAGGAGGGAGACAAACTCTTTTCAGTAGTTGCCAGTGAGAGGATGAGGGACAATGGGCTCAAGCTGGAACAGAGGAAGTTCCACTCAAATATGAGAAAAAACTGCTTCACAGTGAGGGTGACAGAGCTCTGGAACAGGCTGCCCAGGGAGGTCGTGGAGTCCCCTCCTTTGGAGGTTTTCAAGACCCGCCTGGAGCAGTCCTGAGTGACTTGCTCTAGCTCTGGGCAATCCTGCTTCAGCAGGGCAGCTGGACTAGATGATCTCTATGGTCCCTTCCAATTCTAAAAATTCAGTGAAATTCAGTGAATGCTTTTGCCACAACTGAGTAAAATTCATAACTCACAAGATCTTACAAGCTGGAGTTTGTAACATACAGGTTAAACTCTATGCTTTGTAACTAATGTCCTGTGTGACTTGACAAAAGCATCCATGCTATAGGTCCTCAGCAATAAACGCATGCAATTGCATGGTTGAACTTTACAGGAAGACGATCAGTTTCAGGTGGAATATTAATAGGCAAGACAGTGAGGCCACAGGGCTCTGAATGGGTCAGTGGGCTTTATCTCCACATTGCTAATAGAGACAGGCCAACCATCTATTTGCCACGTTTGCTGGAATGCCTTCTTGCATTAGACTTTTTTTAGTATTCTGAAATCAGCAGAATCACTCCCAATCCTGCACTGTTACACATGCGTGATGAAAGTGAACTGTTTGTTCACTAGTTATATTATGGAGGGAACAGGTGTGATTCTGTATTTAGACAGATTTAAAACCAAACAATATTGAGGCCAAGCACACAGGGTAAGATTTTTTTTTTTAAATGCTGAGCATTTATAGGTGCAGGTTTATTGGTAGGTCTAAAAAGTCAGCAGAATGATAATAAGCAGAATTTGACTATAAGAAGAGGGAGGTGAACCCACAAACTGTAACAATGCCTTGCTAGCACAATTCCTAATTTTTTGTCTGCATGACTTTGTTAACAGCAAAGCCAGGTTTGGACTGCCACTTGATTGAGCAGTCAAGCCAATACTGAGCTTGTTTGAAAACTTCATCCCAAAACTCATATGTATCCAAGTGGTCTGAATTTTATATGCCGCTATTTTAGAGTATTCTCTCATTTATATGGAACAGAAGCTATGGATTGTTTTGTACCTTGGAAAATCCTTAGGTGTTTAAATATGGGTGCCTATGGTTAGGATTGTACACATGGTGAGAAAAGTAAATATCATCACACAATTAATGATTTCTGGAATGTTTTCTTATGTTCATTTTGTCCTCCCCACACCTTCCAGGGTGGAAGCTCTGGATACAACCTACTCAGCCCAAGTCTAAAGGCGCTTTTGTCATTTTAGGGCCTTCTCTCTGTTGCCATTTCTCTTTCTCAGTATGAAATAGTACTTGAAAAACTCTAACCTGTCATTCTGAGTCTAGCAATGAAATGAAAATATAGATAAAGCTCATCCTTCTTGGCTGAGGGGAGAAGAGCAGACTAGAAAAAAATGTAGATTTGTACTAATGTTAAATCTGGGCAGTCTGATTTGCACTTTAGCAACTTGTGATGTAACCAACCACACCTTACAGAAGATTACAATCAGCTTCAGAAAGAAATCCATAAAGCACAATTCAAAAAATGCACTTAGGCATATGCTTAAAGTTCAACTTCTGTATTACTGAATTAAAATTCAGCAATTCCCATTTCAATGCCTTCCAGTTTCTTCCTCCAAAACTAATCTGAATAAATTTGAAAGCAAGTTCAATCATGAATAAGCAAGAACCTTTAAACTTTTCTTCTCCTTTGTGTGACTGGCCAAAGAAAGCACAGTTAAACTAATGAAGGCCAGACATCTATCGCTGCTGCTATTATCGCATTCCTGTCAAAACTGCAACTAATTTCCTCGGGCCAGGAGCAGAGATAAGGGCAATTACTCTGATGATTATTTTTAACACTCAGATTTTTCCAAATTCTTTCAACAGTTGCCACATACTTACATGAAATCCCTGTTACTTAGGCTATGGCTGGTATGTCTTTACAGGCTTTTCCATTAAGGCTCCCCCAGAAATGAAGGACTGGCATCTTTTAATCACTGTAAACCTACCATTTCCCCAACACAGGTGCACAAAGCTTTTGCATACTGGCTAGAATGCCTTTTTTTATTTTGAAGAGTCCACAAATTTGGGGGAGCAGAGACTGTGTTTTAATCCATTACTATCTGCTGATAACAGCTCTGAACTTGTTTAGTCTACATGCAAAAAGTAGGAGGCAGTATTTAATTACCATGACAACACTTTGAGGTCCTAAATGAAATGCAAGAACTACTTCAAAAAATTAAATTTGGTCTATTTAACAGACTGACTAAATCACATCTATGGCTCTTGTTACCCAAGTAAATGAAGAAGACAAACACTGGGATAAAAGTCAATTTTATAAATGGCAAAACAGGAACAGAGAAACTGAAGAGGCATGTCCAAACTTACAGAATTGACTACAGATTTCTTGTTATCTATTTCTGTGCCAATCACAAAACAAAAATTTCCCCCAGTGAGTGTTCCCGCATAACTATTTTATGACAGTCACACCTCTGAAAAGGACAGAAATATTTGGATAGAATAAGGTGGAACAATGAGAAATAAGAGCAATGTACATGTAAGTGGTAAAAAGGTATTTTAATCAGGTGTTAGAAAATACGAAAATTGTGAGAAGTGATGTTACTTGCTATTAAACTGAGAGGAGCTAAAAAAAAGTATGATTCATAATTCACCCACATGCCAGTTTTTGTTCTATTTTGGAAGCCTAATTAGACTCCTTCTCTAGTCACAAGACTTCCTTTGCCTCATTCTGCCTGTCAAAGCATCATTTTGAACTTAAACCATTGCAGTGTTATTTCTAACCATGGATATGCTATTACATTGGTTGAATTAAACCTGCTTTAGAGTTAAGGTTCAAAACCAGGTATTTTGACTTGAAGTATTCACTTCATATGTTTAGGCCAAGTTAAAACAAAACTGCTGGGCCAGTAAACTTATCTTAAGAGGGAATGCCAGTTTCCAAAGAGAATGCTCTTTGATTCAGAGAAAATATGTTGCTTTTGTTGCCACGAACAACTACAAGATGCAGCCATGTCATTACTTCACTGTTTGAGAAGCTCTGATGCATTTGCTGCTGCCTGCATAGCTTAGGGATATGGTCCAGCACCTGAACTTCTATCAGGTAACTACACAGCCAACGTCATCCTGATGTACATCATAAAATCAGCTTTGATTATTGAGGCATACACCTCAAAAGAATGACACCTGCATTTGCACTTTCAGGGAGGCTACAAAGAATGCCAAAATCAGCTGTGAAAACACGGCAACGAACTGTGAATCCAGGGGATACACTCACGTCTTTTGTTATCACTCAAAACTACCATTTCACCTGACTGGGTACCCACCACACTGTGCCAACGATGAACTAGCCTGGAGAATAGGATAAACCACACTGAAGGCTGTGTAATACGCAGGCCTGCCACACTGGCTTTCTCAGGCACCTCCCCCAGCCAAACAGAGGCACCTCAGGCCCCCTCTCGCCCCTGCAAGCCCATATACTGCAGGGCCACGCCAGCAGCTCTCCGCTCCTCTCAGGGAATGCCCGCCACTTGGACCTGCCCAGTACACGGCTTCCCAACGCGGCTCTCCCCCGCGCTGTCTCCGCACGACGCGGCGCCCCGTCTTCCCGGGGATGGAGAGGAAAGAGCGGGAGGCACATCTAAACACGCTCAGCCCCGAAAAGCCGACATCCAAGGTCGGCCCGGGCCGGGCACCAACACTTCCACCACCCTGCCGACCGGGCAAAAGCGACTGCGCCAACGGAAGCGGAAGTAGGGGCGGAGCCACCCGCCCGGGCAGGTACCCCCTGCGCTGCAGTGCCTTGGCCCCGCCCCTCCCGGCCCCGCCCCCCGACGCAGGTCCCGCCCCTTCCCCTCAGCCGCGGCCGCCGCCGCCGCGGGGGGAGGATGAGGGGGCGCTACGGCGGGGTTGGTGCCGCAGCCGCGATCGCCTGATCGGGCCCGGCGGTCTTCCGCGCCGCCTCGCACGTCGCCGCCGCCGCCGCCCCGGGGCGGGCTGTCGCGGCGGGTGGATGCCCAGCGCCTGCCCGTCGCTTCCTGGCGCCTAGCGGGGAGCATCGGGGCAGAGACCCGCGGACGCCATGGGCTGCTGTAGCTCCGCCGCGCAGGTGAGCGGCCCGCCGCCGGGCCTTGCTCTCCCGCTCCTCTCCCCTCTGTCCCTTCTGCTTCCCCTGCCGGGCCCTGTTACCTCCGCCTGCGGATGCACTGGCCCTCACGGCTGTAGGAGCCCTTCCCCAGCTTTGCCACCCCCCAGACTGCCCCATGGCTGTGCACCCGCTTATTGTCCCTCCCCAGAGCCGTGCTCTCCGGTGGCAGTGTATCCCCTTTTATTCCTTACAGCCCTGCTCCCCCACGGCTGTGCACCGCTTTGCTCCCTCCCACCGCCCTGTTCCCCGTGGCTGTGCATCCCTTCCCTGCACCTGTAGCCCTGCGCTCCCTCGCCTCACCACCCACTTGCGTCCCCTGTAACCAGTCTCCCGTGGCTGTGAACACCTTGCTTTCCCCTCTGTCCCCTTGCCCTGCCACAGCTCTGCGCTCCCATGGCTGGCAAAGCCATACCTCTTCCCTTCCATAGTCCTCTTGTGGCTGAGTACCCCTTAAGCACCCCAACATCCCTCCCTCCCCCCCCTGCCCAAGCCCTGATGCACATAACTGTCCATCGTTTTGCTCTCTGCTGTGGCTTGTGCTCATCCTCCCTATGGCTGTGCATCCTCTTTTTCACCCTGCATAGTCCTGCTCCCACCATGCTATGCACATCTACCTCTGCATTGCTCTGCATGCTCTTCTTTGTGGATCAGCGTCATCTTGCCCCTTCCTGCAAGCCTGCTATCCCTTTGCAGTCTTTGCCTTACCCTGCTCCAGTTCCCTGCCACGGCGTCAGTTGCATGCCTCCAGCTCTGCCCTGGCATCCCCATACTACCTGTCCTATGGCTCTGCACTTCCTCCTCCCCACTGCCATCCTCGATGCACCCCTAGTATATAGCTCTGCACTCTCTCCCCTTCCCTGCAGCTTTTTCTGTGGGGTCCCTACTGTCGCACCCCAGGGAGAGGAGCAGTCTCGTGGGAGGAAACTTGTCCAGAACCTCCACTGCCTCTGGAAAGAGAGACAGTCCTGGTCCCAACCCTTTTCCCTCTTCCATATCCAAGTGTTCATATGCCTCCCTGCATCCTTTTCCCTTGTGTGGACCAGGAACCCATGTACATCTCTTATTTCCCAGCTGTTTTTATTTTCTTACCCCTCCCCCCTTGCTCTGCTTTGCCCTTACTGACTCCTTTTTTTTCCCCCAGAGTGGTGCTGCCAAGCAAGGCACAATTGGGAGCTCCACCCAGCGCTCTAGTTTGTGGCTCTGCTTCCCATTTTAACTTTCCTTTTGAACAACACATCCGGAGCTGTACTGTTTTCCCTTGGCTCCTGTCTGAAGGCTGTAGGACAAGCGATCATGACTAATGCTATGGCTGTGCCTTCCCTGCTAGTAAATGTTAGTTTCCTTTGGCTATGTCACTTCTGGTGGCTGAATCCAGCTTCCAGCAGGCTGCTTATGTGGGAAAGTCCATCTCTGCTGTCCCAGATGACTCATCATAGAGATGAGTTTTTGTAGCTTATCCGTTCAAGCAGGCTTTTTTTTTTTTTTAAGTAAGGGCTCTGTCCTTCCAGTGAAAAACACTGCAGAGAGCTGTCCAGTTGCAATAGGGAACATCCTTTCTGTACAGCAAATTTTGCTGCAAAGAGGAAGGCAGTCAGCTTTATGGTGCATGAAGAAATGCTTTGAATTTCCGAGAGAAAGATATATGCCAAATGTTAGGGAAAGATTTTTTTTTTTTTAAACTGTTTGGTCACTGCAGGAGACTGCCAGGGGAGATTGTGGAGCCTGTGTTTGAGGTTTGCTAAAAACCGCGTTAGATAAACATCTATAAGGAGTGGCTTAAGGAGAGCTGATATGGATTTGGAGCACTGAGAGTGAAGTTGATGTTTTGAAGTCTTTTTCCAACCGTGTTTTTTATGATTCCTGTGCAAATTGCTTTTCTTAAATGTTTACTAGGTCCTTTCTAGCTCCTTATGAATTTGAATTACTATTTGCTGTTATATTCTCTTCTTAAATGAAAACGCAGGCTTATTTGTGGGTAACATGAGACCAAAAGCAGAAGAAATAGAGAACAGGTGATTTGAATACCTGGCTTGTTTATAGGTTTCAACTGACTCTGTTTTTCAGTGAGATTTTTGTGTTGTACTGTTAGGGAGCATGATGTTAATAGTATGCTGCTGAACCTTTCATTTGCTTTCCTTATGTGTGCCAAGATGTGGTTACAATAATTGAGCTTTGTATTCCATGTATGTAACTGAAGTATAAAAAATGGTTGTTTATTTAATTCTTTAGCCATGAGCAATCATGTGTCTCCTCAGGAAATCAAATTAAAGGGTACTTGCTGAACATTTTATCAGCAACAGTTTAGTCTGGTGTATCGATTGCAGAAACCTTACTGCCAACAATACAGCGTTATGTTAATGCTTAATGTCTGTCTTATCCCCTCTTTTCTCATTAACAATAAATGTTATATTCCTCATCTATGATTGTCTTTATACTTCCCCCTCTGTTACTTGCTCTTAAGCTTTCACTAGGTAGGAGTCCCTCAGACATTCCTTCATGTTGCCTCACTTCTTGATTCTCCCTCTGTAGCTTCATCTTAGTATTTGACATACAGTCTGTCCTCTTATTGTGACTCCTTACCCTCATGCCTTGTGACTTTATTTTTCAAGTTGATTTTTCATTAAGTTTACTCTTCAGCTCTCTAGGCTATTTGATCTTCATCTGCTAATCATTATTTCTGTTTCTGGAAGAAGTGATTACTTCTGTTTTGATTTTTGCCAGCCATCTTATCTGATTACTGCATCTCCAAGTCCCTTTCTCATGACTGCCACCTCCTCATCTCTTTTATGATAATGCACCTACCCGTGACTGGTTGTTGAAACAGGCAGATTTATTTGACATTTTCTTCCTAACTCTTATTTCATACTCATTCTTTTCTTTTTTTTTTTTTTCCTTCCAATGCATTTCCCAGTTCCTTTTGCTTTGTAGGCTCTCTAGTGCTCTGCCTTAGGCTTTTTCCTGTATCTCTTCCCCTGCAGAATCTGCAGAATCTAACGGCTTCCAGAGAAAAACTGATTATAATTGTTATGTTTACCTTTCCTCAGCACTCCTGCCTTCTACTTGCAGTGATAGATTCCTGTGTTTTCTCTGTTTTTTCTGCTTTTAACTGCTCATCATGCCCCCGAAGCCCCATTCATTCAAATTTTCTGTTACAGCTCCTAATTTCTGTTTTTTACCTCTTGCTGCCATCTTAAGCCCTTCCTAATTTTATGAGTTGCCATTCTCCATTCGTAAGACAGTCATCTCTAGTCTGCTTACCTTCTTTTCCAAACTCCTGGAACAGGAAAATTTACATTTGTTGTCATACATTTTCTCCTATTTCTTTGTACTTCCAGTTTCTGTACTCTGCTGAAATTGCCTTAATTAAGAGCTCTACAGGCTCCTTCTGGCCAAGCTGCAAGGATTTCCCTTCTTTCTAACCCTCCTTGACCTCTGCTGCTTTCGATACTGTATGTAATCCTCAACAACTTGATGTCTTATTCTCTCTAGGCTTCTGTAATACTGTCCTCTTGTTACTCTTCACTGCCTTCTACTCTGATTATTATTTCTTTTCCTCTACTGCTGTCTGTGTTTGTACTTCCATGTTTTTTTCCTCCCTTTTGTTATCTTACCTCCTATTCTATTAACTTTTTCAACTTTAACTCCTATAAGTAGTGTTAATATGAATTTAGTACAGCTGTATGAGGCTTTCTTCCAGGTATGCTCATTCTTTCCTGTTGTTCAACTGCTGTTTTGCTTCAATCTAGAATACTTCTTTCCAGCTTTTTTTTTTTTTCTTTTTTTCCTCTTCGTTTTGGTCTTATTACATGCTCGCATGAGGTTCTTTCATTTCCCCTCTTGTAGTATCTTCTGTGATGTGCTCCTGTTCTTTACTGTAAAAACCAGAGTTCTTCTTAACCCGTTGTTCCTTTTTGCATCATCCTCTTTGTTTCTTAAGGTGATCATGCTGTTCTCTACTTACTTAGGTGGACTTCACTGTATTTTTGTGTGATTGCTGTCTCACCTCTCACCATCTTGAAGCTTGAACTTGTTGGGCAAGCCTTGTACAATGTCAGCTAGACTTTACAGTTGTCTTAGAGCAGTCTGTGTCCTCTTCATTACTTACCATGACCTTAGCCTCCTAACACTTCTTTAAACTGTAGTTGTTTGGGCAAAGTGTGGTGCCCAAAGACAATATGAAAACCTCATAAAGGAAATGAGGAAAATACCCCTAAACCAAGCCTGCATGTCTCCTTTCTTGCAGTGCTGCTGGTTCATCTGATTTCAGCCCCCTGTCCTCCCTTGCCATATTTTTATCATGAGCCTTTCAAGATGGCCCTGTCGAGGTGCATCTCTTTCATCACAGATTTACTGTGCAACACAGCTTGAAGTTTTTACTCATTTTTGATACAGATAATTTTCTTTTGCTGGTTTGAAGAGAGAATTTGAAGAGAAGAGAGAGGTTTGAAGAGAAGAATATTTTCTTCTTAAATGTTGAGATCTTTTGAGTGAATGGTGCTGAAGCTCCAAGTTGATAGAATAATCCAATTTATTTAAAATCTTGAGCTTCATTAAAGAAGAAAAATGTTTTTTGCAGTCTAGTGGCAATACTCTCTTCCCTTTCTCTTAATTCTTCTCTTTCATCAGTAGTATTTTCTGCTGTCTCACAGTATTAGTCTATTATAAAACTGGATATGCAGGAGATACAGGGACATAGGAGCTATGAACTTCAACAGTAACTGTTAATGCTGTGCTGTAGGGTCCGTTTGATTGAATCCTTAAAGATTTTTGGTGGTTTTGGTGTGGGTTGGTTTGAGCAAGCAAGTTTAACTCACAGTGTAGCTCTTTGCTCCACCAGTCTGGTTTATAGCACAGCTGCACAAAGTTTGCATTGTTATATCTGAGGGAACAGAAGTTCAAAGTTCAAGAAAGGGAGCAAGCTGTGGAAGAAGTGGACCTTAAACTGCTTTCACTTGGGTTAGTTGCAATAGAGAATCCATTCTCCTTTCGTGCTCTTCTGCAATTGGTGTGACTGTAGTTAAAAGGCATTTGCTTTAGCATGATGTTACAGGAAACAAGACGAAGTATTGAGGTCTTAGTGTTTGTGTTGGGTCTGGAAAATATTGTCTGTGTTTGTTTATCCTTAAAACTTTGTATGCTACTGGCTTAATCAAAGATATCTGTGAGAGGAGATCGAAATCTTCCTGGAAATTGGAGGCACGACTGGGATAAACAAAGCACATATTATTCTTGGTGGTTGTAGTGGTAGCCTTGGTTTTTACAAGACTAAAAGTACCTCCCATTGTAAAACAAGATGAAGACAGATCATCCATTAACTTTTCCTTAAGTGCCTGCTGTCAAGATCTGGAGTTCCTAACTTTAAAAAAACTAAAAATGTAATTCTGGTGAAGTGTCTCTTCTGAGCTGGTGCGGACAATCCAGATTATTAATTGTACTTCAGCCATATCTTCATTTGTCAGAGGTTTTTGCAGTCAAATGCCTGATTATAATGGGCATCAAACCAAACCCATTTCATTGTAGGCAAGAAGACAACCAGCTGAACAATAGTGTTGATGGGCCGAAACAGAATGAGTTATGAATTCTACTTCCAGGAGCTAGAAAGCTGGATTTCCCTTTCAGCACATTGACAGTAGGTGAAGCTTGTGTTCTAGCCTCTGTCAAGTAGATACAGGATGAAGGATGAAGCATACAAGCAGGATCCAGGAACAGTTCTAACAAGTCAGACTTCTTAAGAACTTGTTGACTGCCTTTCTTATTTCTAATCTGTGGTCTGTTGCTGTGCAGCTTCACAGGTGTCCCATTTACAAATGCTGTCACAAGCAACTGCACAACCCGTGCAAACAATGTCTTTTGATCTTAGCCTAGAAAGAAGTATTTCAACTATGTAGCTTCTTGTAAGTGCTTCCTCAAATTCATTGAGTTTTTCACAGTGAGGATTAGCATCTTCTGAAATTCAGAATATCTTTCAGTTGTGTCACATATTAAAAGTTTTCAGTAGCACATTATTTCCTTGACTTTGTCAGGTGACTCAAATATTGATTATTTCCTTTTAAATTTTTTCTCTTAGTGCTTCAAGAAATTATAGTTTGAGTTAAGAACAAGTATGGGACATTGTATCCTTACAAGACAAATTTTCTCTAAAGTGAGAAGTTTTGAAAAGATTGATTAACTTACATTGTTGATAATGAATGCTAAATCCAGATCTTATGTTACTAATCTAATTAGCACCTAGAATGCTGTCAACCATCAGAGTTTTAGATTTGTCATTGTAAGTATTATTCAACTGACTGCTTTTATTTTTCATTATGAAGAAATTACAGTATTTGTTATGTAATGAGGATGTCAGGTGTCTTTATGCTATTTATTCTAAGGGCGCTCGCTGTGCATGCCTTTTTCTCTGTTGGGCTGACTATAATTTTTGTTCCTTTGAACTTACCCCAGTGGTTTATTTTGGGAAAAACAAAACTTGCAAACCAACTTAGCAGAAACTGCATCTTTCTCATTTTGTGTTTGAATCTTTCTCACTTGAAGAAGCTGTTGGAAAATTGTGTAAGTCTTATGTTTTGCTTCTAAACAGTCATGCACAGTGGTGCCACGTGACTTCTGCCCACTGACTAAACTGGTTGCTCATTTTTATTTCTATTTGATGAAATTATTCTGAGATTTTTTTTGTGTATAAATTTAGAGACCAAGTCCTATATAATAGGGTTCTATTAGGTGTTGCAGCCACTGTAGAGTTTGACAGATATATGAAGTAAATAAATTTCAATGTATTGTTTGGCCTTCTGTCTCTAGACCCCCTGGTTTTTTTGTTTTTTTGTTTTGTGGGGGGGTTTTTTGTTTTTTCTTTTTGTTGTTGTTTTGTTTCTCTAAGTCTTCTAGGTATTCCAAATATCTGTTGTGGAATAAAAGTGTGCAGTTGTATGACATCAAGAACATCTGTACACATGTTTAAGAGGAAAGAAGAGTCAACTTTATTTTGAAGTTCATCTTTACAGTCCTTAGATTAATCTTCTCTGCTTTGATGTGGTTTCAGCATGCAATGTGCAGTGCATGGCAGGAACAGGAGATGATTGCATTGTGTAGGGAAGTTTCAATTCCATACTAGTTTTCGCTGTTTTAACTGCTGGTAGTGCTAAAGTACAATGAGGAGTCACGACAAGCAGAACATGGTGATTTGTGCCTGATACCCTTTCTTAATAAATGTGATATAGTTAAAGGAGCTGTTTACAGCAGAAATTAACTCTGCCTGTTTTGTTTGTGGATGAGTTTTTTCTTTGGTGTGGTTTTGTTGTGTTTGTTTTTGTTGTTGTTGTTGTTTTTTTTAAATTGAAACCACTCTTGCTGCTCTCCAGGTACATTATTTGAGAATGTTGTGTTCAGATCCATAGAAGCAGTACAGGAAACCTGTTAAAGTATTTTGTTGAAGGTTGTGATAGTCATGTCTCAGGAATGCTTTTTCAGACTCTCCCTAATTTGCTGTGAAAAACTGCAGAATAATTGCCTACTTCCTTAGAAGTATGCTTATGTAATAAGCTAAGGGCTTGACACATTATTTCCCTTTCCATTCTCCTCTGACCCTTTCTTTTGTAAATCAGATAGAGCCTTCTTAGTGTTGGTTCCTATTAATCTAATACGCTTTCAATGTCCTTAAGCACTGACATGTTATTGTAATCCTGAGTGGTTTTCTTCTTTGTTATTCTGGAATTTTGGACCTGGAAATCAGGATTTTGTACTAAAAAACCTATGTAAGCTTTTTTTCCCCCCCTCTCCAAAAAAAAGTAAGCTTACGTTTTTTCTGATCACCGTTTGAGGAAATGGGGGGAGGGGGGGATGTTCTGAGCAGCTTCTATTGTACTGATGACATCACTTAAATGTGACTGAATATGGCTATTGGCTTCTCCATTTCCAACATTTTAGAAAATTTGGGGAATTTGGGTTTTGTACAGTGATATGGAAGAATGCACAAGGCCAGTGTATGCAGCAGTTAGTTCACAGTATTCAGTGTAGTGCCACATGTTTGTGTTGACACATGCAAGTACAAGCCTCTAACCTTGCAGAATCCTCCACCAAGGAGGCCTTCACCTTTGAAACGTAGGAAGCTCTTCTGCAAGGATTGTAAATATAATAACAAAATCACTGGTTTTGTGATTTATTTTTTTTTTTCAATTGACACACTTGTTTGAATGTATTATGCAATTGGAAAGAATACTTAGCAAACTGCTATGTATGGCTTTAGTAAGTGGCAACATCATTTTTCACAGCAGTACTGTGGGGTCCATGAGCTCTTAAACGGCTGTGATGGTTTTGTCTTGAGTTCTGGCTTTAGACACTCTAAAAGGGTGCAGAAATTATTTTAGGGGAAATTGCTCACCTCGCATAAAGAGAGTGTGGAGAACAGGGGCAGTATTTTCTATGGAATGTGCTTCATCTTCTGTGGAGATCATTAGTTGTGGAGTTTTCTGTGGTTTTTCTTCTGCTAATGTCATGTTGTGATAAAGGTAACACATTTGGAAGAAAAAATTGTACTCGGACAAGGTTTTACTAGTCCAAAGTTTGAAAATATTTTGTAATTTAGGATTTGCAGTCTCATAGTAAAAATAAAATCTGAGAATGTGTTAAACAGATTGGTGTACAGAGTGATGAAGTAACTTGGTAAGTGCAAAGTATCTTCAGAAGTGAACTGGTTGGTTTTGGTATTTTTTTATGACTGCTTTTTTTAATGACTAAGAACCATCAAAGTACCAAATAAGCTTTTAAATGGAGATTATAATCCCCTGAGAAATATTACTGTCATATTTGTAAAGTGTCCTTTTTTATTGCTGCTTTCAAATAAGTACAGAGCAACATACAATGAGAAAAAGAAGCAAGAACTAAATACTTTAGGTGCTGAAACCTAGGCTCTTGTCTGCAGGTGGCCTTCTTTCTAAACTTTAAAGTCTCAGCAGGTGTGCTGATCATGTCAGCTCTTTATTTAATCAGCTGTGTTATGTTTCAAGGTAAATATTTAAGTTGTAGACTGAGATGGAAGCATGTAATAAAGGAGTAGAAGCAATATTTAATATGAGTTGACTGAAAAGATGAGTGGAAGATGATATACAACACAGCATATGTCAGATTCATAGCTGAAGATTTTCAGTGTGATTTTTCAGGGTAAACATCTTTATATTACACCATCAATAATGTTGTAAGTGCTCTCAATTTTGTTTACATTAGGTTGAAAACTCATAAATACTGTGTGCAGAGTATGAGAATGTTAGTAAAGGAGCAGGTGTGGACATGTGAATTGGTGGCATGCTTAGCTTCGGAAGAGAAGCAAAGCATAAATTCATTACCCTTTGGTGGGTAACTTTAAAGCAGTGTTACATCTCCTGCTCTGAAAGTTTTCTGGAACTCTGAGTTTCATACTAATAAAGAGCAGATGCATCTTTTCACTATACGAGGTCTTGGAGAACAGTTAGTGATATTCTTGGGCAAGTAAGGACATGGATGCTTATATGTAAAGTGCTGCTATGTGGCTCTGAGTAAAATATAAACTCATGACAAAAGCCTGTTTTGCAGTAAATTGGAAAATAAAACATTTTTGATTTGAGGCTCCAGGTTAGAGTGACCTAGAAACATCTTAAACTATTAATGCTCAGGGCTAGGACTTGTCTCCTGCTCCTGTCTAGGCCCTTGAATTAGAACCTGTTCAGAGGTGGAATAATTTTCCTTCAGAAGAATATACAGTTGTTTCTATTTCTTCTCTTAAACAGCTGAACAGTGTAGAAAGGTGTGCCATGTCTCAGACAGAAAAATGCCATGCTTTTTGGTAAACTGGAGAACTACATTCTTGCAATGGAAATGTATTGGTAAACTAGTAAAATGTGGTTCCCTTTTTTCATAGGTGGCATGCTTCATAGTGAAGGCCAGCAGGTAATTTGGGTTATTCTTTAGATTGTAAACATAAATTAAATGAGTAATGAATCAGCTCCTTAAATGGTCATTAAGAAATTCTGACAAATGGTTCAAGAACTGTCGTATTGGCAGTGTTGGGAGGTATCAATAGTGTATGAAGCTCTAGTTTTAAAATTGACAGGGCAGCTTCTGGGCTGGGTGGCTTTTTGGTAGCAACCTCTTCAAGCTGGATTGCCCATTTCCCAAGGAGAACTCGGGAGCGGACCGTGTGATGCCCAAGAACATCACATGTCATTTTGTGTCATGCACAGTACTGCAAGTTCTGAAGCAATAAACTTGCATTGTAGGTGTAAAGTTCATTGTGCTATTGGGTGTTCATTGTGCTATTGTAATGAACTAAGTGCTATGCATACAGTCAGTCGAATCTCCAGTGCTTTATCTGAACCAGCTGTCCTTCTGTAGGACTTAATGGCTGGCAACTTCTCACTAAAGGTCCCAGACAGGCTGAGTATCCTTTTTTTTTTTTTTTTTTTGCCTCTGAGTGCTGTGTGTATGCTGTGTCTGTTTGACTCCTGTGTAGATAGATAGCCACAGAGTTATTTCCAGTTCTTTAAACTATGCATACGAACAGCAGTCATTTCTATTAATTCCCCCACACTGAGTTAGTCACATATAATCTGAATCCAGGTGTCACGTCAAGGTGGTAAAACAACAGGGAATTTAAAGGAGTCATAGTTAGATGAATGTAGTTTTTGGGATGAGATTTTCTAACAAATGCTCTTAAACTGCCACATCAGTAATAATATCCCTGAGGAATTTTTAAAAGTACAATAAAAACCTTTCATTTGAAAAGAAAAAAAAATTTAATACTTGTGAACCAAATTCTCCATACCTTCATTATTGAAACTGATTAGAAATTACAACTCTCTGCAGAGCAAAAATAAATAACTTAAAGCTATTTGAAAAGTTAATTTACGTAATCCTTTTGTACTAATTTAAACTGCTGGTATCTTATGTTTTAAAATAATTTTTTCCACAAATTACACACGTTTCATTTCTTTAGGAAACTTCTTGTGGTCCCCCAAATAACTCCTTAAAAATCATTGATCTGTCTTCAGCTAACTTGGCAATGATCGCTAATTCAGCATTGATAGTTGACTCAAAGCTATTGCTTTCCTGTGAGCAGGAATCTTTCACCTCTTAGTGAAAGATTGAGGTCAAACTGTTGCCGCAGAGAAGGGGGCAGTAACAAAAGCTGACTTATTCCTACATATCAGAGAACCTGAATGAGAAGGAAAAAAAAAAAAGATTAAGAATTGTTTGTCCTGCACAAAGAACTATGATCAGAACTTTCCCTTTGTTAAGTATCAAGGGATGTGATTGTACTATGCAGAAAGTAGAAAGAAAATCAAACTTAACTAGTTCCATGGTTTCTAGAACTATTGATTCTGTTATTTTTTTTTAGCTGGGTTTTGTGCTTAAAAAGCAAAATAAACATATGTAGCAGTGAAAAGAATAGTAATGGACATCCTAAAGCAATATTTCTGTGGAATGAAGATGCAACTTAAATTTTTCTTAAATTTTGTGACTGCTTATTGGGAGGAAACGTTTGTAAAGGGCGTACTGTTGCTGTGGTGATTGAGATATTAAAAACTTGCGAGGTAGATAAAATATAGAGGAGAGACTAAGGGTCAGAAAAGAGAAAAAAATTCAGTGTGTGTCCAATGGATTTATTTTATGAACTTATCCAATCTTTAAGGATAGGCCAAAGCAGGTTCACCTGCAGCAGGCTGGACAGGAGTACATCCAGGCTGGTTTTGAATGTCTCCAGAGAAGGAGACTCCACAGCTTCTCTGGGCAGCCTGTTCCACTGTTCTGTTACCCTCAAAGTAAAGAAGTTTTTCCTCAAGTATAGATGGAATTTCCTGTTTTCCAGCTTGTACAGTTGTCCAGTCACCAGGCACCACTGAGAAGACACCATCTCTTGACACCCACCCTTTACATATTATAAGCATTCATGAAGTTCCCTCTCTGTCGTCTTTTCATCAGGTTAAACAGACCTAGATCTCTCAGCCTTTCCTCATAAGGGAGATGCTCCAGTCTCTTGATCATCTTTGTAGCCCTCCACTGGATTCTCTCCAGTAGTTCCCTATTCTTCTTGAACTGGGCAGCCCAGAACTGGACACAGTACTCCAGATGTGACTTCAACAGGGCAGAGTAGAGGGGTAGGATGACCTCCCTCAACCTGCTGGTTGTACTCTTTTTAATACACCCCAGAAAAAAAGCAGACAGTTGTAAGCATGGAAATTAAGAAAGTTAATGTCTGCAAATGGGAAACTGGATGTTCTGCAGTAGGATCTTATGTTAGAACCAGGTTGAAAGAAAAAGGAAATTAAAACAAAAGAATTGATTGCTTTTTAAGAGGAGATGTCAAAATTATTTGTGTGTATCTCTGTATAAAAACTATTTCAACTTTTCTGCCTGATTTTCTCTTTTTCTTTAGAATTGAAGCATAACTGATTTAGACCCAATGCTAAAGTAGAAGAATGTTGGAGCATTATGTTTCACCTGCATGTAAGGTTTCATCTAGTGTTACTTATGAGTAGGGATAATGAACACTTTGTCCTGCCTGCGGACCTTCAGGAGTTTGGAAGCCGCCTCTTGAGCCACAATAGGAGCTCATGTAACTGTTCTCTTATGAAGTTTTAACTTGGTTTGGCTTTGCAGTCTGTGGACGTTACCTTTAAACATTGACTCCTCTTGGCTTTATTAATGCTGGGTATGGTAGACCTGGAGTTAGATTAGTAGCTTGGAAGATTACTCTTCCTTATGACTAGTAAATCTTCCTATGGTATTTTGAAGGGACATCCTTCATCCTTTATCTCTTCTGAGACATGTTTTGGGTTTAAAAATTTGAGGGCTGTATTTGTTGTTCTGTGTTGGTTTTATTCTTTGTCCTTAAGTACCTCAATGAAGCTGTGTCTGTATTCTTACAACCTGTGTGTTTATATGCAAATCAGAATAGGCCTGTACTCTTCAGTTGCTAGCTTAAACTCACCAGCTAAAGGGAAGCCTGGAGTCTAACTTCTCCCTGCATCTCCATTTTATCCAGTGGATGTTTAGTCAGCCTGGTTATTCACTGGGTTGTCCTTATTTCAGCCCTGACTTAGCAGTAGCTTTATTTTCTTCTTCCTGTGGACTTCCTAAAGTCCACAAGACTTTAGGATTTTTTTCTGCTGCCTTTCTCATGGTGTTGCAATGTTTGCCCTGTTGATGGCAAATTCCATCTTTATCCAGATCTTGCTCACATCTTTGCTACTTACCCAGCTTGATTATCCATAGATATATAATACTGCAGATGTTCTTTACTTGAATTCTTGTTTCAGTTACGTCATTCCCGAATTGTACATTGCATAAGACATTCTGTGTGGAAAAAAAAAATAAAAAAAAAAAATTCTCAAATTCCTTGCATCTGTAGTCTTCTGATGACATGCCATTTTTTTATACTTTTTTTCCTGTGCTTATTTGTTTAGTGCACTCAGGTTGGGGATGGTGAGCGCTTGTGTCACTAGCATCCAGTACAGCGGTTGCAGGTAGCAGGGAAAGTGGTAGCCATTGGTTCTGTGCTATGATGATATCTGTAAAGGTATATTACAGTATGCAGAAGGGATGTAAATTCAGACATGTGGTGCTGTAAAGGTGGCAGGGAGAAGGATATCTGGATGGTGGGGTTCTGTGTTTGTTTTGAAGTGACTGGATGCAATGAATACTAAGAAAATAGCCTTTTTTTGTTTTGCGTTTGCATATAAGTACTTAACTCTCTTGAGAACACCTCGCTCTGAATTGAACTTAAAATACCCCAACAGCGAATGTACTGGCATGCCTCACACTTCTCTTCTGCAAGAGAAATCCTAACTTGACACCCAACTTTCCAGATGTAGAATTAAGACCCAGTTGTAAAATTGTGCTGCACCCAGCAGTTCTGATTTGTTTTTGAGAATGTTGAGTTTTGCCAAGTATTTTGGAAAATGGACAGATGTAAATTTCTGGATTCTTGAGTAAATAACTCTTAACTCTTAGGATCAGCACAGAACTGTAATGGGCAGGTTCCCAACCTGCAAGTTTATCTTGGAGATGCAGGCTCTTTTGCTTGCCTTCCACTTGGGTTGTAAAAACCAGCTGATAGAGCTCCTGATTCACTATACTCTCATAAAAGTGCACAGGTAATCCTATACTTTGCTAATGGTAAGACTACCCATAGATAGTATATTATAAATTATAACAGCTCTGTTGTAAGAGAAAACTTTAAAAATTGTTTCCAAATTTTTTAATTTTCCTCTAGCTTTCTTGCATCAGCAAATATTGAAGGTACTTCATCTGTCTGGAAAAAAAGCTGAAATCAGTAGAAGTGCCGATTTAGGATTGCAGGCAAAGCATGTCTGCTAAAATTTTATGGTATTTCAGTTACAACAGAGACAAAGCATAGTTTCCAGACTGCAGAACAAACAACGCTTGTTACACCTTATGTTGACCATCTATTAACAATTTGTGTTGCCCAAGCATGAATATCAAGGTCTCAGTTAACATTTAAGGGTGTGGAGTGGGTGGGGTGTAATTGTTAGAGAGATATGGACACCAGATATGAGACACCTCAAAGATGAGGATAGAGGGCTGTGAAGCTATGGAAGAAGATACAGTGGGAATTATGAGTACAAGGAAGCAATGAAAAGAAAAGCACAGGTATATACTAGCAACTCTCTTTGCTTGTAGAATGATCTGGAGAGAAGAAAGATTGGAAAGCCTTCTAGAGAAGGACATTTTTCTAAAGATGTATAATTTCATACCATGTATGCTGAGTGATTAAATTGAGGTTTGGTAAGTGTCTAGTACCTTTTGAATTGCCTCCAATGGTACCTTTTGTTTAAAATACCTACCTTTATTATGTTTTGGAGTAGAGTAGAGGCTATGGACACAGAATGAATTCTTCTATGCATTATGTCTTGGTATCTCACATTTCTTTTTGATGTGTAAATTGCAGTCCACTTACTAAATAAAATAGATTTCTTATGGTGACTATGACTACTTAGACAACTGAAATCTTTGCCAGAGCTATTCCAGAGGATGTCCAGTGGCTTTTGAAAATCCTATTAAAAGATTTTATTTGCAGGTAATACACAGAGGATAAAAATCCCAACAAAACAAATAAACCATGCTACATGGTGTATCTTACTGCTGCCTCTTTTGTCATGGGCAGCTTATTCTTAAGGTGCAGCTGAAATTTGTCTCTGCTATTTATAAATGAAAGTAAATCTTTAAAGAGTTGAGAGTTCATAGAGTGAATCTTGGAATAGGAAGCATTAAGCTTTACGTATCTTATGAATTACGATTATGCTAATTATAACAACATAAATCTCATAATCTTGTTGTAAATGTTAAGTTTGACCAGTGTGTTAGTTTTTAACAGTTTTGTTGAATTAGTGTAGTAGAGTGCATAATGTGACCTTTCAGCACCTCTAACTACTGATTATTGAGTAAAATAAAAAGAAGTTTCACTGCTCAGAACTCAGAGTGAATTTGGACAGTTTGATTAACAGTATAAATATAACATCTTCAAGTGGAACTTCCTTAATACAAGATTGCAAAAATAACACAGCATTCCCCAGTGCAAAGACAGGCTACTTAGAAAACTGTGCTTTTTGAAGCATGGTACACAGGATTTTTTTTCTATATTATATCCAATTTGCAGTTTTCTAATTCTGTTACTTGTAGAGGTTCCTTTTTGCTTGTGATTAACAAAAAACAATGTCATGAATACCTTGCTAGTATCAGATGAGTTACATGCTGTAGCTTTTTTGATAAAAATCTGCAAAAGTACGTGCTGGAGATAAAAGGTGTTGACATTTTCCCAAGCATTCTGTTTTAATTCAATACTGACATTTGCTACCTTGTCAGAAAAGATTTGAACATGCTTCAAAGTCTTCAGACAAAAAAAAAAAATAAAAAATTCGAATAGGTTACGCCTTCTGCTCTGTCTCTCAGAGCTGTTCTGTATTCTGTATATCAATATACTTTTCTTCCTCAAGTATGAAAACAATGTATGTGGTTTTGGAGTCTTAATAGGTGTATGTGAACAGTTAGTAGGAACTACTTGAAAAAGCTTGTCTGTGCAACCGTGTATTATTAAAAGTAGCTATAATCAATATTTTTGTTATAATAACCAAATTCCAATAGGGTGGTTGGTTTTGTGCTTACAGCCAATGTTCATTCTTTTCTTAAAAGCATTTTGCCTAGATGGCAAAATTTGTGTTTTTGATAGACTTTAATCAGCAGCGTATACAAACTTGAGCAATTTTACCTCATGAGCAGCAAACTATTTGAATTCCTTACAACTGCTTCTTTATGTGTTGGAATAGAACCTCCATCGTTGAGTGTTTCAACCCTTAAGTACAGGATTTTCCTTTCTGGCACCTGGGCAATACTGACTAGGGATTTTGTTGCTGAAATGTTAAGCTTAGCTGCCTGTTGGCAGGGAGAGAACCATTCCTTTAACAATTTATCATTTCCTCTTTACCTCTACTATTTGTTAAACCTCTCAGTAGTGTTTTAAAACTTAGGAGCTTTTAAAAAGTTTAATCTTTTATCCTTCTTGGAAAGCAGATTACTGGAAGGTAGCTGTGAAAGACGGCAATAGCAGATACTACTGATTCCATGCCATTATCTTCTCTTTCCTGCTAACAGAAAAAATATTATCCTGTTTTATGGATAAATATGTGTAAATTCCTAGATAAACTGTCAATCTAGCGTCCAGTAGAGGTACTTTTGAAGTGCCTTTCATAAGCCTTACTCTTTAAGTTTTTTGTCCAAGTTCCTTTAGCCATATTGGAGTTTAAAGAGAATTCTTGCTGGATGTTAATGCCCTGGAGAATAGCTTTCTGCCTTTTTCTATTATGAGCAGAGACAATTAAATAAGTGTTGTTAACCTCATCTCTCTCTTCTCAACACAAGAGCTCCAAGCGAGACTGGAAGCCTCTGGAGGACCATAGCTGCACAGATATACCATGGCTGCTCTTATTCATCCTCTTCTGCATAGGAATGGTAAGTAAACCTCAAAGGATTTGTGAATGGCATATTGTTGAAGAGTTCAGATTCATTAGAAAAAAGTTTTACAGCTCTTCATTCACTTAGCCTCTGGGTATACTGGTATGGGGTCTGTCATCTGGGGAACAGAAATGGGTAGTATGTACACATCAAAGGCCTTTGGTAGGGATCCATAATTTACTGTTTGTGTCACTTCCTGCTCCCTTTTCTCTTCCTCTGAAACTCTGGTTTCGCTTGTAAGTGATTTTCTCTATGTCAAGGTATTCCTAGACTCGTGTTCCTTATATGACTGGAAGTCCCAGAAATTGTAGCTTTGAGTCTGATAAACAGTTCTGTGAATCAGCCAACATATTGTTGAGAAATAAAGATTCTGAATATCAAACAGTTGACTTTTCTTCCTGCATGCTCAGTAGAGGCACCTACTATTAACAACCATATTACTAATAGTAAAATCTTTCTTTGAGTTACCCCAGCTTTATCCTATGTGACAACAGCATCCCCTTGCTCAAAACAACCTCATGGCACTGTGTACTTTATACTAAAAAACAGACCTCCAAGACATGCAGATTAGTGAAAACTAGAAATACGCTTCTTTTCATCTTGTCTTGTTTTGTGGACCTGTGTATGATATTCTTCCTAAGCAGAGAATGTCTGCCACTGTCTTGTACTGCTGTGTTGCAAGCAGTAGCCCACAGGACTTAGGGAGTTCTGTGCTGTCAGCTTTCTTTTTTACTGTGCCTTGGTCTCTGGTCTTTGGAAATATTCCACTGACTTACTTTTCTTCCTTTCCCCAAAGTGTTTGTCACTGGCTGCACTTCAAATGTAAAGACATTCTTTTTGTTTAAATCATACAAATTATATTCTCACTATAACATGAATATCTTAAAATCTTAAAAAGCAGAGCACTTCCTAAAGCAAGCAGGGGTTTTTTTGTGGTTATTTTTTTCCTGCCTTTGTTGGTGTTCCCTACTTACTCAGTCTATACCTACCTATTCCCCCAATTATAAATTAGTCTGGTGTGGGTTAGGGTCCCAGATTTTTCTATCTAAGCAACATAATATACAGAGCAATTATCCTGTTGGGTCAAGTACTCAGTTGGTACTTCAAGTGAAGTAGTAACTATGATGGGTCAGGAGGGCATCTCTACACTGTTGTAAATGAGATTAGATGGAGGAATTGCATGATTTCCTTTACCTAGTGTGTAGGGAAAAAATTACTGAACCAGCCAAGAACCTGAGTACAATTGTATGTAAAATGTATGCTGGTATGTCCTTTACAGAATAGTAAGGGATATGAAAAATGGAAAGTGAATGCTGGAAATCAACTTTAATTATTGCTTGTGAGCAAAAAGTGAACCTTTTGCTCACTGTGTCATTGTTTTTCACTTCGAGTATAAAGTCTGTAAGTGCATTAGTGCATTGGGCAGAGAAAGATAATGAGCAGCTTGTGTCTGGAACTTGTCTATAGTGGTAGCTGATGTGTCAGAGAAGATCACAGTCCTGTATCTTTGGCCCTTTGAAAAAACCTACATTTTAACTGTTCCATGCTGACTTTGTTACCTGTTATCACCACATCTGGTCCTGTCACCGCCATCTGTTGCTCCATGCATTTGTCTCAGCTGTTTACTCTGCTTCTACTTCTCAAATTCTAACAGTTCATTGGTGGTAGCCAAGCGTGTCCATGGTTAACTTCTCCCTGTCATGGGAGATAATGACTCTTTTGGGCCAGCCTCCTGTTGATAACATCACTGCCTTGATCTTAGCTTTGCTAGTGAAGTATCTCTGAAAGTTCACAGCAAGACCTGCCTGGTGTTGGATGTTTTTCCACATTACTCTGAATCATTTTGCATTCTTTTGCTCAGTATCTGTTTCTTTCCTGTATTTGAAGCCAGCACCTGGAACCATAGTGATCTTGACCTGGTCACTTGCATTAGAGGGTTTCCTTGAAAGAAATTTATGTCAGATAGGCCTCTTCGTTCTAGCTCATCTTTGGAAGCACGTAATTTGAAGGAAGAAAATAAAATCTTAAGAAAATCTGGACTGTCTGGAATCTTCTAAGATACATACTAACCCCTGACAACTCCAGCTCTGCTTGTAGCTCTCCTTTACTGGCCTGTCTTTGGCCTCATCCACAACTTGCTGCCAATATGACTCTCAAAAAACCAACCTACAAGATACTTAACATCCCTTGTAATATGCAGCATTAGATGTCTGAAGCCTCTTTATGTCTTGCATTTAATTTTATAATTGCACAATGATTTTCTGCAGAGGCTTCTTGTCTCACCTTTGCTCTGAAAGAATTTTTGAAAAAACTCTGCTAAGAAACAAGCGAACTAAACTGAATTTTTCCATCTGTCAAACAAAGTATTACTAAACTGTGGGATTTTCTTCTCCTCCAGGGTTTTATTTGTGGCTTTTCAATAGCTACAGGAGCAGCTGCAAGACTGCTATCAGGATATGACAGTTATGGAAATATTTGTGGACAGAAAAATATCAAGGTGGAGGGAATAAGCAACAGTGGTCTGGACCTCACACATAAGAAGTGAGTATGCAATTCAAATGCTTCATTCTGTAAACCAGGAAAGGCAAAACCTTTTTTTCCTTTGAGAGTGGTTTTCAATAAAATGGGAAAAGGGATAGGCTGCCTCATTGCTACTTGTTCTTCTCCACTCTTTTATAGAATAACAAGCTTTTGTAACAACCAGCAACAGTACTTGGAGAGTGAATGTTGACAGATGTGCAATATGGCTTCAGCTAAGTCATTGAAGAATTTCCCTTTCTTAGCATGTACTTCATGTAGGAAATTGTATGAGGCCATTGAAGAGTCTTGTTAGTTAGAATTTTAGGTATGACAAGTATTCTCAGATTTGGGAGCAGGCCTTTGATATTTATTTGGAAATTGTTTTCTTTTGATGTTTTATTCTCAGTTTCTGCCAGTGAGTCTAGGGGGAGGTGGGACCTATCTGGCAAATGAAAATGAGACTTTGAAATTTAAACTGTAAGCAGGCTATATAGAAATTGCTTGTGGAGAAAATGCACAAAGCTTTTAAGCAGTGTCATGTGAAAACACGTACTTACAGGTCAGAACCAGCTTAGATATTTCCTATCATGCAGAAAATAAGCATACTGCAGTAGTAATACTGGAGCTGAGTAAGAATTCTGGAATGAAGGATTGAAAACCTGTGAACATCTGTTGAGGACTGTCTGCTGTTCAGTGCTCAGAGTGCACCTGTGCAATTTGGGTGACTTTAGAAAGTAAACTACTTAGTCTAACCTTATAACAGTGATATTAATTTCAAAAAGGGTGATTCTGTCACTGTTGATTGCTTCAAAGAATGAAAATATCTATAATTTCTGAGTATGATAGCTTTTTACTTCACAGTTGACTTTCAGACTAACAGAAAATTTGTAATTTGCATGAATTATTTTGGAAGGATGCTTTCCTAAGATCTGCTTACTTTGAGTTGCTATGGTAAACACTTCTGAATAACTGTTTTAAGATTTAATGTGGCTTTGTAATTGGTGTGTCATCAGAATAATTTGACTTAAATAAAATAGCCTGTCTTTGTCTTCTGTCAAAAGAATAAGTTCTTAATCTAATTACAGCTTCCAGGAGAGTTGAAGGGCTTAAAACTTATGCAGCATAATTTTCCAGATTTATATAAATCTTTTTTGTGCTTTCTAAATCACATGTGTTCTATACAAAATTGTCTTTCTAGTGTTGTGAGAGAAAATGCAGTATTTAAAACTATAATTTTATACTTGCCTACCTTTAGAAATGGTGTCTAAGTTTGTGTGAAGGCAAAGAAACTCAGACACTTATTGAAATGTGACAATTAATAGTGTAATTCTGTCTCCTTCATGTGACAGAAACCAGGCCATCATGAGGAGAAACATCTACCACTACTAAATGCTTTCTCTCTGTAAAGGCAAGATTGAAAGACAGCAAATAAAAATAGAAGCTTTTTTAACACAGAGCCCCTTTCTTGTCAAAGTTCTAGTAAGGTTCAAAAAGGTTATGTTATCTTAATAAAGATATTCTGGCTTGAGGCACTAGCTAAGCAAAGAATGGATGAACTAATATGGAATATGATCATCTCTGTTTGGTTGAGACTGAGAGAAAACCTTCTGCCAAGGCAGATTATCCTACTGTTCACAGTAAAGTACAGTTAAGGGTACTCAGTTTTGGAAGAGGGCAGTTCTTACATAAGCGAGTGATCCTTCCCACTCTTGCACCCTATGGCTTTTTAAATTTGTTTGGCAGTTTTTCAGAAGAAACTATTTGCTTTGCATCTGTCTGTAGCAGATGGACTTTCTGCAGTGTATGAGATGCAGTTCATAGGAGTATTTAGTGCTGTTTAGTAGGACTGGTTCTCAGATGGACTGTAAAAATAAACTTTTCTTACTGCCTGTACATTTCAGTTTGTGTGGAGAAAGAAAAGGCTTTAAGCTCTACATATGTGCTTCTGGAAATATGAAGTTCTTCTTGTTTCATTCTGCTTGCATGGTAATTCTGTCTTCATTTCCAAGTCCAAGGCAGAAAAGCTAAATCATCTGTAAAAATAACACTTTCTTCCTTGTAAATACCAGCAACCCATAGGCACTATAATAAGAAAGTGAAATGGATGTGGGCCGTGTGGATATGAAAGTCTGGTAAAGGTTGGGAGCACAGTCCTCACAGGGATAAGATTTGATCCATCAGTTATGCTGAAACCAGTGACAAAGACAGAATCTTTTATTTTTACAAATAAAACACACTGTGCTCTGGAGTCAAACATGACATTATAGTCTAGTCTAGACAGTGAACTCTCATTAAATGTATGTGTTTCAAAAAAGACCCTTTTCAACTTTTGGCAGTTATTAGTGGGTTAAAAATGACCTTTTATTTGCAAATAAATGAAGGCTATGGCAGCCAAATATAAGTCTCTGAAGTGCTAGTTCAGTCTGATTTTTAATTTTTTTTGTTGATGCTTTGCAGCTTGGACAGAGTTCGTGTACTCAAGTGCAAGAAGATAAGTATATGCTGCTGTAGGGGAGAGTTAGGGTGGAATTCCAGCTCAATAAATGCCTTTGACTCAGGAAAATTCTTGGGGTTTAGGTTTTGCAGAAACCCAGGGAGAGTTTGCAGCAGGCATGTGAGGAATTTGAGTGAAACTGTACATGCCCTACCCATAATTTGTTTAGAATGCGTGTGATCACTTAATTCACTTCTCTATTATTGTCATAAGATGCTTGCAGATCACAGCAAATGTTTTTTCTGTAAAGTACTGTTTTGCCTATCAGAGATACGCTGAGGGCTGACAGAAAGTCAGTGACCAAGCAAATTTGTGAGTGTATAAAATACTTGAAGGTAAGAAGCATTTGTTGGACTGATTTGGCACCGTGCTTCCAGAATCAAGGTATAATGTACAAAATGGTGATGCTTGGTCTTCCCGGTTTTGCAAAGGAAGAGGAGACTGCTGCACTTCCCATGGGCATGTATAGGTAAGAGGACACTTGTCCAGTAAGCTAACACAGTTAGAAGCCAAAATAGCTGATGACTTTTTTTTTTTAACCTCATGTCACTTGGAAATTATACTTTGAATTACTTGCCTAGAAATCCATATTTTTCTTTCAGAAGTGAAAAAAGAAACACATTAGCATATAAGCTTGAATATTAAGGCATAAGGAAGTTATCCTATAGATCCATAAAAAAATTCTGTGATGCATTTTGAAATGTTGAAGTTCATTTTGAATTACACGCCTTGGGATAGGTAACATCCTGTTGACGTTGTTTTCAGATACAGTGGCTTTTGAAAAGTTAAATTCCTTATTTTCCTTTATGTGTATGAATCAGCTTAAGGATGAGCTGTAAATTTCCAATTTTTATTATAGTTACAGAAGGTAGACATATTAAAAATGACATGCAGTTATTTTTACTCATGTCACTTTTTCATCACCCATAGTTCAAAGTTTCTTTTTGATTTTTCAGAAGGTGGATTAAGATCAAAGAATCACTGAAGCACAGAATGGATTTGGGTTAGAAGGGACGCTTGTTGATGATCTAGTCCAACCCCCCTGCCCTGATCTGCAACCCTCCCCCCCCACTAGACCAGGTTGCTCAAAGTCCCATCCTTGATAGGGCTTGAATATTTCCAGGGATGGGGCATCCATAGCTTCTCTGGGCAACCTGTTCCAGTGTCTCACCACCCTCACAGTAAAGAATTTCTTTCTTATGTCTAGTCTGAATCTACTCTCTTTTAGTTTAAAAGTATTACGCCTTGTTCTGTTGCAATAGGCCCTACTGAAAAGTCTGTCCCCATCTTTCTTACAAGCCTCCTTTAACTATTGAAAGGCCACAGTAAGGTCTCCCCAACCTTCCCTTCTCCAGGCTGAACAACCCCAGCTCTCTCAGCCTGTCCTCATAGGAGAGGTGATCCAACCTTTTGATCTTTTTTGTGGCCCTCCTGTGGACCCGTTCCAACAAGTCCAGGTCCTTCCTGTGCTGAGGGCTCCAGAGCTGGATGCAGTACTCCAGATGGAGTCTCACCAGAGCAGAGTAGAGGGGCAGAATCACCTCCCTCAACCTGCTGGCCATGCTTCTTTTGATGCAGCCCAGGATATGGTTGGCTTTCTGGGCTTCCAGCACGTATTGCCAGCTCATGTCCAGCTTTTCATCCACCAGTACCCTCCAAGTCCTTCACAGCAGGATTGATTCTTCAAAAATGTGACTAAAAATGCTTCCTAGGTTGTAAATCTGATACACTGAATTTAATGCTTCCTAGGTTGTAGATCTGATACACTGAATTTCCATCAGCAAACAAATTTTCATTTGCAGTGTTGAAGCATCTCTAACAATGTGATTATTTTGTTTACTTCATTCTTTCTGTTGCCCATCTAAGTTACTTTCTTAAGAACAAATGAGTCTATTGTAGATTCTGAATAACTGAAATTGCAGCAGAAAGCATGTAAGTATATTCTTCTAGTGAGAAACAAAATTTGTTTTGGTAACACAGTATGGAATTTTCTGCAATAAAATAACTTACTTTCAATAAATCTTAGTTTTGAAAACAAAAACCCAAATACATTTTCCTCTGTAATACTGGTGCCCGTTGGCAGAATACTGGTATTTTGATTCTGGTTTTACCTCCCAGAAATTTAAAAAAAAAATAATAATGTTAGTTCAGTCTTCTTAGACCATAGATTGAAGCCATAGATTTGATAGCTTGAAGTTTGCTTTGTAGCTGGCTCGTTGCTGTCAGAAGTGTCTTTGAACCACGCAATTCTGTATTTGAGTTACATGTGTCTGTTTAAGGTTAAACATGTGTCTGTTTAAAGGTGACACAGCACACTTCTGTCAAAACTGCGTATGGCAATATAGTTGCATTGTGTCTCTAGATTTCCAGGCTTGAGTTAAAACTGTTGTGTTTATTTTAGAAAATATTCCAATTTCTTCTGTCCCTTAAATTACATCTTGGTCCTTGAGTTTAAATCGCTGTAGGGAGTGGAGTGGGTTGGATTCTAGCTTGTTAATGCTGATGTTCCTGTCCATAGGCTTCCCTCAGCTATATATGTTAAGGGATGTTTGGAGGAACTTCTTGCCCGGCCACTGGAGCAAAACCCCATATGCCCCAGGATCCAGGGTCTATGCCTGGGCTGAAGGACGTGGGTGAACAGACACACAGAGGACACTGATGTGGCTGGTTACACGGACTGGCCCTCAACAGCACCCACATTCAGCACACACATCATCACACATAAGCCCAGGCAGCCATGTCTCCTCCTTGTGGGCTGTCAGAGACAGAAGGTCACTAGTGCACTAGTGCACTAGTCCCCACCTTCACAGTCACCCCCACATTTGTGGATGCCCCATGTACCAGCACAGCCCTTCTGCCCACCTCTGTCCCAATCCTGGGTCCCTTTTCCTGACCCATGGGTCCCCTCTACTTGGCATCTGGTTCAGCGTGAGCATGCACACACTCATCCCATGGGTCCCCCACAAAACAGTACTAAGGGGTAATAATTCTTGTATACTGAGGCTGGATAATGGCACCATCTTTGCATGGTGGAAAATTAGTCAGCTATTGCATTCAAGCAGCACCTAAATGCTCTCTGGGAGCAGAAGGGATTTTTACTGATTACGGAAAGAAGTCCTATTGTGAGGACTGTAAAAATAGAAATGGCATTTTATATGGTGATTTGGTGTTGTTTTCCTGTGATGATGTTGGATAACACGAAGATAGTATTTTTAATGCATAATATATCACCAGAACTGTGGGAATTTGAAAGACTTCTTCAGAATAAAAAAACCATTCCGCATCTCTATTATACCATGAATGGTCAATACTATCTGGTTAGCATTTGTGATGAAATGTGTATAGCCAGGAGAAGATGCTGGCTTGGAAGCTATAATACATATCACAAACTGGCTTTTTAAATGGCAGTGGCTCATCATATAGAATCTCTTTAAAATACTGTACTTTAACATTAGATAGGTCTACTTGAAATGTCTGAACAGTATTTATTTCAAAATAAATTCTACAGTAATCTGCTCCATCATATGGACCTGAGGTGTGAAAAATCAGTCTAAACCAAAACACTGTTCTAGTATTATGTGTGTTGATTAAAATAGCCATGGACTCTGTCATTTTTGCAGTGTAAGTATAACCTTGTGGAATTTGTTGGGTCTTTTTGGAAAAAATCGGGAATCCTAAAGTCAAGTTTAAGGTCAGAGTGCAGCTTTGGTTGTGAATGTTTAGACCTGTATCCGTGAAGAGGTAAGGTTGAAGTGCTGCAGTTTTTATGAACTGTACCATTTGAATGGACTCAAATCTCATAGAGTTAAGCATCCTTTCTGTGTGATCCAGAAGTATATAAATATCCGTATATTTGTCGTGCATATGAGTACCCAAATTCTTTTGATCCACACAATTATGATAATATCAGTTTTCCTGTGTTTCTGGGTAGACAGAAGTTTAATTTTGGCCGAATCTTTAGTCAGAAATGAAAGTCGTAGAATATTTCAACTCAGAAGGGACCCCTTAGGATCATCAAATCCAATTCAAAACCTTTATTTTGTTCAGTGTAATTTTTAATTAAAATAGAAGTAATTTACCCTTTTCTTTCATAGGTATGTGTTCTTCTTGGATCCATGCAACATTGATCTAGTGCATCAGAGGATCAAGTCCCTTGCTTTGTGTGTATCAGCTTGCCCAGGGAAAGAACTAAAAACTCTGGCTGATATTCAGAAATTTGCCGAAACTAATGGTATGCAAAAAGCATGTTTGTTTTGTTCAAGTACTAGATATTTTCATAGGATTAAAAAAAGACTTGTGCATGAGCTGAACTAAAAATAAAATCATAGAACTAAAAGTAAAACGTGTTAAGAAATATTAATAGAAATAATGTGATATTTTTATTAAGCTAAAACTTGATAAAGTTTTATCAAATATCAAAATGCTTCTGTTCTGTCATGTCCTGATCAGCTTGAAAAGCTCATTGTTAAAACAGGAGTACAAAGTGTAACAAGAATTTGAGGGAGTATCTAATTGTGGAGTATGTTCTCAACTCCTATGGAATTGTTCTGATGTTGCCACTAAATAATAACTCTATTGAAATGACCTCACGTGTATGGGGCTAGTGAGAGCAATGCTGATATTCATCTGTGCTTGCAGCATGGAGTATGGCTGTGGATGTGAAAATATTCCTGCTTTCATTCAGTGCTACAGTGCAATTCCTGGGGTTTTTTATTCTCTTACACTTTTCTTTTTAAAAGAAATGTGCAGTCAACTAACTATATTAACAAATGAAATATTGTAATCCCATCCCCACCAGGAGCAGTACTTTTTCTTTGTAGTAATAATGTTGATATTATATGGTCAATTCATATTTAACACTGTATGGAATAAAATACACAAGCGGTAACCAACTTTTGGACCCTCCGAAAGAGTAAATGAAAAACGTAAAGCAATTTGACAATTTTGAGTTTTTCAGCTGTTCAAGTGGGAGATATTGCATGGGGCTGCACAAACAGGGGTGCCAGCAGCGTGCAGCAGGTGGGATGAGAAATGGGAGCTTTCTCTGGTGATCTGTGCGCTGCTGGCAAATGAGAGCCCACGTTGAAGCCTACCCAATATCATAATACCATTTACTGTTTAACCCTTAACTGAGTACGCTGAGTTTTTCTTAGCTGAGCAGGCCGGTTATTTTTGTGAAGTCAAGGTCATCAGTAGGGGAGTTTCTTAAGTACCTCTTGAAATAATGAAATGCAGCCATGCCTTATTGTACCACCAAAATTATTTCTATAAGTCAAGTCTCTTACTAACTGTGCCTGAAGCATGTTCAGCATAGCCAGCTCTTAAAGTACACCAAAACCCACTCTTCATAAAACATGCGATGTCTTGTCCTTGAGATGCTTCATTCTGGTTTTATTTCCCTTACTGATTTAAGTTAAAAACCTAAATTTTTAGGTTTTAAAAGCCCAATTTTTAAAATCAATATCAGAGTGAATGGTTTCACTTTACAGGAAGCTTGGTGAAAAATGTGAAACCTAGTATTAAAGCAAAACAGAGTAGTTAATTAGTTCAAGTCCTAATTTTCAATGTATGACATTTGGCTTGTCAAAAATAGGTACTAAACTGAGCTTTCCTTTTGTAGATGAAGAGTGGAGTCACCTGGTTACAGTACTGTAATCATCAGAGTTATGTTTCTATTTAAATGTTCACTAACCTATGCAGGTTCCAAAAAGTGATGGTTTGCAGCAAATGAACAGTTTAAGTATGTTCATTCATACTTAAATGTTGCATATGTATAGCAAAAGTTAAAGCACAATTCTGCCTTACAATAAAGCAAGAACAGTGAATTAATACCAAAACTATAGTACTTAGTAAAAAGAATAATTTTTCTGAGAGCCACTTTGTAACTATGATAGTGGGTTTAAATTAATTAGTTCTAGGATTATGTTTGACAGTTCAAGTGAGCATAAACTCCACCATAAAAGGAATAATAAGGAAATCTGAGGCCTTTGAATATGACTGCAGAGAGCTTAATTGCAGTTTCTGTTTGTGATGATACCTAGTTAGAATTTAGAGTTCAGCTGTCAAGTTCTGAAGAAGGAGGGCCAGACATACATGCTTAGTTTCAATGCTGAATTCTCCAGACTTGCTCAAGAAGAAATGCTTAATATTTTAAATACATGGGTAGAGAATGCAGTCAAGTCTTAATTTTGCTCTGATGAGCCTTTATAAAGCTCTGAGAGCTTTAACTCTTCCTGCAACTTGATAATAGCATTTGTGCTGTAGGTAAGCTCGGTGTAGATAGCTGCGTGTACATTTAAAAAGTTAGCTATTTCTGCCTGGCTCGTATACCATCCCTGCAGTCACCTTACTTTTAAATATATCTTGGAATTCTTTCATGAGTTACTGTTTAAGCACCCTCCCATCTCAAAGAAATACTCTGAGTTGCCTCAGCTTGTCAAGAGGTGGTATGGTAAGTTCAAATACAGTTTTTTATCTAAACATCTTTATGAAAAGATGTGACATACTAAAACAAAGTACAACGTCCTTATATTGATTAATGGTTTTATCAATATCAGATATAATCTTCCAGCTAGCTTAGCATTTATGGTACTTTCCCCAAAGTGGGACAGCACTTACTTGCCTGTACACAAAATGACACAACTGCCAACCCATACGGTTCAGAGCAATTATGGCAGAGCTTGCTTTTATTGTGCAGTACAGCTTGTATTTTTCTGTAAGCAAGATTATAAATAAGCATTTGGGGGAGAGAAAATGCTTGCTTGAGGCTTGAAGATCATTTCATAACAAAGCAGCCTTTTGGCTTCCTGAATCAGTAATGGTGCACTTGCTATTCTGCTGTAATTTGGGAAAAGAGATGATTTGCTGAATAACGCTGCACCATTTCAGGACAGTAACTTCATTCCAAGCTCAATCCCACATGCTCCCCCACAGTGAGGTCCTGCATTTCCAGTACCTTTCCTTCTAAGAAAAGGAGAGATCTGCCCCTCGCAAAGCCTATCCGATTTTAGGAAACACGCCTTTAATCTGTTCAGAATGATTGACGCTCAGAACACTGGGAACCTGTTGGCATCTTTTGCAAGAGGAGAAGAAATGGAAGGAAAAAGCTGAGCAATTAGCCACTCAGATCTTCATTCTGTACAAAGGTGCAAATTGTAAAACACAGGAATGTTCTGGAGCAACTCCTGGAGGTGGCACAGAAACATGCAGCGTTGGCTGAGAACGTTTTCTCATGTTGTTCTCACACAGCCATGCCCATGTTTGTAGCGCTATGAACTGCACACAACCGATAGCATGTTATACATTGTGAGCTGGCTGCTGTTAGTTTCCCCAGGATTTTCTCATGCAGCAGAACACCTCAGACAGGGAGTACTTAGGATTCAATGTTTTTGTTGGGTCTTGGCCAACAAAAAAGATGTATTCTGAGAATTGTGACTGAAATTTGTTGTGTTGGGTTTTTTTTGGTGTTTTGTTTTTTTTTTTTTTTTTTTCCCTTAGAATGCTGGTTGTTGCTTCAAAACATAATGTCCAGAAAATGCTGCAATGCTCTTTTCAAGGTCTTACCAAAGCATTTTGAAATATGCTTGAAGATATAATTCATAAATGGCTGACTAAATTAATGATGAAATGTCGCTATTAGAAACACTAAAGAGATGACCCCAATTTCTTTCCTGCTTAGTTCAGTGATAACAGTACTGACTGGTCATTGTGGAAAGTAGTATTTCTATCTGTTTTCTAAATGACTGCATGCAGATTGAGGAACCAAAAATGAAATTCATATTTTGCAGTGTGTTGGCACGCATCTCGGTTGTCAGAATTCTGTAGCTCAGCCAGGCCAGTTGAGGTCTGGGTGGACTTAATGCTGGAGGTAAAGCTAGATTAAGTCTGCTATGGAGACTGACCTGAAAGAAATCGATAAAGGAAATCAAGCTGTCTGAGGCAAAGCAGGTTATCTCTCTGAGCTATGGGAAAGAACCATAGGGGAAAAAAAGAGGATTTTTCTTTTGTCTGAAGAAAATGACATCTTCATGTGTACTAATCAAAGTACATCTTTGCAGAATACTGTTGGTACGTGCCTTAGAAGTACTTGTCACATTAGTTGCTGACAGCTTCTGATGTTTTTCTTCTACTCCAGTGTTGTGTTTCCCCCACCCCACTTGGGTTTTAGTGGAATTACGCTGGTTAAGGCTTAATCCTTTACTCATGTTTTTCCTGAACTCGGCTGTACCATATTAGTTGTGGGTATATTATGATTAAGGAGACTCTGCACCATTAGGTCTATGGGCACCTTAACATGTTAATCTGTTGAGAGTAATTTTTTTGAATGGCTGGAATAAAAATACAGTATGACTCTTTTATGACTCTTCCTGAGACATGGAGTCATCCACTGACACTCTGCCTTGTTACCAGAACTGCCTATCAGAGTTGTCTTGTGTAGGAAACAAACCCTCCAGTCAGAATGAGATAATTTCCACAACAGCAGGTGCCTGCGTGTGGAGTCCTCTAGTAATATTGTGTAATTGATTGTACTAATAAACCATTTGGAAAGGGGGAGGAACACTGAGGTAATATATCTTGCTGCAGCTACTGAATTAGAGTTACTTTAAAAAGTCTGATACCAGTTACAGTGGAACAAAATGTCAAATGCAAAGGAATGCCTCCAGAAGGAAATGGTGGGGGAAAAAAACCAATGTTGTGCATTAGCATTTTACTTTAAAATGCTTAGAGCTAGTTGGGAAAGAGATCATGAAGCAACTGAGGATAGTGATAGGATTAGGTGGAGGCACAGCACTGTGTGAATGTGTAATGTTTATCAGTTGTGAAGAGAAAAAAGATGTACTATATCTTATGTACTCAGCTCATGCTGAGATCATAAAGGCTCTGTCTGGTCCTTCCTTGGCAAAGCATTTTCTTAACTTTTTTTTTGTATTACGTATACACAAAAAACATCATCATAAGGAAAGACCAAGGATTCTTTTGCTTGGAAAATGAGAAAACTATCAAGGTGAATGAAGTCTTCAGAAGCAGGACTAGCATATAGAAGTTTAAAGAATTTGTATTCCTTGATTTCATAACTTGAATAATATGAAACTAGAGGTCAGAAGAAAAATTACTGGACATCAAAAGGCCAGGTTTTTTTCCACACAAGTTACAGTTAATTTGTGAAACTCATTGGCATGAGGGTATTTTAGATACCAAAGGATAAACTGTTAGTATAATAGTGTGTGAATATTTAATAGGTTAGTACTCAAGGATATCCTTGAGCTGCAAATGATGGAGACCTAAACATGCAGTAGGGGAAACATCTGCTACTGGAGTAGATAGATTTTTTTTTTTTTCATTTCTTTCACGAATACCTGATTTTATTTAGCACTGTAAGAAGTATGGACGGAAGAATGAGTAAATTAACAATGTTTTCAAATTTCAAATTGGTAAGAATTGGGAGGATAGAAGCTGGGCTTTTAAATTCCAACTGAAAATGCATCTATCATGAGTTCTGATTCTCTCTCTATATATGTGTACAGTTGGTTAGAACAGTAACTGCACTTATCTATCTTAGTAGTTCTCTTTATATTCTTAAATTTCGGAGACATTTAAAGGCGTGACTGTTTTTCTAGACTCCACCAGGTGTGAGAAAGGTTAAGGTTCAGTTCTAAGGTTCAGTTCTATCCTTGTTTGGCTTTCTGCACCATTTTGCAAAGGGGGTAGCTGCAATGTTTAGGTAGTCCTCTGATGCTTCCACATTAAGAGCTATTTCAGACCATATTCAAATCAATGGCCAAGACGTGGAGTTCTTGGTTTTTCACTCATTTTCACTTTTAATGCTAATCTGTGCACAGGTCAATGCTGCTTCATTGCTAACAGAAGCATCAAATGTGAACTTCTCTGTTTATGGAGTATTTTTGTTATAAAAATCCATAGGCAAATAGGAAATTTACGTAAGCCAAAACTTTATGTATCCTTAATGTTTAAGTTCTGAGTAGAATTATTTTCTATAGTTGTAGACAGAGTATAGTTACCATTGTCAGACCTAGCAAAGAATGAAAATAGTCTGGTCAGCATTAGTGTTTTCTTCATTCTGTTTCCTTTTGTGATGGCCTGAGCTTTTTTCCACTTGGCTGGAGTTCATGAAGAGTCTTGTTATTACTCCCTGTAGGCATGCTTTTTCTGAAGTCATGCAGCATTATCCTTTTTTACTGGCAGAAGCCAGGAATGGATAGGAATCTACCACCTTCTGTGGAAGTAACACTTGTCATCCTACCTCTTCTGTGGAGCCTCTTGGCTGTGGAATTTGCAGCAAGATTCCCTACAGATACACAAGCTAGTATCTTAAGCTTCCACTTTTCTATGCCATGCTGCTAGTCCGTCATGGGGTAAGATAATAAGCAGTGGTTGGCAGTATACCAAGTTGCCTCATTGCATGAAGCTTTGGACTGGTAATGTGGTTCAGATTAACAGCTCAGAGATGATAGAGTTTGATTTGGTAGATTTGAGTCAGACTCTGGAGTGAGGAAAATAGAGAAGTGTTAAGAATGTCATCCCTGTGAGAGTCTAGGAGCTTTGTTCTTCCTGGATACCAGTGAACTCAATCCTTGTTGATACCTGGCTGTCAGTAACTCGTAGTTTGTATTGTGTGGGTTGGTCAAGCATAATTACCTGTGAGTCATGTATTCAATGTTAGCTTTGTTTTTATTGCTGATGGTTGCTCATAAAACATCCAGAACCCAAGAGGAATTAGCACTGGGCTGAAAATACAGAGACCAATAGTTGTGATTTAAACACTCTCCCTCCTGCTAACAGTTCTGCAATTTCCATGTCTGTGACTATCTGGAGTTTGATTCCTTGTTAGAGGACTTACATTACTGATAGACTAATAGGATGTTGCTTCAAGAAAATGCTTAAAACAGAGTAAGATGTTGAGTTAGTTAACTATAAAGTCTGCTTCATCATGCAATCTTTTACAAGTTAATTATGTTATGTATGTGCACAATATGCATACTGTCAATGAGATTTGTAACAGCAAGACCATACGTGGAAGATTCTGTAAATTGCCTTACCAGAGCTGTGGTTCCTAGCCTATCAGATTGTGCTTTGCTATGTGCCTGTGGAAAGGGGTATGTGGAGCTGTGCCTAACTTAAGCAGAATGTACTGCTAAGGTGACTGTTCTGCTCCTGGTGCTGATCCTATTCCAAGTATCTCTATATATTTCTCTATTTTTCTGCTTAAATCCTCAACTATGAATATGTCTCATCTGGAAGTCCTTGGTTTAGTTCCTGCTAACACTGTTGAGAACAGGATCCAGACTCCCTGGTGTGATTTCCACCACTATCATTTGGCCAGTATTAATGTCACTAGTTTCCTCTGTAGGGTGGTCCTCTTAGCAGGTGGCTTCAGAAGTCTTACCATTTCTCAAGCTGTAAACTTTTATATAGATAGTGATGCTGATGTAGCAGAGGTTTTGTGTGCGTTTGATTGCAGCACAGGGAATGCAGGAAGGAAGGCTGGACTGGAGCTCAGGTCTCTATAACTAGTTTTATCTAGTTATAGATAAACTCAGCTTAGTATGGAACTTCCCTATTACTGTCCTGCTCTGGGAGGTGGGGGGTATGTCTTGTCGTTCTGTGCACTATGTCCTCTGAGTGCACAAGACTTTTAATTTGTCTTCTCAGTAGGGAAAAATCTTTGAAATAAGGGTTTGGTTCTCAGTCTTCATCCTGGCTTTGTACAGCATCTTTACGTAATTTGTGCTAATTGTAGTTATTACTCAGAAAGGCAGAGATAATGGCTGCTCAGGTCCTTACTAATCCAAGCCTAGGCAAAAGGGAAAGAAGGTGGCTTTTAGAGGAAGTGGTGGGTTTCTCCTTTCAAGCTTAACCTAGCTGTAGAGGCAAGTTTGTCTTTTGAGATACTTTGCTCCAGACATGCCCCCAAAATATTCTAATGGCTGGAGCAACTCTATTCCTGGAACAGAAGCTGTATTGTGTCTCCAGAATATAACTTCATAGAAGAAAGCACCAAGTACAGCACTGTAGGACCAGTAAACTCTGTGTGTTTACCAGTAGCACAGCAAGTCTTGGTCTGCATAGTTTAGAAGCATTTTTCTTTAAGGTTACAGCATGTTGGGATCTCAAATCTAATCCCTGTAGGTCAGTTTGATGTTGTTCACCTAATGATTTCTCCAGAAGAAATATGTGCACTGCCATAGGAAGCAAAAGATGTATTGCTTTAATGATTTTTAGTTTGTGCTCTGAATTCTACCTATAATGTTTTTGAAACATTTACGAGTTATAATAATTTAAGAATAATAGTAGTGTCTTTGGTAAACTAATTATCTCAGCAAAGTAGATGATAGAAGTTCTTCTTTAAGCTTTTGCCGGCCTTGCAAACTCAAACAGCAGTAGTAAGACTGGACGTGCTAAGACAGTCTCTACTAACCCAGAATACCTAGTGGAGGGTTTGGCAAAACAGTCCATTCCTCCTGCTTTCACACAAAATTAAAACTTTTATTTCTTGATGCGCAGGAGCTCTTTTATTAAGAAATCAGTTTAGGTTTGATATAGAACTCTCCCATGTGGCATTAGAGAAGTTGGAAGGTTTTCAAAATATATACATATATATATTTCAAAATATAAATATATAATAAAAAATTATTCTGCCTAATTATATAGGAAAAAAGAAATAAATCTCATGGGCATTATTTCTGCCATTGGACTAGTAGTTTGTTTAAATGCAGGGTGGGTAATGTCCCTTGTCTGACAAACTCGGTGAAAATATTTTTATATTTGGCTGTGAGTCTAAAGAAGCATGCTACTTGAGATGGACAGTTGAAGGTAAGAGATCCAAAGAGCATTTCCTAAAAGAGATGATAGGACTCGATGATCCTAAGGGTCTTTTCCAACCTAAATGATTCTATGATTCTATAGTGGCAGCCAGACTTACCACTTGTTCCAGAGGGACCTCGCAAGATGTCTTCAGTTTCCCTCACAGCCACAGGTTTGTTGTGTCACCCTGGTCTTCAAGACTTACTTGAATGGCTTGTGACCTGTGTTGCAGATCAGGAGCTGGAATTCAGTTTTTCTTGTCTTACATTTGTGATACAAACAGGTCTTGAGATACACATTGGTGCAAAGAACCTAGATTCTCCTTCCCTGGCCATAGCAAATCCTAACCTTTTTCCCTTCTGCGTGAACTGGTGGAAGTCACAAGGCGGCAGGCGTGGACATCCACAGGTCAGCCGTGTCTCTTTGACTGGTAGTGTTGAATGGCATAAGTACCAAGCTAGCACTGAATCTGTATACAGTTGTTCATATACAGCCCCCCCACTTCTTCCTATAGGAACTCTTATTCTGGTTATCCTTACGACTTATTTTGAGTATAGGCCAAAAGCTAAAATAGATGTAAATGCAATTTTTTTTTTTCCTTCTGTTTTAAAGATAGACATATGACACTCTGTACTGCTGCCCCTCATCAAATTCTGGAGTTGTTTGTAAACAAACTCGATCTCGAAGTTTTCAGGTCTACAAGAAGAGATTAAGATTTTACAACAGTATAGAGCCTTTTTGTCCAAAAAGAATAATAATTACTTTTAGATATTACATTGAGGTAAGGTAGGTGGTTTTGTCTGATGTCTGTTTACCTGATGCCACGTTTACCACATAAGCAAGTAGAGGTGTAAGGATTCTTATAAACATTATAATTGAGAATGGAGTTGATTTTACCTAATACCTTCTCATTGCAGGAAATCTTAACCATCTTCAATGGGGTATTTAGTGTTTTTGACCTACCCGCAAAAAATGTATTTGTAGAAGTGGTATTTAAGTAGTGTTCCAGAGACTGAATATTTCAGGGGGGATCAAGACATCCTTAGTTTATTACGTAGGGAAAAAGAACACTAAAAGCTATGCATCCAGAGCCCTTGCACTGGGGACTAAGCAATCTGTTAGCACACAAACTTGGGAAGAAACTCATCTTTGCATGGGCAACTTATATTGTTGGAGACTTTCTTACCTCCTCTTCCAGTTTCTGAGAGACCACTGCTCCAATCTGATTTGGCAGTTGCTATATTCCTAGAAACATTGCCTCAGATAATCAGTATCTTGATTAGAGATGAATGGGAAGAGATCTGTCTGGGTAATTTATTTCCATTAGGCAAGTGTCAAATACTGAGGAAAGTTTATGTTTGAATTTGGTTGGAGGCAACTTGATCTTTATTGTGCTGTACCAATTTGTTTATAGAGTTCGTTCAGCTTCATTAAAAGGTTTGGGCATCTAATGTGATCAGAGCTTGTGTTGCATTTTGAAAATGCCAAAACAAACCCAGAAAAAAACACTTGAATGTTATGGATTTTTTCTATAATGAATGTTGTCTTATGCAATATTCATGCACTAAAAACAATAAAGAAAATGCATGGTGGAGTAGCCAGAGAGGAGAACTTCAAAGTGTCCTCTCTTTTACACTGCATTGTGAAGTAGCCTTTGTGAATTAAATAACAGAAATGTTGGAAGACCCAAAGCTGAATGAAGAGTGCCATTCTGATACACTGAAGCCTGTGTTGGGCTTGATTCACTGTTCCATTACAGGAGGAACTGTAGCATAACTTTGTGTTGGTAACATGAGGAACTGCAGAATTGGGACCTATCTCAGCTTGAGTACCAGTTGTAAATAATAGGAATATTTGTGGGTTGTTTTTTTTCTCCATTGTTTTGTTTTGGTTTTTTTTTTCTCTCAACAGGATCCAGTCTGTGTAGCTATGAACTACAGCCATCTGAATACACTACAGACCCAAGGGCTGCCAAGTTATGTCCTAAATATCCTGTTCCAGAGAGGTAATATTGACATCTTGTTTAATTGTGGGTGGAGGGAGCAGAGACTTTGTTCGTGACAGTTCTTTAGAAAATATGCAGCACTAATGTATTCTGTTTTACAGGTGGATGTTTTAGTGCATTATTGACACATGTTTTTAAAAGACATTTTGAAAGCAACTCTTAAAGAAAAACCCAAACTATTCACACATGTGTTACTGACAATATTGAACTGGTATCTTCTGGTTCTCCTGTCTCATGTAACTGATGCTGGGCTGAGTATCAGCTGTTTGCCTGCCTTTCACCTTATAGCCAGCTGCCGGTCAGCAATGCAGATCAGAGACAATTATGGTGCACTTTGGATCTTCAGGAAGAAAAAGGATATATTCACACACAGCTCTCTGCAGTGACTGCTTCTTCCACCTTACTGAAGTCAGATTTAGTAAATAGCTTCTTTTATCATTCTTTCAGTCCCCAAATGACCAACATGAGGATGGTCAAATACCAAAAAAAGGGCTGTATTTTATAAACAGATCAATTAATATTTTATTGTTTAAAATATTTTGCTAGACTGCTTTTTGCGAAGTAGGAGAGGAAAGTTTGTAGCTCCAGAAACTCTGCTAGGTATGCTGGATGGAACTGTGGAGATGAGCATTGCTGTATGCACACCCTTCTGTCAGTAATTCCACTCACTCAAAAAGAATCACATTGTGTTTTCTCAAAGTTTAGCTTCTCATACACATTCAGTAATGGATTGTAACTTCAGTCTTGAAGTTAATGGAGTTATAATTTTCTGTTGTGGTTTTATTAGATGCTATAATTATATCATTTCTAAAAACCTTGATTTTAAAACTCCCTTGTCTGCATGGTAACCTCTCCAGTGATTTTTTTTTTTAAATATATTGTAGTGACAATAAGTAGCAGCTGGAATATTAACTTTTTTTTTTTTTACTTTTCCCCACAGCAGATTAATATTCCATGCAGCTAACCAGCTGTTACAGCTGTAATACAAAAACAAATGAAACTTGAGTGCCAGCTTGCATACTGAAAAGGCTTGTCAGTCTTCATTTTTGCCAGAATTATAGTGACTTTTCTCACTGTGAGTTCCAATGTCATTCAGTCTGAATGAATACAGTTTAATAAGAAAACAGGAGGACATAAGTACGTGTCAGAGCTCTAATGACAGTATGTAAATTCCTCACAAAAACTACAAGTTATTTTTGAAAAGCTATTTTGTAGGTGGAGTATTTTCCCTTTTATATATGATATGAATAAAATGCTCAATATGATTGCATATTTTCTGAGATTGAAAAGTCTGAACTTAATGCCCTAAAGCAAAAAAGGCCACTATTGTATCTGTAAACCTGTGTTTCAGATTTTTATAGTTAAATTATTTGAGTAAATTAGTGTAATTTGGAGGGTAAGTGGAATCCTGTGGAGACAAAGAAATGAAAACCCAATACCCTGTAGGCTGAAGCATTCAGGGAGAGCTTACCTAACACTTCTGTCTGTCAGAGGTATGAACCCCCATCTGACTTCCATTAGGTCCATGGGATGGAGACAGCATATGCTATTCCTTGAGGGCCAGGCATCCTACTGGACTCTGATCCTCCAGCTTCAAGGTACTGTGTCCAGCTTTGACACAGCACTGCAGTCTATCAGTGCATCTAGAAATATATGTCTTCCAGGAACTGTGCATAGCACACCTCTGCCTCAGTAGAGCATGACTTTTCTGTTTGGTTTTGAAATAGAGGACCCTAGAGGAAAACCTATCCAGCTCTTTCCCTGCAGTGTTTATCAAACAGGTGAGCTCAGCTGTGCCAAGCAACTGCTCTCTAGAGGTTATAAAGAGCAAGTAGCAGTGGCACTCCAACCAGGTTCCAGACACACTGGTTGCTATGTATGCCCAGGTGTAACAATGAGGGGAGAAAGCCCTCCTCTGAAATCTGGTACTTGAACATGTTAAGCAGATGGGTCTCTTAACTTCATTTGAGTATTGCTTTAAAAATGCAATTTTTAACATCATCTGCTCTTATCCATGGTGAAGTATCATGTTATTCTCAGAAACGTGTAATTCCATTTTGGTATATAATATGCCAAGTTAAAATCAAAAGGCTATATAAAATAGTACAGGTCACTGAGAAGACATCTATTAATGTATTTTTTTATTAAACAAAATACCTCGCCTTGTCATTCAGTCAGAACCACTGATATAGCAGCAGATCTCAAAAAGTGGATTCTCAGGAGTCCTATTTACTCCAGAAAGTGTGTAAGAACCACTAATTTATATTTTTTTAATTAATTACAACAGAGTGAGAAATTAATTACTGCACACGAAAATAGGTAACTTAAAATGTGTAGTCAAATTGCTATATTTTAAGTGATGATAGATGGTAATATAAACTCTGCTAAGCAAAAAGCATTTTCTTGCCCTTTTGGTATGTATTTTGAAATAGTATTTTAATCCTATTAGCTTCCCTTTTCAAAATGGGTATTTTTCACATTCAGATGCAGGAATGACAGTATTTTGCCTATTCCCAGCTCAGATTTTGCACTTTGATATTGACAACTTCTAAATGCTCTAGGCTTTCCGCAAAGTTGAAGCAGTTAACAATTAAATAAACCTCTCAGATTTCAGTATTTCCCACTATTACTGCACATAATGAACCACAGTATGCTGCATATTCCAAAATAGGCTATGTTGTAAGAGACTGAAAGGATACATGGGCTGCCTTTTAAATAGGGCAGCCATCATTATGTTTTTAGTTTGGTTTTTAATAACTGTGACTAATTCACAATTACTTTGCTGTACATCACTGCTGTCTTCATCACTACCTAAAAGTAGACCATCAGTATGAGCAGCTCCAAATGCATTTACCTACACAGCACAGTAAGTTTAAAACCATGTAATTTACAATGGTCAGTCACGTAAACAAAACCCTAGGATATATTAATTACCTAGGTATGGCAAGTAATCATAATTTTTCCTGAATTCTGTACAGAATAGTTATACACTAGTGGTTTTCAGAATCTTGTCTCTTTTCTCAAAAAAACAATGCATAGAAAGGATGAGCCTGAGGTAGCTGGTTTACTCATTACGTGTTTAAAATGACAGAATTTTGGAAATGCTTGGGCTTAACAAATAGTTATTGAGAACAGAAAATTGATGGTTTGTGGTTGATTGCTGAAATGGGGAAACTGCAAAAGATTATGTTGCTGTAGTCCACTGAAGCCTTTTAAGTAAGGAAGATTAGAGAGGGTGAAACAAATTTAAGAGGTTAGAAGAGGAAAAACTGATTTAATGCCAAAGACATTTCTTTAATTGCATCAATTACAGGAAGGAACATGTAATTCATGGAACGTGTGTCTGAGGTGTAGCTGGGAAGATTGACCAAAAGGTGTAATAGGCCACGTTGAGATGGGACATAGTTTATGACCAATAAAGGCAGATATTTAATGTGAAACATTTGGAAAACAAAATTACCCACTTTAAAGTGAAGGTTTTGCTCTATTATATCTTCCTGTGATGGACTTGATAACAGGTTCTTCTGAGCATTCAGCAAAGTTTAATGCATGTCATCCGTATTTTGATGGAGGATGCTTCCAAAACAGTTCAGGAATACTGAAATAATAGAGGCACGTTTGCATACTTTGCAAAGAATGAAGTGCATAATTTTAACAAAGTTAATGAGAGTCAACACTGGGATTGTAATCTTCAATACAAGAGTAAGACTAGTATGGGAAAAAACAACTAAGAGCAAGTACATTGGTTTTGCTTTGCACAATTTTAAGTGCTGATGTCTTTTAGCATAACATGTATGATTGCAAGAAGAATATTGTCATTCTGGGATTTCTTTTGCTGCAAGTACGGGCCAGTATTCCATTCTAACACAAGTGAAAGGCATTGTTTAAGCTGCTGATTCACCACCTGACACTTGAATAAGGAATGTTTAAGTGGAAATAGGAACGTGTATTTTCTGAGCCTTGCCATTTAAGGGGGGGGGGGGGGGGTAAAATTTCCTATGGGACTCTGCACTCCAGCCTCAGAGAGTTAACTTGTAAAACTGCATCACTTCCCATTATGGTCATCCTCATTCCAGCAGCACTTGTGCATTCAACACATGGTTTCTGGTTGCGATGTTATGAGGGTGGAGTGGTTGCATCTATTCATCTTTCATTTGTGTGTTGATGTGGCATTTATATTAAGTAGGAGTAATTTTTTTTTCTGATTTTTTTTTCTTGTGTCACCAGTGCACCTATTCCATTCTTCCATCGCTGTGCTCCTGTGAACATTTCCTGCTATGCCAAGTTTGCAGAGGCCCTGATCACCTTTGTCAGTGACAGTAGTGTCTTACACAGGCTGATTAGTGGAGTTATGACCAGCAAAGAGATTATAATGGGACTTTGCTTATTATCACTAGGTAATTGTTTTTCTCATTACTAGATATTTCTTAGTATTGCATTAGGAGATTGTTAACACCCTCTAACCACAATGTGAGCAAAAAAAATATATCATAGCAATGAGCCCATAGAAAATGGTTGAGAATGTTTTTGGGTTTTTGGGGTTTTTTTTAAATGTTATTTGACAGCTGAATAACTTATTCAGAAGCAATATACTTACACATTCCTAATCTTTTCTCCTCATCCACTGATTATGAGAGACAGAGGATGTGTGGCAATTGGCTAGCCCACATTAGTTTTGGTACAGTTAACAGAACATCCCCATTATCCTCATTTTAATTATAATATTCACCTTTCCCTTTTGTAATGTTCACCTTCTGCTAACCCAAGTCCAAACAAACCCTTTCCAAATGAAAAGGACTGGGTGAGAAGTGTGCAATAGTACTCTCCTGTAAAATGTAGGGGGTTTAGTTTACTTCATTTAACATACTTGTGCAGGGATATGAGAACTTTCAGAGGGAAAACAAGGAAATTAGGTGCCCATTTGTTGTATTGTATATTATCCTGTTCTTCCACTTGCCCCAAAGTAAAAACCTTTAGGCCTTTGAAAATACTAGCCTTCTCTGAAAGGTGGAAAATCCCAGCAGTATAGAGGTTCTGAATTGTTTAGATACTTATGAGATGCCATGTGTCCCTATAGAGTGACACCTTGCTGTAGACTGAAGTGGTTTTTTAATGAATTCTTGTGAATTAAGATGGAATGCTAGTCGCCCACATAAATTATTTTCATAACGAATTCATTTTACTCTAAGTATAAAATCTGAAATCCTAAAATGGGAAGCTCCAGATACCTTTGTATGCAAGCAGTGTGTGGTTTAGAAAAAAACACCGTGAAAGAGAAGCACTGTACAAGAGAAAGAACTGCTTTGCTTTCAGTCTACCTTTGTAGTTCTTGGGTGTTTTTTAATAATAAAAATGCTAGATACCATTAAAAAAATCCCTCACAAAACACAAAAAACCATTGAGTATCTTTTCAACTAAAACTGGAAAGCTGTTTATTTCTCAATCATGACAGCTGCAGTATTTAATAGTAATAGAAGAAAGACTGTTCTGAATTTGAAAGCTAGTGGTTGATTAGCAGTGTTACTTTAGGGTTAGAGTCATAAATTAGAACAAAGTTTTACATACAGTTAATTAGGAAAATATTTTTCATACCTTCAGAGTTAAACAGAATTTATTTCTTTTTAAACAATGGGTAAGACTCTGTGTTTCCAAAAGCCGGGTTCCAGTGGTTTTCATGTAACTGCTGTCCACAAAGTAGTATATGCAAAAATATGTGTATGTGCTTACAGGAACAAAATCCTAATTGGCTGAGATATAGAGGGGTTTTTAATGTTCAGTTCCTGAATGGACCTATATGAACAAAGCTTCTTAAAGAACTAATTTTGAGTATTCAAAATAAAGTAGTCATTTTTTTAACTTTTTACTGGCATGTCATTTTGGAGTACACTTATCTGCATTTGTTTGACAAGTGCATTTGAGTGCAAATCCTACTCTGCTCCTCAGGAGGTGTGCTTTTGTTACGAATCTCAGACTACTATCATGTCTTGCTGTCTGTTTTGTCATTGTCTAAATGCATCTCTGTCCGTATCTACACATTGTGTCTTGTATTTAATGTACCATGTAAACGTATTTATGCTCTCTTTGTTTTAATCAACAGTATCAAAGCAGAAGGTGTAGAGGTCCCTAATTTCCTTAACTGTCTGTACAGCGATTTTGTAAGCCTCAGAAAATAAATCTCTATCTAAAAATTCTGTTAGAAGGCAGTTATTTTAGTGCAGTGGGAGAATTAGAAAGGCTATTTCAACTTGTAATAATTGCTCTACATATTTTGTCTTCTTTTGCAGTGTTGTCCATGATTTTGATGGTTATAATCAGGTACATTTCAAGAGTACTTGTCTGGATTTTGACAATTCTTGTCATTCTGGGATCACTGGGTAAGTCTTGTTTGTCTCCTGGTGTCTGAGTGTTCTTTGTGCTCCATGTCTTCAGGTCAGCTACATCCTGCACAGATCTTGGACCATGCATTTCCCTTCAGCTTTCCTTTGAGTTCCTTGCAAGACAAATGTCAAAAATGCTGCTTTTGCAATTGTACTTCTCTGTAATTGTAGTAGACGTTATTTGCTCCTTAGAGATTTGACGTGCCCCCCTGCTTGGCTGGCCAGCTTCCTGTCTCACTACAGCCCACGTAGGCAGTATGGGATATTCCTCACAGCACTTGTAGCACAGCACTTAACATTTCCTGCTTCTTAACCTGCCTTCCAAACATGGGAGCAAGCATGCAGGAATCAAAGGGCAGCATATTGTTTATGCAGCCTCAGGACCTGCATAAGGACCCTTAGGATGTTGATATGTCCGTAGAACCCTGCACATTCATCAGCCCTTTCAGTCCTCTGAGTAGCTCTGTAGGTGTCTCTAAGATCTGTTCTTGAACAGAGGAAGCATTTCTAATCAAATCCTTGTATTTCCATGTGACTCAGAAAGTCTTGCGTGACCTAGGTCACATATGAAATGCAATCAGCCATGTTTGGGAATGGCCAAAGATTGTCTTGTGCAAAATGTCTCATGCAAAAATGATTTTGCTTGCATAGCCTTGCTTTATGGCATTAACTTTTATATTTGTAAAATTTAAGTTTTCTATTACTGATATTCATAGCAAAGCACAAATGTATGGGCAGAAGACTAAAGGGAAGGAACAAAAAGAGAATAATGAAATTAGGAAGTACTAGCAATTTAATTCTTGCAGTGCATGGCTGCAAGGGATGGAAAAAAATCAGCAGACCATCTATGTCTTTTCAGGATCATTTGTTTTTTCTGCTTACTGTTCAGAGCATCTCTGACCACAACAAAAAGGACATTTTTTTATTTATTTATATTCCTTTAAGACACTGAGCAGCTGTGATGAGTTGAAAGAGTTGAATGACTTATTGCTGCCTGTTATAATATTATAAAAAAAAATTGCATCCATTATACATACTGAAATAAGCATATCATTTATGAGACATACTGCTTGTTCACTATTCAGGGTATACCAAAAGAGAATCTTCTGTTTTAGACCTGAAAGGACTACCTTCAGCAAAGACTTGTGACTTGTGCAGCTGATTCAGAAATAATAACAAAACAGAGAAAGATACTCAAAATCATCCCTGAGAGGCAGGAATCTTGTATTTAAGAAAAGTTCTACCTTGGAAATGTAGCTAGAATATGAGAACAAAATTCTGACCATAAGGCTAGAGTTTCCTAACAGGAGTTAGAAGGAAGTACTTCACACTATATTGGCCTCCTGAGCCTGTCACTGATGTTTTTCCAAAAGACATTGTCTGGTGATGGTGTAGCTGTATGTCATTAACCTGAGGTGCTGTTCTCAGCATCAGGGCTGTTTCTTCTCGATTAGCCTTCCCAGAAGTTGCAGACTCCTTTTGTTCCTCTTACTGTTTTGCATCCTAATCCAAAAGTCTGTCTCTGTTCCCCCTCCTAAACTCTTACTCTCTAACATATTATAGGCATGTATTTGTACATCTTATCATGTAACACTTTAAGCTTCTTTGCCTGTCTAATGGGAGCTGTGATCTTTGTTGTTAGGGCTCCTCATGACCTAGTCCTCTCATGCACTTCACGTTAAACCAGAGAGTCAAAGATCTGCAAGTCCATTTAAATGGTCATAGTGGGGTGAGGCTGCAAAAATCCACTTGAGAAGAGGGCGCTTCTCCATCCCTGGAAGTTTCTGTTGGTTTAGCTGTCTGTGCCTTTGAGCCTTCTATACCACACTATGCTTGGACGAGGAAACTGTTTAGTTTCTTTAGTACTAGGTAGTATAACTGTGTCACATAGAAGGAGCTCTTTCAGTTATTCTTTTTTTGTTTTTCCTCTCTAAAACAGGTGGTACAGGAGTCCTGTGGTGGCTTTATGCTAAGCAACGAATGTCTGCTAGTGCTGCTGAGACTCAAATAGCCAAAGACAATCTTCAGGCTCTTCTGATCTATGCTATTTCAGCTACAGTTTTCACGGTATGTTTTGCTAATGACTATATTATTTTCTTTTTCTGTCTTCCTGATTGTGTGTACTTTTTTAATTCTGGTGCAAGTTCCACATTGCACACATTTATGAAGAGTTTATTGCTACCCGAAGCTCTGTTGCGGTGATTTATTTTTATTTTATTTTTATTTTTGCTTGTAGGCATTGTTCTGTAATATCTGTTTTGAGTTAGGATAGAGTTCCTGACCTTGCAGCTACTTTCCTCTACTGTAAAATGTCCACAGGGACTCCTGTGAATTGGTACAATATTGGACTCTCGATTCAGTTTCACTTAAAAGATTTTTCTTAGGTTCCCTTGTCAGAGGTACTTCATCATTTCAGTTTATTTGAAAGTCCTCAGACCATTCCTATTTCCAAAATTGGTTGTTCCCAAACTTTTTTCCATTTACAGAAGAATCATTATTGGAAAAAAAAATACTAAAAATTATTGCTGAACTAATTTGTCTTCATCAGGCCTTGCTCTTTGTTTCAGAGTTACTGAATTTACTACTAGAAATGGACACTTTGCCTAACTTATATCACAAGTTCACCACACCATGTCTGTATGTAGGTGTTAAATTGTATTCTTTGTTAAATTCTGCTGATTTCATTGGTTTGTAAAGCATAATTGAGGCTAGGGTCTGGTCTGATTTCATAAGTCTGAGGCTGGTGATGATTCCAGACATGTAATTATGAGGTTGGAATTCCCCAAAAACATAATTTGTAAAATAATTTAACATTGAAGCTGATAGAGGTTTTACATTTTGATCTTGTGATTTTCTAGATAGAGCATGTGTTAATTTGCAGAGTTTGAATATCCTAGCCATGCAAAATGATAGCTTGCTTATTTTTCAATTCTCTAAAATGGGATTTGGAAACTCCTTCCTCTAGGTTATCTTGTTCTTGATAATGTTAATTATGCGCAAACGAGTAGCTCTCACCATTGCCTTGTTCCACGTGGCCGGCAAGGTCTTCATTCACCTGCCACTGCTAGTCTTCCAGCCATTTTGGACATTCTTTGTGCTTATCCTCTTCTGGACATACTGGATCACAGTCCTGCTCTTCCTTGGTACTACAGGTAAGCAGCTACTAGGCTTATTTTAAATAAATTCCATTTTTGTGCCTTAGGCTGGCTTTTTGATTTGATGCAAGTTGGCATGTTGCAAGCCACAAGACTTCATTAATGACTGCTATAACAATTTTCCCAATAATTATGTCTGATTTTACATAAACAGGTCAAAACCACCTAATCTTACAGCTTATCTCATAAGGTATTGTATTATATGGTAGCCAGGTCTTCCACAGATGAAGACATAGTAATGAAAGGGCCATTTACTGTCTCCCAAAATGTAAATATACTCAACGTAGTGTTTAGTTGTTCGTAACTTAAGTGTCTAGTATTATTTCAGCATTTACCAGGATCATTAGGGAGATTTTTCTGCTATTTGTTGCCGTATTTTGGGAGCAGCCAGTGTACTCTCCATTTACACCTGCTGTGAAGCACATAGGAAAGTTTTGTTTGTCTTCAGTGTCTGACAACAGCTTCTAGAATTAGTTGATCTCATAAGTTCAAGTCTTAGTTACCTCAGTAGGGAATCCTAGCAACTGCTTTTTAAAATGGGAGATGTCTGTGTATTTTGCAGTAAATTGTAGACAATAGAGAACATAATTTATTATTAAGATCTTTGAATTCTGAAATGTATTGTTTTCTGCTGGTTGAAAAGTAGCAGTTTTTCAAATCACAGAGCTATTTCAAGATCATACAAGAGAAATATTTTTTTATTTCATAGCCTGAACTTTTAGCAACGGATGAAGTAATAGAATTCACATGTTCTCATTATGAATGTTGAAATTTTTAGTTTTCATTGTATACTCTACTATTTGCAGAAAAGTGAGTTAAGTCTAAGTCCCATGCTTCACTCTGTGAGTTAAAGACCAAAGAGACTCAATTTATAGCAGAATTTAAGCTGGCGTTATATTTTTCTGACAGAACTCATCAATTGGCCTTGATTTTGCAAAGACTAATTTAGGCTTTTAGCTTTATCCTCACTTGATATCTTCACTGATACCAGTTAAACAAAATCTTTGTACAAGTAGGGCCAGATCTTTTCAGTCCAAACAGGAGAACTTAAAGTCTGCATTATCTCTGTATAAGAACAAGCCTACTCTTAGGAAAAGCTTGTTCACTAAAACCATAATTATTTCACTGGTTCAGCTTATTCACAAGAAAATAATAATTGTTTATATAAGCGTAAAAGCATAGCTAAGAAGGTGGAGAAGGTGCTATCAATGCTAAGCCTGATCCATAGTTTCCATGGTGAACATACACGTGATGTTACTTTTCTGCATTTTTTTGAATCTCTTGTGATGTTCATATTACTGGTGTATAAGATGAAACAACTCATTGTGGATTAATGCATTGAAAAAGAGCTTATCCTAGGGGGCTCCTGACATGTGCTGTCAGCCTCCACATGCGATGCTGCCTCTAGATGAGACAGAATCAATGGATTTCTGAATGTATGGAATCAGGTTTAGAATCTCTAAAGCTGTTCCTTATGTCTGTAATTAACTTCAAAGCTTCAAATACTGTTGAAATACATGTACAAAGACTTACCATAAGGAAAACAAAAGTGATTGCTAATGTTGGTATCCAAATATAAGGAGCTATGAAGTTTAGCATTGATGATGACTCTATGAAGACTATTGAGTAACAGATTGAAATTAAGAATGACTAAGGCAAGCTTCTATTATGTCTTTTTATAAGAATTTTTGCTAGTTAGTGGTTAGTTTTGGAAATTTTCGCCATGGTAGCTATACATTAAAAGAACTGTTGCAGGATTTTGAGTACACTCAATATTCCTTCAGTGCTTTTTTCAAATGCTATTGTACTGATTGTCTCAAAGCTGTGTCTATCTTATGAACAATATGCCTAAACATGATATTTGGTAGTCTCAGTAGAAGCTAGAAGGGTTCTGCTGTAGACTGCTTGCATCCTTCTTTCTGACTTTATTTAAGCAGTATTTCCTTTCTTACCTTCATTTATTTCTAGGTAGTCCTGTCCCAAACGAAGAAGGATTTGTTGAATTTCGGATGGTAGGCCCCTTGAAATACATGTGGTGGTACCATGTAGTAGGACTGATCTGGATCAGTGAGTTTATCCTAGCCTGTCAGCAGATGACAGTAGCAGGGGCTGTTGTGACCTACTATTTCACAAGGTATGGACAACTCAGACTGCTCTGCTGTAAGCAACCTAGAAATGGAATTAGCAGGACTAATTTGGGAAGAATACGTGCCTCCTGAAAGCTGGAAAGCAGCTGATTTATGTTGACTCTTTAAGTCATGTCAAGTCCTAAAATAATGTGGTTTGCTGATTATAGATGGTATTCTTGATATTTTGGACATGGGGTCTGGTTTGCCTTGTAACTTTTGTAATATGGTACAGATGCAGTTGGCTGTTTGTAAAGCAGAATGCACCTGGAAGATCATCTGTAACGCTCATAGTCAATGCTCATAAGCTTGATACAGACAAAAGCAATCAATTGATTATTATTTTAATTCTAAATCAGTACCCTTTAATTTAGTTACAGTGCTTCATTAATCTTTCTTACACAAGATTACTTAAGGTGTCATAAGACTCATCATTTACGTACAGATTCTGACCAGAAGAAGCTCAAAGTGATACAAAAAATGTGTGCATTAAAGTTCCATATTTCATTGCTGTAATTATGTGCCACGTTGTGTATCATGGCATACTTTATGCTGGCTGTTCTGCATGTGTCTGCTAGCTATTCGAGAAGCCAATACTATTAGGCAATGGTTTTACCAACCTTCAGGCACGAGAGTCTTGCTTCACAGAGATAAGAAACTGATTTCAGAATCACAAACTTAGCTCTGGGGTATCCGTATCTAGTATTTGGAAACTTTTCTGAAATTACTGTTGCTTAAAATTGACCTTAAATAAGTGAAAATTAAAGATCTGGTTTTAGCCATTTAGGACCCAGGTTTTTAATTTGAAAATATGGTATCAAGCGTTTTGTTAGAATTTAATGAGAATGAGAATAAATGGTACTTCAGTGATCTGAAGTGTTACATTGTTGGTCAGTAGAGCAGCACTACGGCAATATTTTTGCTAAGGAAAAGAAGCAAGTACACTAATACCTGTCTTATAAAAGTATAGCTTAATGAAGCTTCTCTGCATGTCTTCCTAGATCTAGCAGTTCATAATAAATGTCTTCAAACCCTGCCCCTCCCAGTAAAAGCCACCACATCATTGTTCAAGAACGAAATGAGTAATTTTATTTCAGACATTTTCAGAGTCTTTTCCAAACAATATAGTGAGGCACTGGAACAGGTTGCCCAGGGAAGTCCCTGGAAGTGTTCAAGGCCAGGCTGGATGGGGCTTTGAGCAACCTGCTCTAGTGGGAGGTGTCCCTGCCCATGGCAGGGGGGTTGGAACTCAATGATCTTTAAGGTACCTTCCAGCCTAAACCATTCAATGATTCTAACTCCTCTAGATAAGAATAGAGTGAGTAGAGGATATTGGCAAGATACTTAGAAATGGTGATTTACTTAAGAAAGGAAAACTGAGACATTGGACTGATGCCATGTAGTTCAGGTAGTGGGGTTTTGGTATGTGTTTTTAGCCTTTCATATGAGGACTATTATATAAAAAAATTTTCGAATTATATCCAGCAGCCACACTCTGTGTGCTTTTAAGAATCTGATTTTTTTAATAATGCATGCAGAAATTTTTCAAGTGCATGATTCAGATCACAAATGTTTAATTGATTTGTCTTTTTAATTGAGACTGTTATCTGAATTACATTGAATTCTTATCTTCCCTAGTCTTTAAAACAGTATCAAAGGCAATGAATTAATTTACTGCACTGACAAAAATTCTGTTATTTTATTAATGATTAAGTCCTCCAATATACCAGTGAAATACATCTGTGAAGTTATTACAAGATGTTACAGGGATGTAATCTTGTGAATAATTAAACTAGGTTGAGTAATGAACTAGAAAATCCAGAGGATAACTTCACATTGAAATAGATCACTTAGCAATGTGTATGCTTAATCTGGAAGTTTTATGTATTTTCTGTCACTTGAGGGTGAGTGATTTTTCTTTAATTGTAGCCTATAATTCCATAACAGGAATTTTATTTTAAGTTAGTAAGTACACGTTTCTCCTCACTGTTATCCTTTTCTGTGTTTTAAGGTAAAATTCTAATCTGAAAAGTGAGTTAGTAAGAAAAAGAGCATGAATTTGGACTTACCCATTATTTTGCATATTGGCAGCTTTCCAAAGCAAATGATATGAAGTTATCTGTGGAGAAATGTTTTATACATGTTCACTGTTCATTTACCTTAGCCAGATGGATTCCTTTCAACTCGGGCAACAACAGGCCTCAAGGTGTTCTCCATTACAGACTCTGCCCTCTATTACATTTACCACAAAAGAAGGAAGTGATTGGGTTGCCTGGGTGTAAGGCTCATACCTTTTATATGATTATGCCCAAAATGGAATAGAATTTGGCTTCCCCCACCTAAGCTTTTAAAGCTTAATTGGAAGAAAATACAGGATAAACATATTTCAGTAGTTCACATCTCAGGATTAGGTTACACAGATTTTACTTTAATGGAATGAAGACTCTATTTTTATCCTTTTGAATCAAAGTCACATGAAAATTACTTTCTTCCAAGCTGAGAGAATTGGAATGTTTGTAATGTTAGCACTTGTTCCTTTAACACTCTTTGTATTATGTTCATAATTCTAATAAAGAAGAAGAGCCATTCTTTAAATGTTGAATAAAGATGATATTTGAAAGAGAAGTGGAAATGGGTTCATTGGTAGAAAATACAAACAAAACCTTTAAGAGGGCATTGCTTCAGAACTGTGAAACTGAGTATTCATCTCATAAATTAGTAATATTCTAGCCACATTGCAGTAAAATAGCTTGTTTTAAGGCTTGATATTTGGTTCCTTCAGGATATAATAGCTAAATCAGAAATGCAAAACGGTCTGAGAAAAGAATTTACCTAATAAAAAACAACAGTAGTACTCTCTCAAAGTCTCCACGAAGACCTTCAGGAGAGATGGGAAGGCAAGTTTATCAGTAATCCGACTGAAAAAGCATTAGTTTTATGTCTCACTTTTCTGGAAGGTTTTGAATAGCACACCATCAAACGTAGTTTTGTAGAAACTGTCAGTTGGCGATAGTAGTAATGCAGCCTATTTACTACCTTTAGACATTGATTCCTTATCCTATTCCTATTACAGCATTAAGGCTAAAACAGTGACTTGCACAGACTGTCGGTGTGGAGTGAAAAATATAGACTGAAAGCTATTATAAGATAGTACCTTTTGCACGTTAGTTTATTGAGAATTTGTAGTACTTCTAGATGTGACTAAATGCATATTGATCTTTCTACTTTATTATTTTTCTCTTTTCAACAGGGAGAAAAGGAATCTGCCATTTACGCCTATTCTGGCATCTGTTAATCGCCTTGTTTGTTACCACCTAGGAACAGTGGCAAAGGGGTCTTTCATTATCACATTAGTGAAGATACCACGAATGATTCTTATGTATATTCATACACAACTCAAAGGAAAAGTAAGAGAAGTAGATTCCATTCTCTTACTGAAACTCAATGTCTGATGTGTTCACAGCTAATTTAAATTTGTGTGGGGGCTGGAAGTCTTGTTTTGAAATATTTGGTCTTTAAAGGACCATGGGATTGAGAGGGACTTCTTGAGTTATGAAGCTAAGTATCAGTTACTGAAACATGAAGGAATATTGTTTTCTTAAGTCTGTTGATTTTAATCTTTACGTTTCTTTTCCTACATTCTATGCGTTCCTAGGAAAATGCTTGTGCTCGCTGTATGCTCAAAGCCTGCATCTGCTGCCTTTGGTGTCTAGAAAAGTGCCTGACCTACTTAAATCAGGTAAGATTTTCAATATGCAAGTTTTATGTGAGGGCTGATAATATATGAATCCCAGAATGCATTCTGAGGCTGACACATAAGGTGTCATACCTTGGAACTGAACTTCAATGCAAGTATTTCAGTCTTGTCTCCATTACTGAAATTATGCTACAAATTACTACATTAGTGTTTGTTTACCTCGTAAAGGTGAAAAATAGCTAGTATTCATCTTTCTGAACATGATAACTCAACTTTAGAGCGATTTGTTTAGTCATTGTCATTGCTCCTTATGTCCACTCTACCAAACTATATCTGAGTTTCAAAATATGTTCATTGTGAAAAGAAAATGAAGCTTTTCTAGGTGTAATTTTTAAGGTTCTGTAAAAAACCTGTACATAACATCAAATTGTCATCATCATCTATGAAGCAGAAGGCATTGTAAGTTGTGGCACACTGGCTAGTCAGACCCCTTTGTAAAAGATCTTACTGACCTATAGTTCCACCTCTATTAAGTACACCTCAGTATCTCCCTAATACCCCTTTCACTGTTGTTCATGTTTTTGCTTGTGGAAATACATAAATAAAAGCAGGAGGCAGTTAAAAAAAAAAAAAACCAAAAAACAAAACAAAAAAAAATGTATCCTTGCAAATTGTCTTGGCTAACTTTGACTGCAGTCTGATGGTGTATCTAGAAATTATCTTGGTGGACTTGTATGTCTCTCAAACTCAATTATATTTCCTGAATATTTTTTCTAACTACTTAATTGCTGTAGTTATGCCACTGCTCACCTCCTCCTGCAGAGAAATTGCAAATTCTGTTTAATTAATTTTTTTGGAATGAACTTATTAGTGCATAAATGATGAGCAAGGGAGGAGAACAACAGTAATTCTCTACCTTGTATAGTCTTTTGTCGGCTGGTATGTACTGCTTGATTCAAAAATTCTCAAGGGAATCTTTGTTCATTAACATCGTATGACTTATGTGACTTATTTAGAAGCTGCATCTTCTTCCTCTTCTTCCCCCCGCCCCTGCCCCGGCACCTGAAGTATCTGATCATTCCATGAGTAAATCTTCAATCTGCTTTTCCCAGAACGCATATACAGCCACAGCTATCAACAGCACCAACTTCTGCACCTCAGCAAAGGATGCCTTTGTTATTCTAGTGGAAAATGCTTTGCGAGTGGCTGCCATAAACACAGTTGGGGATTTCATGCTGTTTCTAGGAAAGGTATGTATACTGTCAATAACTGTATACAGTTATTACTGACCTATATAGTAACAAGCTTGCTTTAGCAATAGCTTGCACCCCAGATAGAAAATGCCTTCAGATTCTGTTTCTTAGAATGTGCTTTATTACATCTAGCTCCATCATATCAGGAAGGGGTTGTCCATAACAGAGAGGATAAGCAGATGACCCACTTACATTAGGTAAAAATGATCAGAAGGGAATGGCTGAAGATGGTGACACCTATTGTATGAATTTAATCACTTTGCTCTTGACTTTATAAAAATATTATAAGTTCTGAGTTTTTGATTGCTTTTGTGGTTAAAGTCCAGAACCTTAATGAAAGGAAGCATTTTCTCTAAATTATTTTTAGTAAGGGCTCTCCGGGTTCATGTTGAAAACTGGCGTGATATTGATCCAACAAAATTGGACTGGAAGGTAGTGTAGGAGCCTGCTGTGAGGAACTGCTAGCTTGGACTGAACTGTCTTCCTTATTACATTTCTCTGCTTTTATTAAGTCAGAGTACAGTGGGCTGGACTTGTAGTGCAGTAATTAAGTCAATAAGTTGTGAGAAGAAATAAACACATAATGAAGATATAGGTGCCTGTAAGACCATGAAATGGTCTCCATGTAATGTGGTTTTATGGAGGTGTCTGAAAGGTATTAAGAAACATTTCCCTGAAAAGATGTGTTTCAAATTATTAGAGAAATGTACAGGTGACAGAAATGTTGAAATGAACAGTGTACAGTATAAAAAAAATATTGTCAGCTGAAACAGTGCTAGGCTTGCAGCCTGTCTTCTCTATCAGTGCAACCTGGTGTTTTCATAATACAGTAAAGCTGACATATTTTACAATTTCATGTTTAGCTGCAGTACATAATAATAGATTTGGAAATGTTAAAAATGTTGGGTGCCCACAACAATTGTTTTAGTCCTTTTGTTATACATAAAGATCAAACTGGTACACAGTGAAATATCTGTTAGGGCCTCACAGTGTAGTTCTGTGGAGACTGTTACATGAAATGCCTTGCATGGATTCTGATCTACCTTCCCTCTATGGAGATGGGACAGAGATAAGACAACCTTTGAAGTTGTTTCTGCCAGCAAAATGAAAAATGTACCATCCCCTTAAGACCTGTCTTCCCCCTTCTCTCTTCTCATGCAGGGGTATGGGGAATCCAGGAGGTAAAGATGTCGTCACTGCTAGGATCTGTACCTACCAGTTCTAGCCCTGGCAGAGCAAGAAGCATGCAGGTCAAAAAACCAAAACCAACCAAAAAAAAAAAAAAACCCAAAAGGCCATGAGAGTTCTCTTCTGTTTTCTTCTTCAGGTCCTGATAGTATGCAGTACAGGTTTGGCTGGGATTATGTTGCTGAATTACCAACGAGATTACACCATCTGGGTGCTGCCGCTCATCATTGTCTGCCTCTTTGCATTCCTGGTTGCTCACTGCTTCCTGTCCATTTATGAAATGGTGGTTGATGTCCTTTTCTTGTGTTTCGCCATTGATACAAAGTACAATGATGGGAGCCCTGGGAGGGAATTCTACATGGATAAAGTTCTCATGGTAAGTTTCCCTTGCTCTCTAAGGCTAAGGATGTGGCTTCATAAGATGAGTAATTTCAGAATGGGATAAACTCAGTAGCTGAGTTTAATACTGTAATTTTTCTTTTTTACCTGTGTGACATTGCTGTGTTGTTCTTGGCTTGATCAGCAAAGAATGAGTTCTGATGAGCATCAGATAAGTCATGATTCTTCCCTCCCTTGCTATCACTGTTACTGGCTTCTATATGTGGCTGTGACATGACCAGTTGTCTTGCAGAGCCATATTTTTGGGTATCCTTTCTCCTAAATGATACACGACAGAATGGAGAGAAGCAAAACAGGTGGTAAAGACTTGCTTTTTGTATTTTTCTAAGAAGGACCTCTCTTGGGACATGGAAGAGAAAAAGATATGAGTATTCTACCTCACACGCAGGGAAACTACAGATAGGAGCCAGAATTTGCTTCTCAGCCTGTCATGCACAGAAAACAGAAGTTATGTTCTGTCCTGGAGCCTAGATCAAGGCCCGTTGCATAATTCAGTTCTTATTTGTTTGGCCCATCATACTCCCTGTTCATTCTAGCTAGAGACCAAGATGTAAAGTTGCTCCTTAAGTCACTCTGTGGAGTAGGTAATTTTCTTGATAGTGTTAAGTGGGAACCACAGAATATAACCCTATAAAATATATCCCCATGTAAAGGCTAGAGGAAGAGTTTCATGACTACTTAGCATATTTTTTTTCTGATTACTTATTGGAAAAACACGTCAAGATTTTAAAGTTAAATTTTCAGTAAAACAATACAGAATTTACAGTATATAATAAATAAAACAGTAGCTGATGCGTTGCTTTTTAGTGCAAAATAGGAGTAAAATGCAGCATGCTGTTTCAGAAGACAGCACAGATGAATCATAAAAGCATTTGGGTTTCTTCAGTGAACAGTCAATATCAGAAAACACCAGCAGCTGAAGTTTACTGGAATTTACTACAGCAGGTTTTCCTTCAATAGAAAAAAATCTCATAAAATTGAATTAGCACCTTTTCCAGTCTTTGAGTAGGTGATTCTTATCCAGTGAAAAATTAAAGAGTTTGAATTGAGGGAAGTTAGGGAAATCAACAAGACCTTGCAAGTAAAAAATGGAGTTCTAATGTTACACACAGTATGCAGGATAAAATCTAATAACTAGGATCCCTGGGATTATTTATCAGCCATCCTCTTACCTTCCTTCCCTGTAAAGGAGAGCATTGTGTGGTAAATGTAAAAATTATAATAGCATATACCTGTCTGCAAGCAAATACCTGTCTGTCTGACAGAATTGAATGAGGGAAACCCTTGTGGCTACTTAGCAGGTCTTTTGGTACCTTGTGGATGAGTTTGACCTGGAACAGTAGGAGAAGCAAGTTGTGTTGAGCAGTTACATCTTAACATTTTGTACTGAAATTCAATGTCTGGAGTCTGCTCTAAGAAAGCACTCTTTGCTTTATTACTATTTTTCAGGAGTTTGTGGAGAATAGTAGGAAATCTATGAAAGAAGCTGGCCGGGGAGGTGGAGCTGAGGGCAGAGAGCTAAAACCAATGGTAGGTGCAGATGAGGAGGTGGCGGTCCTCCAAGAGTTTCACTTTTACTTCTTCTCCCTCTTTGTCTTTACTGACTGCACTTCTTCAGGAGAAGTTTTTGTTCTCTGTATCACTCAAGATGTTCTGCTTTTTCTGTTTGTGAGCTTGCCTATCACCTGGATGGCAGAGTTTTTGTCACAGCTGAGACCATCTCCTGTAAAAGTAAGATGAAAGGAACTGTGTCATACGAAACAAATGCAGTATCGTTTCATTAGGATTAGTACACATGCACAGTCCCAACTGCTGAGTACTCCCAAAATAAGATGATTCTGGAATTCATTGGGCTATTTTGACTTTAATCCTGTTTTCAGTCCTGAATTGAATAATTTTTGTTCACCTTATGTTCACCATAAAAGCCTGAAGAACACTACTGAGCGCATCTATAGTTGCAAAGTAGGATCAGGCATTTAAAGCTCTCACCAAATTATTTTATATGGTGCCAGGGAATTGGATACGGTGTTTCCTTTCAACCTGCTCAAATGACATTTTTCCCAGTTGTTTGTTTTTATTGCCAACTACTTATGTTGCTTGTCTCTTGTGTGCTCTTTCCATCTCACACTGTCAGATATACAGACAGTGAACAATGCATCATTTATGCTTCTGCAGCCTGTTTTACTTATGGTGTGCCTGTTAGGAAGGCATTGCATGTCTGAGTAGCCTGGAATAAGGAACAGCTATTCATGGTACAAATAACAGATAGGAGGATGAGTTTGGAAGGTGGAGAACTGAGAGCGTATGATGGAGACCCAGGCTCGGCAAGGTATGACTTGTCATCGTGCAATATGACTTTGTGAAATAGATATTTTTCCATCATTACTTTCTCAAGAGTATTTGGGGCCTGACACAGTTCCTTACCATGGGGACAATTTAACGTAATGGAACCTAAATGAGTGTATGCTAACAGTAGAATTTTTTTTTTTAAATGATGTATGTGAAGCCATGTTGCATGAGCACTTTTTGACCTAGCTGGAATGGGTACCTGCTGTAGAATGGATGGATGTGTAGCTTTGTGTGTTTCTAGATCTGCTTTTGCCTAAATGCTGCTGTGTTTTCTACGTTTAAAAAAACTAATTCTATGCTCATTTACTGTTTTCTTCTGGGAGTAATTCTAGCTGTTCAAAGAAACACTAATGTTGGGATTTTCAGAGTGGTCTAAACACTGCAAATGTAAAGCTGCCTTTAAAATGATTGAGAATTTGGTTTGCAAAACTTTTAGTCACATGCACTAAAAAAATCTGTCAGAAAATGTGTTATGTTAATCTCTAATTCAAACAGCAGATTTACCTTAAGTGGTTTTCCACTTATGCTCTCATCAGTGCTAGCACAGATGGCTACTCATTCCCCCTTCTAAAAGGGCAAACCAAGTACTTGCAAGTCAAGGGTGGTCTTACTCTTTTCAGAACTTGACTCTAGGCACTCGAGCCCAGCACTACCCAAAAGTCCTCCTAGGGCTGCTGGAGAAGGTGCAGAGCATTTGATGGTCAGCCTGAGTGTCACCTGCTGAATTACTCCCAGTTCTGCTGTTCATGTTGATGGTCTTGTTTGGAACTGACTGGGCCTTGTTTTCTCAAGTGGACTTTTGTTTTGGGGCGTTCAGCTCCTGTGGAACAGGTTCTGAAACACTAGGATCTCACTTCTGACAAGGACAGGATACAGCAGTTAGCGCTGTGAAATTGCTGGTACCTTTACCCAAAGCATTCATAAAGGTCTCAGTTACATCTGGAATAAGATCATTCATAAGTCTATTCTGCAGTAGTGCCTCCTGTAGTCCCTAAATTAGGTATTTGAAAATTAGATTAATTTTTCTTCTTTTTTTCCTTTCTCTTTTTAAAAAAGTGAGTCTTTACTGTTTTGTTTCAGTCTTCTTGAAAAGCAGATATTTCTTAGACCTGACAATTAGTTCTAGAAGTTAAATGCCCTAAGTGCAGTTGTATTTTAAATAGGTATTAATAGCAGAGATGAGGAAACATTTAGCACCACCTGTTCTTGTATCAAGGCACGAAAAAACACGAACACCAACACCTTTTCACACTTCTTTCTGTATGGTTTCCAGTGATCCCTTTGACTCAGTTTCTCCTTGTCTTTTGGCATTTGTCTAAGACTGTGCTGTATGACTTTGTTTTCTAGGCCTCTGGAGCAAGTTCATCTTGAAACTAGCCAGCCATATTGGAACCCATTGACATTCCAAAACAGTATATATATATACATATATACATACATATATATATATATATAAATAAACAGCCAAAATCAGAGAAAAGGAACAGGGATTTAATACTTTTTTTAACAATTATTTTTGTGAAACATGTACTCTTTTCATACGGGTGGCTTTTACAAGCAGCTTTATCATTGTTCCATTTTTTAAATTATTCATTGTAGTCATGGAAAAGTTGATTCTTATCTGCTTGATACTTTACAATCTGGAGGAGGTATCATTGTAAAGATAATTCGACATGATGACTGGGTTTAGAGACAGATTTCCCATGACACTGCTAATCTGCTGAGAGTTTTACTTGTTTAATTTGTTTAAATCTGCATTAAGTTCAGCACAGCTACATGTCAGGAAAACCTTCAAATCAAGAGAAGTCTCAAATTTAATTTTTCAAAAGGTGGTTTCAGTGAGAATTTATTCAGTTTGAATGAACCAGTCATTTTACTTTACAGCCCTGGTGGGGCACAGTTTTGTTTATTAGTATCAGATATCACACTAACCAACTCCTCAGGTATTCAGGTGTGTGGGAGCCCTTGCATCTCCTATTAAACAGAGACTAGAAAATGGGGACAGATAATTTTTATATGCAATTAGCTTCCTGTTTTACCCCACTTACCCCTCTTACCCATTGCCTGCTACCCTCTCCTTGAGTTCAGTAGCCTCCTTCACACTTCAGCAGTGCTCCTTTGAAGGGTATGGATTCTCTATCTGAGCAATGGAAATAACAGATTGTTAAGGCTCAGTCTTAGCCATACTCATGATTAATTCATGACTAGATGTAACAATGTTGAGGATGGAAAGAGAAATGAACCGTACTGGTGTACAAAAAAAAACGTACTGTATGCTTCATTTCATTTAATGCTGGAGAGCTTTGGGAGGTGAAAGGGACCATTCCTTGCTTGTTTCATCCATATTTGTATGTACGGTAGTGAGTGGCTAAAACAGGAAAGGGCAGAGAAACATTTCTTTGGAAGTGTAACTGCCAGGATAGTTATCTAAAGTTATCAAATAACAGCAAAAGAACATGTGTTTTTATTGTTGTTCTTATATATTTACATTTCTTTTCAGTCTGGAAGTTCACTAGATATGAATACTAATATTCAATTCTTCAGCATATTGTAATGGTAAATGCTTAAAAGTGTATTTGCTAAGAATTCATGATCTGTCTATGCTATATACTCCTTTTGTTACGATTTTTTTAAGAAAACTATTTTTGTTAATGTAAAGTTAATATTTCAGAGCAGAATTTTTAAACTTATTGCACTAAATATAAGCTCTGTACAAATAAATAATGCCTCAATTGTTCGATCACTCCATTCAAGAAAACGTTTTGAAAGAGAGAAGTCCTTCTACAGAAGCTTTGCAATGGAATGGAGAGGTATGTCTAGGTAGAGACATACACAACTTGTGTTACCAAGGCTTAATAAGTAAGCAGTTCTCTGTGCTTCCTTTCAGAGGATCAGGCTTTTAAATTGCTGTTGAAAGTTTTAAAAAAAAAAAAACAACTAGTAACATGTAGCTAACCAGTGCTCTTACCTTTTGGCAATAGTGAAATACTTCACTTTTGCTTCTAGAAGTCATTTGATAACTTAAATTTGTTGAGTTTTCTTTTGGAAGCCAATTAGGATTTAGCCTGTTAGCCAAAAGGATTTACTCTTCTCATAACACAGAACCCAAACTGCATGAAACATAAGAAAATAAAAATACATTTAGGAATTATAGCTGCTGGGGTGGCAAGGAAACAGGACTATCCGATCCTGCAAGCACTTAGATGCTCACTTAAGGGAACCATATCGGTGGCTCCACTGACATCAGGAGGACTCTCTGAGGGAGTTATAAATTACACATCTTAGAGTGTGCGAACTGCACTAGAGCTTCAACCTAGGGGTTCAAAGTGGAGCACTGGTGAGGCCTCCTACTGCAAGTGAGGTCAGGCTATCTAGGAGAAGTTCTGGAGCAGCCTTACACTAGCTCTACCAGTGGCTAAGACAGCAGTAGCACTGAATACCAATATTTGTGTAGATCAGTGGGTTTTAGCAACAGAAATTTAAACACTGGCTCAGATGAATGATAGAAACTAGATTCCAAGGCTAAGAGACTTACCACATACGCAGTTGCTTCCAGAGAAATTAGTTTCCATCTTGCCTGGAAGTTATTGAAGGTGCTTTGATTGAAGCTGTGGATTCTTCACATTTTGACAACAAATTTCTGCCATGATCAGTCCAGCAATTTTGTGTTCTCTGCTTACTGGATCTCCTGGGTGGGGGCTTTTCTTTGCAATTGCAACTAGGGCTGCAGTTGGAAACAAATTTTGTATTTTTGTATGACTTGACTGGGCACGATTTTTATAGCAGTTTATCCTGTTTTAAAAAGAAACTTGTTTATTTACATGGTGTTTAAAAGATACAGGCAACACTTTTCTATGGGTAGTTGTAATGTTTAAGTGACAAATCTATATCATTATAAAATTCTTAATAAAACTGTGTGCAGCATTCTTGAGTGTATATCTGGCATACAGAGCTTTCCAGTCATGCCAAAGAGGCATTTCATCCACCTGCAGGCTTTCCAGTGGCCATTTGGAATGTCCTTTGAAGTTTGTTTGCCACCAAACTACATGCTGCCCTCTTCCAGCTCTGTCTTGTGCAAGGAGATAAGCAGAAGACTGATGTCTGAAGAGACGAACTTTTCAGGACCAATTTAGACTCTGCTTTTTTTTTTTTTTCCTAATGGGGATAGTAGAGTGAGAGAACACTTGATGTGTAGATCCCCAATTGGCAGTAGAGGTACTGGGGTCTACCAGTTGTGATGGATTAATTTATTATTTTTTTTTCCAGCTGGCTATTAAAGCCAGTATATGGACACTTTGTGGGAAGCAGTCTAGGCTAACTAGAGAGTGATGCACCACTGGGAATAACACTGCAGGAGGAGCAGGTGAGACAGCTGAGATAGAGAAATCAACCTAATTGAAAGTCCACTCAACCAGTGCTTGAGGAGTGGAGATTCAAGCTGGACACTTGGGGTTTAAAAACCAAGCTACTGGGATTGCTGGTTCCCAGCATTTGTTTTCTGCAGATGGTCTGCATCACAGCCTTTGATCAGCTAGGTTTCAAAGGGAAAAAAAGCACGCTGTACTTTAAAGTTTTTAAAACTTTTCTACATCATTTTATTCTCTGTTCTGTTTGGAAGCTGAGCAGCAGTGTGACATCTTTTTTTGCTTCCTCCAGCCCTAGAGGACTTTTTTTTTTGGTTCTTTTAGCTCTCATTTCTGTATTGCTCTTTCAGCAAAGGAGTGCCAAGTAGCAGAGTGTCAGCTCCCCTTTGTCCCACCGATCTTAGTACATGCCTTCTCACTTTCCTGAGGCAATGATTCAGGATATCACCTGGACTGAATGGGAGGGTGAGTAGGTGCTGAGCTGAAGTTCTGAGGTGGGTTTTTTTTTATGATACCACTCTGTCGCTGTGCTTGCTGTGGTTAGAAGTGTAGCCTGTCACTTCTCTGGTTTCAGTGCTGCTCCACAGCTAGAGTAATTACATGGTATGGCACGCTTAGAATTGCATCTTCAGCCTTCCAGTAGCTTGTGTTCATGCTGCCAAAACCAGGACTGGATTTTACGTGTGGCCTTAGCTTGGCGTGGTAACCCAAGGACTTTCTGCATTAGTAAAACACATCCTAGAAGGGAGAACCTAAAAGGCAAGACCCAGTTTCAGGGTGTGGTGGGTTGACCCTGGCTGTCAGGTAAGCCCTTACTCTGTTGCTTGCTCACTTTCCTTAGCAGGATATGAGAAAGCATTGGAAAAGCAAAAGCAGGAAAACTTACATGTCAAAATGAAGACATGTAAAAAAAAAAAAAAAAAAGAAAAGAAACCCAAGGGATGCAAAGGCAATCACCCACCAGCTCCCACCAGCAGGCCAGCGCCCAGCCAGTCTCTGAGCAATGGCTGCTCTGGAAGACTTCACCCTCCTTCCTCCCTCCCCCCTTCCAATTTTATTGCTAAGCACGACATTATATGGTATGGAGTATTTCTTCAGGTCAGCTGTGCTGGCTGTATGCCTCCCACCCTCTTGCCCAGCCCCAGCAGATTGAGAAGCAGAGAAGGCCTTGACCCTGTGTAAGCACTGTTCAGCAACAGGTAAAACACGGTTGTGTTATCAACAGTTTTGGTCACAAATCTGAAAAACGGCACCATACAGGCTGCTGTGAAGAAAATTAACCCCTCCCAGCCTAACCCAGTACACAGGTCCACTTACCCAAGAGTTAATCCAAGACTCTCTCCCTGCGTTTCTGTACAGCACCTTCTCAGGGTGGTTACTTCTTTCTGAAAGGGCTTTTTCAGCAGCAGGCAATTAGCCTGCTCCACAGTGCTCCCTTTCATGGAGGGAGCAGGGGATGCTAGCTCTTACTCTTTCAGCACAAAATGGGGATATAAAGCAGAAATGAGCCCTTTCTGTATCAGTGTTCTGGCAATTGAGCAGCCAGTGTTGGAGACAACATATTTAATGTGCCCTCGGGGCATGCACTTTAGTGGTTTGCTCTGAGTGGTTATGATGTATTCTATGAATGTATGTTATAGAGTCAGAATAAAATGCATGTAGCAGACATATACTCATCATCACCATACAGTGATCATTTGGTTATGAGTGCATATTACATGCTGTATTTAACATGGCACTGTCATTTTAAGAAACACTCTAAGATTTAAAAGTAGATACCTAAGAGCATCATTGTTTTTTAAATCATGGCTTTGCCTGTGCAGATAATGTTTACTAAATCTAAGCATCACAACTCCATTGTTTCTTGAACAGTTTGTGTGTCACTTCACCACAGAAATCGTATTTCATCTTTGTGGGAAAAAAACCCCTCATGTTTCCCAAAACAGAACCCAACAAACTTATTTGAAGCTTTTTTGCACTTGGCTGATTTGTTGGGATGATGGAAGTTTAATCTAAATTATACAATTTTTAAATACTCTTTCAACTATTTCGTCTCTGCTGTTATTTCATCATATAACAAGAGACTATGGAGACTAGTAAATTCGTATTTCTTGTGTTCTGTAGCAAATACTGTTCTCAAGGTATTTTTTTTCTTTTATATTTAGAGAGATGAGAAAAGAGATGAAAACTTGTCTCTTGTGATGTGGGTCATGTATAAAAGGCAGAATTTCTGGTCTGGGATGGAGCTGTGATGTGTCTTGCAATGTTCTGCAAGCTGATGTAATCAAGCCAAAGCTCTTCAGAGACATTAGCATTATGAAAATATTTATAGGGAAAATAGGTAGCATGAACTCATCTAAAAATACCCATTTGGAGGCTAAACTACCTGGTATTCATTTGACAGAGATCAGTTAAAACAGAACTAGGGGAAAACCAGCATGCACCATCAGATTCTGCTCCCCTGCTCACCGAAGAGTTCAAGTGATGTGTGAATATGATGAGCAGAATTTGGTGTTTTAAGCATTTGGTACTTTTCTCTGGAAGCATGAGACTCCCCTTAGAACCAAAGCTGCAAGGTTTGAGAGCTGACTTTAGCAGAACTAGCCTAATTTCAGTAACCTTAAAGACAGCTCTGGCCTCTCTAGCATATGTGATGGAAGATGCTGGCAGCATAGCTGGCTAGCATTCCTCAAGTGCACCCCCGCTCCCTTTTGGCTTGAGTGAAATGGGGGTAGTTAGGGAGGATGTCAGAGAGATTTTGTGTGATCAGAAAGCTGAGTGCTCCTGAAACCCAACAGAAGTTGGGCACTGACTGGATGGAGTTCCCAAAGTGTCACGATTTTTAACTCTCAAATAAATACTGCATGTGCTCCAGTGTTAGTATTGGTTGGGTCACTCCCTGCTCGTGCTGAAGAGCATCTCTTGTTAGAAAACCAGTGCTGCCATCAATGAGGCAGTGTCTCCTAGGGCAGAGGCAGGGGAAGATAGAAAGGTGTCTTTGTTTCCAACATAGACCAGAAAGCAGCTGCAAGAGGTTAGGTGGAGCCATGGAGAGCAGGATTTCACAGGTAGGAAATATTCCACAGGATCTTCACAGTAGTTAAAAAAAATTAACACTCTGATTCACAGACATCTCACAGCAACATCCCCTGTGCCCTACTTTTATTTTGCTCTGGAGCTCTCTAGAGCAAGAAAGAAGGTGGAATCCTATACTTATAGAAAGGAATTATTTCTGTACGGTGAATTATGTTGCTGACTGTAGCAACTACCCTAAGGAAAAAGGAAAATCTTCTGAGCAGATTTTAAAGGCTTGACAGTACTTACATTGTCATAGTCCATCAAAGCTTCATCTGGAAACAAATTTTTCATCCTCTTTCACTCATACTTCTAACAGGGCAGTTGAACCCCTGAACTGGTTTAGTGATTTACATTGAATCAAGATCAACGGACAAGTGCTCCTTTTTCCAGTGGAATGCCACCTCCTTTGGGAATGGGAAAAGTAAAGTGACACTGTTTATTGTTGTCTGAGAACTTGAAGTGTTTTATACTGCAAGCTGTGAATGCAAGACGAGAAGGGAAATTAACAGTGCTGATCTAATCTTAGATTTTCTGTGTAAACTGACATTGTGCCAGAATACTGATGCAAAACTGTATTTTAGTCTAAGAAATGTATAGATTTTTTAATGTATCAAAATAAAGGTTTTCTTTATAAGTAAGAAAGATGTTTCCGTGTCTTCCCTGTGGGGCGTTAAGCTCTGCTTTTCCTCGTAGGAATACTATCTCACAGCCATGGAAGTGTGCAGAGTCCATCCAGATCCTTGCTCAAGCTTTGCTTATCTCTGTGCCTGCCCTTTAGCTGAGTAGTGCTGGGCATGACTTCTGGGACCACTGACCTGGTGCCAAGGCAAGTGGTGTGATGCTAATGCTTTGTTGAGCTGGTTGGGGTGATGGGGTTCTGCAGGGCAAAGGCAGTCCCTTATATGGACAGCTTAGGGAGGAAATGCAGGGTAGGGAGGGATGAAGGAAATCTCGTTACGGATTATGAGAGCTATGCAAACTGTACATCCTGGTGCAGCACCTCTAGTGGGGCCACCTCCGTGCTCTGGGAGTTCCTGTACATGCACCTCACCCCCAAAGCCGGGTCCCTAATCTGCAGATGTGTTTTAAAAAGCCCAGATAGCTGAAGATGGATGGTGAATAGCAGCAGCTGGTAAAAGCACCTGCATAATCTTACTAGCAGAGGCATGTGCAATAGCAAAGGTTCCTTCCCTTCTCCTCTCCTTCTCATGGGCACAGCAAATTTCTGCTTTCTTTACTGATGTTTTTTTGAGACACTAATAAGAAGCTGAACAATGCTTTCTTGCTTGCTTCAGCACTGCATTTGTATAAGATGGTTTACTTTGTCTGGCAACCACTGCCACTTTGAACCTGGGGCTGAAGACGGTGTGGCAAATCACTAAATACAGTTAGGATGAAAAGGCCAGCCCATCAGACAGAGCCTCTGCCCAGATGGTTTGCCGCCTACCTCAGCGTTCTGCAGTTCCTCTGACAGTGCATGTCGATGGCTCCAAACATCTTGTTAGTGTTTTATTAAGGGTGAGGCTGCTTGGCTAGATGGGTTTAGTTGGATGGAGCAAAAAAGTCTCCAGAGATGCCCTTCTTCATCAATCAAGGTGTCGGGGGTAGGAGGCACGTCGCATACAGGTTATGACAACACAGTCTGGTTTCAACTGGATTTTTCCTGTGTCAGAACTGGAGCTATTTGGTGCTCCTGAACCTTGTGGGCAGAGTAATAATGATGCTCCCAGCTCTAAAACAAGAATTTATGGTTTCTGGGGAAAAAAAAAAAAAAAACCCAAACCCAGAAGGGGCTAAATCTGAGTCAGGGAGGGCTAGGGAGAGAAGAACATGCAGGGAGAACAGAATGGGACATGGGACTTGGAATTGGAAGGGCAACCTGAGGGCACAGGTGGAGTGGGTAAGAAAACCCAGGAAGCTATTAGTGAGCAGGAGAGCAGGGACCTGGAGACAGACAGGACTGGAACTGCAAAAGGGGATTTGTCCTTTGTCCACACAGTGGTTCCTGCTGCCCAGGAGCTAGCTTCAGATCCCTGCTGCCCCACCGCAGCTGAAGGACCAGTTTCCTTGCTTGCAGGACAGCACTGCCAAAGGAGCTCTCCTACCTCAGGCAGAGGATGGGGACCTCGGCACCCAGCACACCCTCCCTGACCCACCCAGGCTAGATCTGTCTGGCATGGCTCCTCCTTCCCACTGGGGACCACTGAGGAGCTGACCCAGTTTTAGTCACTGGTATTTAGATGTTTAATGAAGATTAGCTAGCACCCAGGGAGAGGTTATTTAGAATTTCTAATTGCTATTTAAATTATAAATGTGTGGAATGGATGGAGCTTGCACTGCCGTGCACAGAGCACCTAAAAAAGCTGTTTGTCTTTTTCTGACGTCTACTGCCATAATTTCCAGCTACTGCTCAGTCCTTGTTTACCTTGGATACACTAAAAATCCAGAGCCAGGGCAGATTTTCTGACACCCTTGCTAAAGCAGTCAAGGCTAGAAATAGGGCCTATGACAGAAGCTACTGAATTGTTTTATCTAGCTGCTTCAGCTGACAGTAATGGAATGGGAGACAAATAAATGGGTAAGCAGGTATTTCACACTGCAATGCTTTGAAAAAGAAATCACAGACCTGAACCTTGTGCCCTGCCAAAAAAAAATATATAGTGAGAGTCCAACACAGTCCCCAGAAACATTGATAAGATGTCCCTTGATTTTGATTACTTTTCTGACAGCTCTTAGCTGTATTCTAGTTTTAAATATTAAGTCCTGGAGGAACACAAAAATACAAGTCTTGGGCAAAAAACATTCAGTTGGCATCTGCAGTGAGCAGACAGAGCAGGGTGGTCTGGCCATCTCTCCTGACTGTGGGACCTGTCACATTCCCCCATCTTTGCTCCAGGGGCTTACCTGGGAGGTGAGAGAGGCACAGCTCCAAGATGTGGGCACCTGCCTGGGGTCAACACCCTGCTGCCCTATCCTAGACCTCCTCTGTAGCCTGGGGATCTTCACTTGCCCTTCCCTGCAGACCGGGATGCTGCAGTGGAGGGGAGCATGTGAAGGTTCAGTGGGCACTCAGGCACTGCAGGAAATAGGGGCAGGTAAAGCTGCGGGGGAAGCTGGCATCTGAAAATACCTGTGTGCAGCTGCAAGGAGCAGTGAATAAACTGAAAGCTGCAAAGCTTGAACATGCTCCTGAAGGGGGAATTTTGGGGACCTGCAGCTCTGCAGGAGGGTGACCAGCAGATGATGATGGACCAGGGAAATGTTACAGACATGGATAGCTGAGACTTCTGATGCTTAAATACCTAAACACTCAACCCTCTCCAGTTGTTTTGTGGGCCTTGGTAGCTAATTAGATACATGAAATCCTCCTGATGTCCTTTCACCACAAGTCATCTTCTGATTTGTTTCTGACAAGTCTGTTTCCAGTGAAAGCTTTCCTGTGATTCAGTGTCCCCTGTTTTTCTGTGTTGAGGTTCATTCCCCTGAATTTTCACCAAAAGAAGCATGGAGCAGCAAGAACAGCTGCAAGTAGCAATATGTCAATCCCAGGGAGAGGGGGATTGGGGGAAGGGTTCCAAAGAGTATCTTGAGAGAACCCAGGGCTTTGCTTTGCTTTTCAAGCCTCTGAAACCACGCACCAAGCACTCTGTGATAGAAATGGAATGAAACAAGATGTCTCAAATCCTAGGCCGGGAACACTACTGAAAGAGACTGCTAGAAGAAAAATTCATGTGTTGGAAGGCACCACTGGGTGCACCTCCCCAAATTGCACCACCCCTAATGTCAACAGCAAAACTAGACTTGAATCCTTAATGCTGGAAGACGGTAAAGGGACTTCAAAGCATGAGTTTGCTGCCTGTTTCATAAAGCCTGGTAGGAGGACTGCAGAGAACTACCTCACTCCTGTGAGCACAGAAGTCCAGCTGCCTCCAGGCAAGAAGCGCCATGGCATGCTCTTGAAAGCTCTCTGGTGTTACATCTATTCATTGTGAGACAATAGGAAGACAAGAAACCTCAGAAGGGCATATATGCATCCTCGCTGAAGACCAGCCTGCCAGAATCTGAGGTTCACGCTGCCTATAATGAAGAGGAAGCTTGAGAGCTTTATCAAAATAGAATTTGCTATTCTATTTTGCAAAAAACCTAGCACAAGAGTGTGTACGTCTGAATTCCCCAGAAGATGCACAGCTTGAAAAGCTTTTAAGATTCAGAAAGAAATAATAAGGAAGCAAAGCTTGAATGAAGGATATAGCAGGACTATACACACAGCTGACATTTATGTTTTCACATTGTTTTCACAGGCCAGGGTCACCAACTTTCCTGTAATGATAATTTGGATTTACTTTAAGAATAGCACATAACAAGTCAAAAGTGCCCATCAAGTTTCTGGGGGCTGAGGAAACTTGTTCAAAGCAAGCTGAACATTTGATAAGTGGCCACAAACTGTGCTTGGGCTCCACAAGGGCACCAGCCATGACGTGGTGGAGAAAGCGTGAAGGAGGGAACAGAGTGATGACCTGCCAAGCCAGAGGGAAGACGTCAACAGGAGTAGGTCCCAGCAATGGCAAAGCCTTGCTCTGTGTCCTGGCCGCAGAGCGTTGTGTGTTTGCACCTTGTAGCTGTGCCCTTCCCTGCTGAGCTCTTGCAGGTGTTTTCTAGCTAACCCTTTGTCGTGGTTTCAGCTGAAATCACTGCAACCAGACCAACAGATGGCCCTTCCCCCCCCCAAACAAGAGGAGAGGAAGAGATAA
>BJBW01002122.1:86427-99817 GCA_004320125.1 Scolopax mira | reverse complement strand
AAAGCTGACATGAAATATATGAGTAAAAATTATATTTCCCTCCCTAAATATTGTTCTCCTATTCATAAAGCTATCCCAAAACATCAGCATAAATACAGCTTCAGTTTTATCCCATGGGCTATCAAAGAAGGCAGTCCTATTGCCCTAAATTGGACCTAGACAAATGGAGCACTTGGCAAGGAAGAGGGAGAAGATAGAGGCTCTTGTACATGCTGGTGTGGGGGAAAGCAACCAAAATAGATCTCCATTGGCTTCAGAGCAAATACTTTTTATGTCCAGGGAAAGGTAGCGATGACATTCTTTTCTTCTCCCCTGGAATTGTACCTGCTTGGTGCTAGTTGGTCTGCAAGAACTCTTTCTGTGAATTTATGTAGAAGTTTTTGCTGATTATGATTCTAAATATTTTCATGTTTTGTAAAATATGGATAAATCTTCCAAGTGGAAGACACCTGTGTAAATTTATTTAAATTCTGCTTCCCGATATTGTCTATATTGACACAACATGTATTTTGGTTAGAGCTGAGAGAGTGTTATTACACAGTCCCTTAGGTGTCTTAGAAAGCACTTACCAACACAGAGGGCCATCTGCAAATCTGTAGCCTGCTTTGCCTTTGGGGAATTTTTTTCTCTCTTTCTTGTGCTGTTACTGCCATGGCCTGGCTACTGAAAACCTTGCTACTATTGTGATGATGTGTTCTTGTGGGATGTGGTCACCAATGGTGTGAGGATTGCCTCTTCTCTCCCCCTTCTCCTTCCCCTTGCAGCTTTTGGATTAAATTAAGGCACAGAAGCTAAGCAGCAGCATCAACCCTGATCCGAGTGTGCTGCCATCAGTGCTGATGGTATTATAAGTGGAAACAAACAATAGAGAGTTTGAGTGGCTCCTGATGAAAAACACTGTACTTACATGGCAAAACTGAATGGCAGGACCCTCCTCTCACTTCTGTTCCCTAAAGGCTATTGCAGAAGTATTCTTTTTCCTCCTGCATGTCTTGCATTTTTATCTTTGGTTGGGACCGTTGAGAAGCAGCCTGTTGAGAATCTGGAGAGGCAGCATGGGTAGTGCCAAGGTGGGCTGAGCTGTGCTATGGACAGATTGGCTCATTTTTGTTCAACAAGCTGTTGAAATTGCCTCAAATTGAACAAAAGCTGGTTTACTTTTACATAGCATTTGCAGTTTTGAAGTGAACTTTTTGAACAGCAAGTGTGAATTAATTTTAAAAATGTGTACAAAAACTTCTCTGGGGTTCATGGACTGAGCTTGCTGCTACTGTCAGAAAATCATGACAATGAGAGAGGAGTGAGACCTTGTCTCCTTACCCCTAGAAAGAGTGTCCATTCAGATCTCAGCTTATATTGTAGGGAAAAGAAATGCCATCAGCATGAAGGGCCCTTCCCCACAGATGCAGGTCTTTCAGGTATATTATTTGGGAGAGTCCCAAAGACTGGACTTCACCATCTTTTATGAATTCCTACCTTCTCTGCCCGTTCACAAAGTGTGTTTTCAATGTTTTCTTATTTACTTTCTAACTTCTAGCTCTTAGTGTTTCTAATTAGATTTTTTTCTCAATTGCACAAATGCATTACGTTTTCCTCATAACTGAAGAAAATTAAAACCTTATTGGTGATTCTGTGTTTGAATTGAAAGTGAGTCTTTTGGAGTCCTGACACGTGTATAAGTCAGGCTACTGTGTACTGGAGTAATGCATTAAATGATTCCTTTTTAGAGAAGATGTCATTTGATATATAAACCCTGCAAAATTAAACTAACCTGATGTCAGTTTTTCAAACATTTCAAACCCCTTGAGGTTAGCATCTCAGCCACCTCTTTCCTGCTGAGTTTAAGCCTCTAAACTGAAAAACTCATCTGTAGATATAGCTACGCTGTGCATCACGCCCTGAGGGGCAACAAAAGATTCCACCATTGAAATGATATTGTGAACTATTTTGTTGAAAGCAGTAGAATGTATTATTCTCAACTAAGTATGTGATGTTTTACCAATCAAATCCCACGAGTGCAGATGGGAATTACAAAAACTAGTACTTGCACATCAGGCTGACACTTAACATTTATATCATTCTGACCTAAAATATGAATTCATAGTATTTAAGAACATTGTATGAGAATATAAATTTGGAGCTTTCAAAAAACACATGAAAAAATGGAAGGGAAAAACCCCTTGTTATCAAGAGAATAAGGAGTTTGACCAGGGAAGGAGAGAGAGAGAGGGCGAAGAGAGTACTTTGGTTCCTTAGAAACCTCAATGATTTTGAGAAAAGCTTGCTTTTAAAACTTTTCCATGTAGAAGTAGGTATGTTGTTATTACTACATTTTTTTGGTTAATCCTTAGGATTTTCTCACAACTTACTGAGAAATCATTGTGTCTGCAGCTATGCATTAGTGGGTATTTGTGTAGAATCTGTGTAATAACCACCTACTGGTAAGTTTAACGGTGTTTAGTAAATCATTCAGATTGGCAGAGAGTTTTATATCCTCTCTACTCCCCTCTTCTCTCCCTTCCCCCAAAACAGAAAGCTGTACTCAGTTGGACATATCTTTCTATTTAGAAATACACAAAGTGTAGATTTTTTGATCATGTAGGTTCTCTTTTAATGAAAGTAAGAATGTTTTGCCTTTTTTAATCCATGTACCTGTATCAGATCAAAGACTAGTGTTCTATCCCTCTCTTTCTTTCTTGTTAATAACAAAGATTTCCCTATATAAAATAAATTAGCTTCCACATTTTAAAATTAAATTATCATGCATAAGCTAATATGAAAAGCAAGTTCAGAATTTTTATAATTATGTTGCATTAAGTAGAGTATTTTTTTCTTTTTCTATCTTAAGATCAAAAGGAAAAGTTGATGCAAGAGAACAAAGACCTGCAGTTATGCTACCTGGAACTTAAGCAACAACTAGATGAACTGAAAAATCAGATGAAGTTTTTGACCAAGGTGACCTCTATTTCTGGTTCGAATATGAGCAAAAAAAACCCAAAACCCATTCTATGTTTTATGCATAATGCAAGTACTTCTTGTAAGTAAAAGAATACAGAAATATAGCAGTGTTTGTTTATTCATGATATCAAGCAAAATGTCATGTCTAGTGAGAATGCATCTTGTTGTTCCGAATGTATTTCTTCAATATCCATTCACATCTGATAATGCCTTTTCATTAAGTATTTCTGTTTCAGGAAAGTGATATTGACGTGGCAGAGCTCAATGAAGCCCTCTTGCATATAAAGGTAACTCGCAAAGAATGATCATAAGAGGGGTTGCAACTAGATGTTCTTTAAGGTCCCTTCCAACCTATGTTCTATGATTCTATATATTTTGCATTAATTCTTTCTTTTTTTCTTCTTCAACCCTTGGTTGGCCCTTACATGTTTTGTACACAATGCCAGGGATTATCAAGGGCTGATTTATTTGTGCATCTTTTAGTAGTGAATGCTTCAAGACTGTATGTGTGCTTTTGTCATTTTTCAGTTACAGTGAAGCAGACAGGAAAATTAAAATTTCCCAGGATGAAATGTAGAGTTGTGTAGATAATTCATTGTAACATCAAAAGTAAATTAAACTGGATTCACAAGCATTTTGAAAAAAATTACTTATTCTCAGTTAAATTATGATATCTTGCTCTTCCTATAACGTTTATTGAAAAACAATTTTTGTTTATTAATTCTGTAGTATGTGTGAGTGGACTGTAAGTGTGAAAGTTCTAAAAGTGCTTAGGAATTTCTCTTTGTTAGTTAAAATGGAAAACCAAAAATACCCAGACAATGTTCTGGTTTTCTTCTCTTGCATACAAGTTGTAACTTTATTGTTTATAGAGAAATTGAAGTGGGGGTGAAGGGAGGAAATCAATGAAAAAATAAGTTTGCATTAAGTTTCCTCAATTGCAGTGCCTTACGTTTTATTTTTTTGAAGGAAGTGCTTACTGCCAATAGAATCTTTTTCTGCTGCTGAAATGCAAATGATAATTCTATAATGATAATGAGAAAAAGAAAGCAAAAAATATCCAACCAAACAAAACCCTATATGAAAACTAAAATCCCAGTATTAATAACGGAAGCAATGTAGACTTGAGAAGAGCAATACAGGTCTTGTACCTTCACTGAAAGAGGATTATTAATTGTATAAAAGGCAAATATATTAAGGGGTTTGTGTTTTCATTGAATAGAGAGGAGTGATTGCCTCTGAATATCTCATACATTTTGATTGGTTCCTGATAATTACAAGATTACATTACTGAATACAATCCTGACATTTACTGGTCTACCTCATTCCTATTTTTTGTGTTACCTCATGCCCAAAATTTACAAAGTTATGGTTACTGTCTTATTGTTTTTCCAAAATTATATCCCAGTGTTACATTTAACCAGCAAAAATACATACAAATATTTTGCAGAAGTTTCTTCCAGTAATTTTTCAAATTTGCTTCAGGTTCAAAAGCAGCAGAAGAACGGGGGCCTTACTATTTTGGAAAAAGTAGAAGATGATATCCATAAAGATTTGGAACACTCCATGCGGGAGCTGCAATTAACACATGTGGAAACAGTGCAAGAGCTTGAAAAGACAAGGAATATGTTAATTGTGCAGCACAAAATTAACAAAGATTACCAGGTACTAAACTCTACTTATAGTCGAAAATAACCTGATAATAACATATTAACAGGCACTGGAGTTTGTTATAATTAAGAATTGTAAATTCATGTTATCTGCTGATAACATGATAAGATTTGCTGTTGTTGAAAGTATTGTTTAAAAAGCATGAGACACAAATGACCATAACTTCAGTGTTTTAACTCACCTTGATCAGAGCCCTCAAACCTTGCTGGGATTATCTCTGAGCTTTTAGCAGGTCCTCACAGGAAAAATAGTTAAGTGTAGTTAGCAAATAATCATCCTTTGCCACAACAACACTCTGCTTTTACTCTCTTGTGTCGGATTATTGCAGGTCATATTTTGACTTTTCATTTCATTAATAAAAGTTTAAAATAACAACATCATTACAGAAACTATTGTGACCATGGTGCTGAAATAACAGGCTGTTTTTCTTAATAATGTTTTTAGATTTTGCCAAAATTCAAACTGATTTCCGTATTGCTGAATTAAAAATGGCTGCTCTTTTTGTGTGCTCTATACGTTCTTTCCTCATATCTAATTTTATTTTCATTTGTAGCCAAAAGTATGTGCAGCATCAGTGCAGACAAGCCTCACAGCTCTTTTTACCTGCATATTTTTTTCAGATGGAAGTAGAAGCTGTGACACAGAAAATGGAACATCTACAGAAAGACTATGAGTTAAAACTGGAACAGTATGTCCATCTGCTTGATATCAGAGCTGCACGCATCAGAAAACTAGAAGGTAGCTTTATATTCTTTATATTTTTTGATGTTTTATCTCTTGCAAATTATTGTTGTAGAACTGTTTCTTAGTTCCTAAAACTAGTAGAAAGATCAGTTCTTTCATGGAAAATTATCTGCATGATCTTTCATTGACTTAAGTGATAAAGTTATTAATCAAGCAAAATTCAACGAAGCAGTTTATACTACTTAAATTTATCTGCTCCTAAAAATCCTTATACCTATGGAATATTTCTGTATGATGAATTTAAAATGCTGTTTTAATGGCTTCAGTGTGTAAAAGGTGCACAGGAAGCCTGAAATTTTATGTTCTAAATCTATAAGCTTGTATTTTGTTGTTTGCCATTTACCACCCGTGAGGCCAGGCAACATGTAAAGGTATCTGCTGATAGTTCATCCTCTTAAGATATTACAGAGGTTGAAAGTCAGATCTATCCTTTCTTTCCCTGGCAAAAACATGTATCTTAAGTCTCTGCCATGTTTGCATAGTGATACATATTTTGATCATTGCATAAAACTTCTGAATTTTTGCTTGGTAACTCTCTTGTAACCTATTATGAATTGTTAGGAGCCTGTGTCTATTTTTATGTCTATTGAAGCAGCTCCATTGTGGGAGTATTCCTGATTGTTGTCATTGTGTTAAATGAGCAGTAGGTGAAGTGTGGTGTGGTTTTAGGTAATGCCTTTAGGAAAGTATCATTGTTAATATAATTGAATTATGCTTTTTTCCTCTCTACTCAGTGATTAACCGTATTTGATTTTTAAACAAGATAATCGTATTGTAGCTCTATTCTATTTTATTTGTTGCAGCTCAACTAAGAGAGATTGTCTATGGTACACAACCACATAAACCCAGGCCAGAAGTATTGCCAGGTGATCCAGTGGATAAATTTGATAGAACTTTGCATTTACGAAGAGGCGAGAACCTTTTTGAAATTCATATCAGCAAAGTGATCTTCTCTTCTGGAGCTATGCACGCTTTTGGGGACCACGAACCTGCAACTTTTTGTACTTATGCATTCTATGACTTTGAACTTCAGATAACCCCTATAGTTTACGGGCGCACCCCATCGTACAACTTCACTTCTCAGTATGTTGTTCAGGCCAACGACTCCTTCTTGCGCTACATACAGCAAAACACTATCCTGCTAGAGGTGCATCATGCCTATGGCACAGATTATGAAACTGTTGCTGAAGGGCAATTGAAGTTCCACGAGATCCTGGAAAACAGTGGGAAGATCCACAGCACTGCAAACTTAGTTGGTAATTAATGTATCAAGTATTCTGTTTGATGCAGTATCGGAAGTGACAATTACTTAATGTGGGTTTGGCCAAAAATGAATTCATGTATTACTATTTCAAAAGAAAAAAAAAAAAAGAGGTTTACACATGATATTTCCTGTTGGGTGTACAGAATCTTCTGGTGATTCTGGAGCACTGGATCAGGCTGCCCAGAGAGGTGGTGGAGTCTCTGTCTCTAGAGACACATTCCTGTGCAACTTGCTCTGGGTGGACCTGCTTTGGCAGGGGGGTTGGACTAAATGACCTCCAGTGGTCCCTTCCAACCCCGTATCATTCCGTGATTCTGTGAGTTGTGGGAAAGCTTATACAGGTGCCATTTTGCCCATAATGGCTGAGGACAAAGATGGTGTTAGTGTAGTGATCTTGAAGTACGTGACACTAAAAGTATGTCACGTGCTGTAAATGGCATTAGAAAATCTTGTCTGAAAATAGAACTGATTCTTTATTGTGGAGAAGGTTATTTGCAAAGTGTTACTATCACACAGGTAAAGAATTTTAATACAAGATAGTATCACTTGACTCAACAGAATTATACAGAAAAACCATGGAGGGAGTAGTTAGTGGAGCAGTGTACTCGATTGCGTTGTAATACTAGTCATATGTTAGCATTTCTTTAGGAATACTGTAGAGAATATATTTTAAAAGAAGACCAATATTCTTTTTCATTTTACTTTATTATATTATCTTTTAAAAGTATTTTGTCAGATAAGTATATTCAGAGAACTCTAACTGCCTGCTTTTGTCAAAAATTTGGTTTAATAAGCCATTGTAAGGTGGTATTTTTGCCAGTAATTTAAACTGAGTACCACTTTATGGGACTTTTCCAACTGTTGGCTTTACTTGCCTTAAAGGGATTAAAATAATGCACTTGACTATATGGACAGAAAATATTGCAGATTACGGTATGAAAAAGTGGTGATGTTTTTATGTTTTGGATCATACATGTGGAGTCAGTGGAGTTGTTGTTTCTGTTCCTAACATGAACTGCACATCTTATGCCCCAAACACTGTCATAACGTTTAGTCACAAGAGAACTAAATTTTCATTTGTGGGGTTTCCTAGCTTTTGACATAAGTACTTCAATTTTGAAAAGAAAAATAATGCAATGCCATATGTATTTATTCTTCAGGAGTCAAAGAAAACATTCAGAATTATGGTACAATAGAATACTGGATCAGGTTACGAGTTCCGATGGATCAAGCTATTAATCTCTACAAAGAGAGATCAAAGGCTCTGGGATATATAACATCCGATCTGAGGGGACGTGAACGACCATCCCAGGTATGTTTGCGTTTGTACTTCATAGTTTTGATAGAGTAAGCTGTTCAAAAGTAAGTTTTTCAGTTCAAATAGTTTACTTCAAGTCTTGATATGTTCAAGGTTAACAAAGTTAAAGGTTCTTGAACTGGAAAATATCTTCAGCAGTTGAACAACATGTTTTTCATGTAAAGAGGTAAAGAACTCTTTCCTCAAGAGACAAAGTCCTAAACTTCAGTTCTTTATTTTTACTGAAATCATCACTAGAATATTTGAAATTACTACATTTAATTTTCTTAACCTTAAGTGCCAGATTTTGTTAACATTTTCTTCTAGTACGATGTTCAGGAATGTTAAACCAACCGAATCTCCGATCAGTAGAACAGGTGAAGTAGTCAGTCAGAAAAGTCTCCAAGTTCTTAATGTTTGAGTATTGAGATGGAAATTATTTCATGGTGGGTTTTCGGTTTTTTGCTTTTTTAAAGATGGATAATTTTGATAATATGATGTACTATATAATCATGTTTAAATAAGGGTCACAGACAGAGACAGAAAGGACTTTAAGACATCTTTAATAATTTTTTAAGAAATAAAAACCATCAGGTTGAAATGCATAAATTAAAACACTTCAGAGTTGCGAACAGGCAATATTTTTTATCTATCACTGTTTAAATTACTGTCTGGAGTAACTTCAATGTTTTATATTCTTCCATAATGTAAACTTCTGTTATACTAGAATCTCAATGGATTCCATGATGTACATGATGTAATGTGAGAAGTATGTTTAGTGCATGAATTCTATTAAAGGTCAGCGTAGGCATTTTTTAGAATGACTTTGTGTTGGATAACACTGTAGCATTGGCTTTAAATCTGATTTTTTAAAAGAATCAAAGGGTTTTTTTAACAAACTCATGAAATCTGGCTGTTGTTAAATGCCAAAATCTCTTATTTAGTTTTCTCTATTTTTGATGATATTTCTAGCTGTGTTACCAATCCAAAGTTGAAAGGTAAGGCCTGTGGAATGCAGCATTTTGCCCTAATTGTTATAAAATTAAAAATTCAAACATGGTGACTGAAATACACGGATTACACGAGAGTAAATAAAATGGGAAGAACAGCTGATACAGAGCTGTTTGAAACACCACAGTTTTTAAGAAATGTTTTATAGCAGAAACCCAAAGTCTTACAGCTATAGCAGATGGTTACATTTTGTTAAGGGCTCTGTCAGGCTGCAGCTGCAAAAGAAGCTGCAGTTTTGCATTCCAAAATTTAAGCTTTCACTAGCTGAACACACACAAAATTTTCTGTCCTGTGTGGCAGGCAGAAATCCTGGAAACTTGAGCTGTACATAAACTGCTATAATTCTTTCTTCTAGTTCTGTATGTAGCCCGAAATAGTAGTCTTAAAGTTGCATATTAAGGACTTAAACTGTTGTGTTTGGTTTTCTCGTTAACTATTTCAATGTGGGTTATTTAATCCAAATATTTAACATTTTATCACCCAAAATTAAATCTTTAGATGCTGATTTCTGATTTTTGTAAATTTTTTATGTAGGTAAAGAGTTTAGAGGAAGAAAAAAACCAGAGGAATCTGCAGTGCAGTTTTATTATTGAAAAGTACATATAAAAGGGGCTACAGTATAAAAAATTTCTTGATACAGAATAGCTGTCAAGATCAGAATCCTTAACTTAAAAGAGGCACTAGATAAGAATCACTCTTAAAACTGTGATCTTTGCTGCTTCGTAGATAATCAAATGACAAATGATAAAACTTTAGAAGAATAAAGCAAACAATCACAGACCTGAATGGATTAACCTCTTATTTCCTTATACCAACAACCCGAGAGATGTCATTGAATTTATAGAACAAGTAATATTTTGACATAAAAAATTAAACAGTAGTTGGAGTGTCATTGAAATACTCAGTTATTTGTTCTATTTATATATAGTTTTTAGAGTTCGCCAGCATAAGAATTCTAATGTTTTTAATTTAACTTCTTTTTCATTTAAAGCAGCAGATACCCAGAACTGCCCAAGTCAGCACTTCAACAGATGGCAATTTAAATGAGCTCCACATTACAATAAAATGTTGTAACAATCTACAATCCCGAAAAAAACATCTTCAGCCAAATGCTTATGTTGTCTACAAGTTCTTTGATTTTGCAGACCATGATACTCCCATCGTTTGTAGCAGCAACAACCCACAAATAGATGACCATATGTGTTTCCAAGTGCGAATGAATGCAGATTTAGACCGATACCTTAAATCAGAATCCTTAAGCTTTTATGTATTTGATGATGGTGAAACAGAAGAAGGTGCTTACGTAGGGAAAGCCAACGTGCCTCTTATTTCTTTAGCACATGACAGATCTATCTCAGGTAAGAATTAGACCTCTTTAAATTTATCAAAATCTTCACCTCCTGTTTTCTATATCTTTCAATCTTTATAAGACCCAAACACCTGACGAGCTTTTCTTTAGTTTATCTGGATGGGCTGCCTCAGGGGGCCAAGGCCCATGATACGAGGTTCAGCAAGGCCAAGTGCTGGGTCCTGCCCTTGGGTCACAATCCCCTGCAGTGCTACAAGCTGGGGACAGAGTGGCTGGAGCTGCCTGGCAGAAAGTGACCTGGGGGTGTTGGTCAGCTGTTGGCTGAACATGAGGCAGCAGTGTGCCCAGGTGGCCAGAGTGACCAACAGTGTTCTGGTCTGTGTCAGGAACAGTGTGGTGAGCAGAACTAGGGAAGTGATTATCCCCTTGTACTCAGCACAGGTTGGGCCACAGCTCAACTACTGTGTCCCATTTTGGGCCCCTTACAACAGGAAGGACTTTGAGGTGCTGGAGCAGGACCAGAGAAAGGCAACAGAGCTGGTGAGGGGTCTGGAGAACAAGTCTTTTGAAGAGCAGCTGAAGGAGCAGGAGGTGTTCAGCCTGGAGAAAAGGAGGCTGAGGGGAGACCTTGCTCTCTACAACTCCCTGAAAGGAGGGTGTAGCCAGGAGGGGTCGGTCTCTTCTCCCCAGGAACAAGTGGTATGGGACAAGAGGAAACAGCCTTAAGTCACACCAGGGGAAGTTTACATTGGATATTGGGGAAAATTTCCTAATATCAATGCTAACTACTGTGTGATAAGTATCTTTTGTTATTAGGTAGAAAGGCCCTGTTAGTCTTAAGATCAAGCGAGAAAGAGAGGCTGAAAGCTGACTTGAAAAATTTACTGCTTTCATAACTGAGAAGACACCTGTGAAACAAAAGTAGTGGGTGTCGTGAAGTAATTCTTGAAAAAGGAATGCATCAGGTGTTTCTGCTTGGTTCAAGATTAACCTGGAAATATTTGATATCTTATTTGATCATTTTTTTATATGGTCCTTTTAAATGTTCTAAGTATAAAAAAGGTTTCCTAGCATATACGTACTTTCTCCCACCTCCTCTTCTTCTGGTGTAGCTGCTTCTTCCTTTTTTCAGGACAGATAGACAAATTCATAACAAGGTTTCTTTCTCTGAATGGCTTCATTTTTTTTTTTCTTCATTCATTTTTCTCATTTTTCTCAAAGTTTCCTCTTTTCTAGTTTTGACTAACATACACTTACAATAAATTTGAAAAATGGCATCAGAAATCAGCCTATTTGGGGGGGGGAAAATCAATCAACAGCTACACTTGGCTTGTGAGAATCATTATCAGCTGGGACTCCTGGTGTGATCTAGTCCAACCCTCGGACCCAGTTCAAGCAAGTTGTGCAGGACTTTGCCAAGTTAAATGTTGACTATCTCAAAGGACAGAAATTCAACTTGTTCCAATGTTTGATCACCCTCATATTAAATAAAAACTTTTCCTTTAAAGACCTGGGATTTCCCATGTTCCAACTTGTGTCTGTTGGCTGTGGACCTCTGGGTCTGTCTTTTCTACACCTTCCTATAAGGTGGCAGTAAGAACCACCTCTTCTGTGTCCTGTCCTCCAGTGCCCTGAAGTTCTTTCTAGCCCTCCACTGGACCTGCTCCAGAATGTCAATGGCTTTCTTGTGCTGCAGAGGCCAAAATTGGGCAGAGTATTCCAGGTGCCATCTCATAGGTGTTGCGTAGAGAAAAAATGGAACTTCCTTGGACCTACTTGACGCATTCCTTCTAATTCGTGCCAGGGTGGAGCTGGCATTCTTTGCTGCAAAGACCCACCTTGTCTGGCTTATTTAGTTTTTGTCAAACAGGAGCAGTTCTTCTTCTGCAAGGCTGCTTTTTTCCAGTCAACCCCCAGCCTGTGCTGCTACTTGGGGCAGTTCCTGAGCCGATGCGGGACATTGCATTTGATTTGCTGACCTTCACGAGGTTTCCATCAGCCCGTTTCCCTACTGTGTGATTTGGAGCCCTGGCCTCAGTGCATCAACTGCTTTCCTGCACGTTGATATTGGTTACAAATTTACTATAGCATTTACAATATAAAAGCTGCTTAAAGATTATTTCATTATCAACTATAAGACATTTGTGAAAATTTTAAAATACAATTCTGTAGTTACTCCATAGAAATGGGAATAGGAGAAAACTTGCAAGTGAATTTAGGGTGTTTCTTCTTTGATAAAGATTTTTGTTACTAAAAAGAAACATTAGTAAAACATGGAAATTATTTAATTGGATCTTTTGAAATATGTCAATAAGAATTAGTTATCTGGTATTGGATTATCTGAGAAACTTTCAAAATATCTTGAACAAAACCAATAATCCATCTCCTTTTAAATCCTGTGGTTTTGAAATGTATACAATGTAATATTTGAATCTACAAAACACAATATTTTGACACTATATATCTGCTAAAATGAAGCCTGTTAAATTACTTAATTCCTTAATCCTATTCGGTTTTGCATTGCTTTTTCTTATAGAAGATAATTTCGATAAGATAATTTAGACAAGATTTGCATTTTGCTTCCAGGTACTTTTGAACTAACAGATCCTGAAAGATGTGCTACTGGTACCATCACGGTTGAATTAAAATGGAAGCTTGCCTACCTACCACCAAGTGGCTTGACAATGGGTGAAGACTTGGGGAATTACATACAAAAAGAGAAATCAATGGCAACTAAATTACTAGCAGAGGAAAAAATGCAGACTCCAGCTCTATGTCCTTCTTTTACTTCATCAGTGACAGTAAGTAATTTAAGGAACTCACAGAAGTTAAGAGATAGAAAAGATTTGTTACTGTAGGTTGTTTAGTTCTTTCCTGATGACCACAAAAAGGATATTAAGGGGCTGGAGTGGGTCCAGATGAAGGGCTTGGAGGACAAGTCTTGTGAGGAGAGGCTGAGGGAGCTGGGGGTGTTCAGCCTGGAGAAAAGGAGGCTGAGGGGAGACCTTGCTCTCTACAACTCCCTGCAAGGAGCATGTAGCCGGAGGGATCAGTCTCTTCTCCCAAGTCACACGCAATGGGACAAGAGGAAATGGCCTCAAGTTGATATTAGAAATAATTTTTACAGTGAAAGGGT
>BJBW01002122.1:30382-86367 GCA_004320125.1 Scolopax mira | reverse complement strand
GTGCTTAGTGATTACCTCAAATCAGCTGTTATTTCTGTGGTTACTTAGAAACTCAGACAGAAACCAGTCAACTGGGGTAGCTTTGAGACAAAAGAATTCTCAAGCAGCCAGATCCAAGCCATGTGGACAGACATGTAGGTGTTTCTGCACCGTGGTCTTTGTTATTCTGGAGCCTGGACCGTGGTACTGAGATACCCAATAGCTTCTTTAAGAACACTCATACATTAAAAGTAGTGTAAGGATTTTTTTTCTATAAAAAAATCACTGGAAATGGAGGATAATTTCTACATTTGTCATGAGAATAAAACGTGAAGAGTAATAAATGACTTCTTCTGCATTAGCTTTTGTCTTTTGTATTTTAATACTATAACAAAAATATTTCCAGATCATTTTGTTAATTTTGCAACTGTTACTACTCTTTTTTCTGTGTCTGCCTTAAAATTCTCCAAAGGCAGTGGGATGAGGAAAGGTGTCAAAGATACAGTAAGCGTGCAAAACAAGAAGTAATCCAGCAGTCCATAAATGATAATAACTAATATTTCTGCCACATATAGGATACCACTGAGTTCAGTCCTACAATGATTTCTCACCCGGAGTTCACATTGCATTCTGTAGATGTTCTCTTGAGTTTTATACCCATTTGTGGCTGGACTCTGAAAGGTGTCTCCAATGGGGGGGGACTTATTCAAATGACATCTATATCATCTTGCCTGTTTAGAATTCAATTTAGTGCAGTTAGATTTGTCTTGGAGAAGAACTACGCCCCTCAAAATTTACTGTAAAGTGGTTTGAATATGGCAATAAATGATCTTCAACTGGTTTTGTTTTATTGCAGAAACCAACACCCAAACCAAGGCAGCGCGTAGCTCAAGCAGACAAGAAAGTATCTTTTCCGGATCTTAGTGCAATACAGATGGCAGTAAGTTTTAAGTATTTTACTCATGCATGTTGAAGCAAGAAAGACTACGTATGTCTCAGTATGGACAATTTTTATAACTAATAGCCAAGAACACTCAATTATTGTAGCACCACAGGTCTGGCATGTCCCATAGCACTGCATTTAGGTGGAGGATGCAATACAGGGATATTTTTGTGCCTCTCTCAGAATTGCTTGCTACCCCCACAGTTCACAAGCTTAACTTTCATAGATTTAGGGCAGATTCTAACATGACCAAGCATCTTTGTACTGCATTTCTCAGCTTGCTGGGTTATTAATGAAAATGTCTTTGTATAGTGTGCCACTTGCACAGACATAAATGGCTCTGCAAAAACCAGCTTGAGGCTCACAGGTCCTGAGTGTTGTGTTGATGAGATACACAATTTGACAGAGTTTGGAGTCACCTCTTAAATAAGGTTTATCAGCTGAGATGACACACACTGTAAAAACAGTTACACTTGTGAACCCTGACAGTTTATAGGAGAGTCTGCATGGAACTAACGCAGACATATCTGCTCTATGGTGTAAATTTTTGTTTGACCTTCAATAATCCACCTTCTATGGAGAAGAGAGAACTAAGAATATGGCAATAAATTGTCTATGGTAAATATGGCTGTAGTTACTCCTTTATTTATATCCAGTAAGGTAAGGTAGGCTCTTTATGTTACATTAATTAATTAAAATTACCTGTGATAATTTTATTCCATTTGTAAATGCCTTGATTGGCTTTATTTTTTAAAATGTTAACATCAGTTTTCAGTTCATGGGTCCTTCTGCTACTGTTTAGTTTGCCATGAGTAAAATTTTGTTCTGAGCCATACACTGGAAATAAGAAATTCCAGCTGTACAGGAAATAAGAATTAATTCAATCTCTTGTATTTATTAACTGCTTTTTTTTTAATTAAAGAAAAAGTATAAAATAATCAAATGTTGATGAAATCAAATCCTTTGAGAGCTTATACACAGAAAACTGAAATGTTAGCTATATAGTTGCACTCCCAACATATCTTCAGCTGTCCAAACAACAACTTCTCAAAATTCAACAATTTTTCACAAACCAAAAGTACCATTAGAACTAAATAATGAAGTAGCTGGGGGTTCTCTGATGTCTAAATTGATGGTGAAATGGCAAGAGAGCGTCCATGCTAGAGAATTAGAAATTCAATATATTGAAGTTGAACAGGAACAGTCTGTTTCATTTTCCTGATAATTTTGTGAATAGCAGAGAATCCAGTTCCTGGATATTAACATGACACATACCAAAGCAAATAATTGTTTCTGGTAAAGGAGACTCACTAAAAGGTGGGAAGAATGGTTTAACTCACCCAAACCATTGTCCAGCCTCACAGGTAGAAGCTGTAGCAGAGGATGGAGGCAGAAATGCTTATTCAGGGGAGCAAAGGGCATAATCTCCTGCCCAAATGCTTTTCCACCAGTAAAATTATACCTACTTCTGTGTGCTATTTGTCTGCTATGTACTAAAGGCTTCCCCTTATTTTACCCATCACTCAGGGCTCTGTTGTTGAAAATAACATGGAACTTGCACAGAAGATGGGAGCTTCAAGAGTTCCAAATATTTCACAGGTATGAGGTTAATCAAGTTTTGAGGTTTTATTTAATATATTGCATTTGAATTCCATGTGTATGTCATTTCTTCAGAGTCATGCGTCAAAAGTCACACTTTTTGAGAAAAATTATCAAAAACTTCAGTGAAAGATGAAAAAAAGTTATTCCTTGTGATGCCAGTCTTTCTTTGGTCATTAGAAAGGAAGGAATGTCTCTACTTATTTTCTTCCATTTGGGTTTATTTTGAATGAAGTTCTATTGTGAAGTTTATTTTGTCTTCTCTCTAAAAATTAGCATTATATGGATGAAGGAAATGAATAAGAAATGGAGTAACTTTGGAATATTGCTAAATATGCAGGATTCCAAGGAGAAAAGTATTAAATATTGTAATTTTTAATGGTCCAATTGGTTGGGAAAGTAACTTGTGGCAGATTGGCCACAATATTTAATCACTAGCTCTTACCTTGCTTTCACCATTCTACTTTGAAGCCAATATGAGGCACCTTTATGTATAGGATAAGGCTCTTCAGTATTTGTTACTATTGCTTTGCTTTGTGTGTGGCTCCAATAGAAATAACTCTTCAGGTCCCTTCTGGCAACCCTGGTTGGTGTGTAGAGAGCTGAAAGGTGTCTCACAGTTCCTGAGGGTGGGAGGTGAGGCATCAGCGTTTCTCTGGAAAATTCAGTCCTAGAGGAGAATCATTGGATAATAAATAATGCATAGTATCCAAAAAATTTCCCTGGAAGGTGCCACATTTGTAATGTTATAGCTATTGATGAGTTACTATTCTATGTAACTGTAGTCAAAGAAAGAGAGGAATAAGATTACTTCAAAGTTATGCACTCAATATATTTTACCTTAGATAACATGTTTGTATTTTGTAGCAAGGCTGATTTTTTAAATATGATTTCAGTTTGCTTTTGAAACAGAAAATTGTATAATTTAAGATATAAAATTGCCATCTGACTAAGGTGGTGGTGATGGTGGTGTTTGGATTTGTTGTTGTTTTGTGGGGTTTTTTTTCAACTGAGTCTTGTAGAACTGAAAAAGCTGAAATATAAATGAATCTGGAAATCTAACAGGCTGCATATAAGTTGACAGGTACCAAATGATTATAATAGTTCTGTTTTCACAAATATACATCATTAGAAAATTGTCTTTCTACTGTATCAATTATTTGTTACTGCAGCTGACAACTTCTCATTGTTTCCTGCGCTGCATAAGCAATATAATTGTTTAAAAGCTATGTATAATAAATGAGCCATAACTGCAAGTTTTGAACTTCAGTAACTTTTGTTTTCAAGCAGTGTTATAAAGACTCCTGGTTAAAATGTAAGTTTCTCTATTTTCATATAGCACGTGGTACGTGAGGTTAAACAAGGAAGGCTAGCAGATGATAAGGGGAAGGCGATGGCAAAAGAAATTCAACCAGAAAAAGATGACCTCTCCCATCTGTCAGAGGGGCAGTTGGCCAACCTGAGCTCAGTTACCTCTGGAGATGAGACAGAAATAACTGAAGAATTGGAACCAGAAGGTAGAAATCATTTTTATGAATAAGCAGCTGTATTTTCTTAATAAATCTCTGTCTCTTTCCATTTGCTTAAGCAGTTTCTTACTAGCAGTGGGAGCTGCCTCATTATGAGAAGCTTCATGACAGAAATGATGTTCTGGTGTACTGTGCAGCTGAAGCTGGGCACTGGATATGCTGGTGTTATTTTCTTCCCAAATGGAATCTCTATTGTAATTGAATGCAAAAATCTGTTATCTGACCTAGATTCGTAAAATATGAAAGGAAACCTGGCTTCTATTTAAATGTCTTTATATTCTCCCTTAGAACTATGCTGTTCTAAAGACTATTTTAATGAATATGCTCCTTTTGTCTGCAGATAACAGCCAATGCTGATATCGGAAATCCTTTCAGACAGTGAAAGGGGTAGTCTGTCTTATCACATCTGTGACATCAAGTTGTTAGAGGCAGATTTATTTAAAGATTATAAAAGCCGGGTCATCCTGTTCCACCTCTGAGCTTAAACTGTTTATCATTTGTCCACGATAAAGTAAAAGCACAAGCAGGATGCTAAAGTTTTATGATAAGTTGTTTGCAGCTTCTGTCTAAGAATTCATTAGAAAAATTGGAAAAACATGATGTTGAATCCCTGCTGTGTTTATAAGTATTTTCTCCAGAGAAGAAAGATCTGAATGCTTTAGAAAATAATCCACCTGCATACAGAATTACTCCCCCCTACCCTCCCCACCCCATGGAAAATAAAAAAAGGACATTCTTCTTTAGATGTGCATGGTTTTAAATGTAGTCAGAGGAAATCCACAAATTCAGGCCATATTCTTATGTAAAGCTAACTGTTGTTCATATGTCAGTTCATCAGTGGACTTACATCATTCCACTTATCAACTTACATCTGGAAAACATTACTGTTTTTTAGCAAATCAAAAAAAATACAGTTTTGATGACTTTAAAGGTCATTGATTTGCCAGCATTAATCTTCTGCAAGGAAGAGAAGATTTACCTAGCACTTATACTTTGTTCATTACAAAAGCACATATATTGCTGTCAGGTTTCTCAGCGAGTCTCAGATGGGCTACAAATACAGGGGGGTTTACAACTACATTGAAATTTTTTTTCTTATTTTTTTTTTCCAGATGAAGATTACAGGCACGAAAACGATGCCATTGAATCGGTAATAACTGACAGTGACGACTGTATTATTTCAAGTCCAGTATCCAAGAATATTAAACAGGTGAGAGTATGTATGGAAATTATTTGGCAATTCTAAGAAAAATTTCTTAAGCCTAACGTCTTCTAAGAGTAGCTTAGCTATATCTAAGGTCAGATTCTAAGGCATTTTTAATGAATGTATATTTTTCTGTTTCCAGTTCAAATAGACACTTTTTCACAGAAAAGTTAACCTGACCACATTGCATGTGTGATTTATGGGTGTTTTTTAATTGGGAAATTTGTTGCCATCTTTTCCATTAAGTGTGGCAGTCATACACACTTAGAAATAGATGTTTCTAGTTAGTTTCAATCTGAATTTAAATTTTAATCCAGCAAAAAATCTCTCTAATGAAAGGTAACTATTGTAATATGAGCATCCAAAGAACTTAGCCTTGTTGTTAAGTTAGACCTGTTGCCTTTATGTGGGAAAATGTGCTTTTATGCTTTTTCTAGTGCTTTCTGGGGAAGGGGAGGATAATTTCTCTTGTCAAGGCCTTTAGTAAATCTCCACAGCTTAATTACCCACTGTGTTTCATCTCAGGATGCTGATTTGATTGAATGTTGTTGAAATGTCAATTGCATAAGCTTGAGGTTGTTAATAATACGCAAACCTTGCATATAATTTCTAGTTCATCAACATAAATTTCTTTTTGGTTCTGACTCCCCACCAGTTTTAGAATTGAACATGAGTTTTCAATAAAGTTTGTACGTGTACAATATCCAATAACTTCAGTGTGCTATGTTTTCTATTATTAGTTGTGGACATGCACAGTAATGATATTATCTTGACTTGTTCTTAAAACCAGCAATTAATGAACATAATCATCCATACAAAATAACAGAGCATAATACAAATTTGGAAAATTTACTTTGAACAGTGTTTGAATACTGTAGTTCTCTAAAAAAAAACAAAGAATATTTCTTACTTTTAGATATAACACCGACAGGATAATCTTAAAAAATGTTCAAACTAGGACTTAAAATTGATTATAATATTTATAACAGTTAACACTTCCCTGCTCTGTCTTAGCCTTCTTTTCAAGGACCAGGCATCTACTGTTATCTCCTATCAGTCTGAAGTTTTGTTTTAATGTTCTGCAATGTGGTAACAGAGGCAGTTTGATTTTATTTTTTTTTAAATCTTTTTTTCAAGACTGTGTAACATCTTACAAAGTAACCAGTAACAGGAAACAGCACTTTGTATCGGAAATATTGCGCTTTTTTTTTTTTCTAAGTTGTAGAAGGGATTTAGAAATGCTATCAGTTATATATGCTGCAGAAAGATACAGACAGAACTTTTGAAAACAGAATTGCATTCTTTATATGTAAGATGTCAAACAAATGTTTCACCTGTAATTTTGGGAACTAAAATGACTGCAACTTATCGTGAAGTCAAACTATAATATGGTTTATCTATACATTTTTAGGCACCCTGTATCTGATTTTATCAAAATTATTTAAGAACACTTCTGAGGGGATTTTGATTATGGATTCATTTCAGGTTCATTAATTTCTACCTCTCTGCATTGATCTGTTCCTGTGGTAACAAAGTGCATGTTTAAGAAGGGTAGATAAGACAACAGAAGCTATCAAGTATTAAGGCAACATGTTTGATACAAATTGGATTTTAAAAATAGGCATTGGTATATTTGTAATCTTGGGTTAATTACAGAATACAGCATGTGAAAATTGCAATTGAATTTGTTTTTTTTTTTTTAAGATTAAAAATCACTGCCTTTTATCTTTTGAGATAAATATCCTGCTGGTAATCAAACACTGTAAATAAGTCTTGTGATTTTTTAGAGATGGTTATGCTAATTATCCTCTGAATCTGAGTTGTATGCCAAACTCTTTAAGCCATTTAAGATCATACTGTTTCTTTTTTGCATGTTGCAAATTAGACAGTTCATGGTTATTTCTTATATATATGTTGATCATAAAGGGTATCTAACAGATTTTCCAGTACTTAGCTGTACCACTTGCTTCTTTCTCTTTTCTTCTTGTCTATGATGTATAATTAATCATAGATTACTTCATTTTGTTTGATTTCATTTACAACATTTATGAGCTTCACTTTGTCGGTATGAAATGCTTGTCCCCTTCTTTCCTTTCCAAAGTGGCGTAATTAGTGTTAGCATCTTTTTTAACAGGCTACATAAAGTTTAGTGGCTGGATTAAATCAAGTCATTAACATAATGTGCTATACAATTTGCCCCTATCTCTTTTCGTTTCCAGTACATCAAAGTGCCAGAGAGTGCCAGTGTAATTGGGCCTTGCTAGCTTGTCAGGTTCAGTCAGGCTGATGGCTGCTGCTTTTACTAAAAAGCTTCCAGGCATGATAATTAATAGAGAAAAGAAGTCTGAGAAATGTAAAAGTTTGGACAGTTCTCTATGAATATTTCATACATTGGAATAATCAGAAGTTAACATTATCAATTTGATGTATAATACATTGATTAAAAGCCTTGTTTCATATCCTCAAAATAGACATCAAAACTGGGAATTTGCATTTTCTTTGGCATGGTCTTTATATTTTTACAAAAAAAAATTTAAAAACCCTACAAACCAAACTTGTCTTTTCCATCCCCTCCTCCCTTTCTCCCCCATGTCTACACTTTTGTCTTTACAGGAGATAATATAGTATTCAATTATCACAATAAAATTTACTGGTGTCAGCTTCCAAGTTGTCCTAAAATTTGCCCATAGGGCAACTACTGGCAAAACCAATTTATTTGGTGGTGGTTCTATGTTTTCTATAGGAGTGTATAGCTCTCTTTTTTGTTGCAGATACTGTGAGTGCATTATCTTGCACTAGTAGCAGTTTATTGAACGATGGCATCATCAGTTCCTGTTAATTTAAGATCTTGGGGTCTAATTCATTTGGAAATGAAAATATCTCTGAAACACCACTAAAAAGCAAAACCAATTGCTTGTGGTCTTGCTGGTCAATGAAGCATTGTTTGTGCAAAGGTGGGAAGATGCAAACCATAAAGCTTATGTATAGCAAAGTGATAAATACTTTTCCTTTTATTATGCCTTTTTTTGTACAATTATTTGAATGTGCATTTCCTCCTATGAGATCTCTGCATTCTTTGGGGGAAAAAGAAAGCGATTTGGCCATTGTATTGCACTTCTTAATTTTGGCTGAAGAAGACTTGACTTCTCTTTACATATCTTTTCTGCAGTACCTTTGGTTGGCTTCAGGGAGTTTTCCGAGTGCTCGATGTTTTTCTTACACTGGCATGTTCTGTGAATATCTAATCTGAATTTACAAAACTAAAATTTTAGGGTTTTGATATGACCTCGTGTTGCTGAGTTGGCTTGATTCTGCTGGCCAGAAATACTAATCCTTTGCATTCTCTTAGTCTTGTCTAGATCTAACCTTAGTTGCTTTGTACTTCTTTTCTATAAGAAACCTGGGAAGTAAAAGTGCTGCAGCAGCCTATTTAATAAAACAAGAAATAAAATTAATGAAACAGAACTATCTTATCAGAGTAAGATGAAAGTAACTTATTAAAGCTTTATAGTCAGTATTTTCAAAGACTAATGATGGGTCTAACATTAAGAAAGCATTTGCCATTCTTCATCTTGAAGGTGATTGTTTGCTGTTCTGGTCACTATTAGACAGAAATTAAAGTAAAACAAAATTTGAAGAATTCAGGAAAAATTTAAGATGTCTTTTACCACTGATAGAGTCTGAGATGACAGTAGTTTGGACAGACAATACGCTGAAATGAGGGATTTACAACTTCTAGCCCTTGTCAAATATACTTTGAAGTAATAATTAGAAGCACCTACTACAAGTCATTCTTCTTGATGGAAGAACGGAAAGAGGGAGAAATAATACCAGAAAAAAAAACCAGCTTTTAAAATGATTCAAAACAGCAGCATCTTATCTCATTGGGTAACCCATTAGTAATTAGAATATTAAGTAGAAAGTCAGATTTAAGGCTGAGTGTACAAGCCCATAGGAAGAGCTTCAACAGGAGCCACTTTTAACCCAGCTGGTAATATTGTTTGTGGTTATGAATGTGAATACTCCTCAGTTCCTTACTTGAGAGACTATTTATCAGAGCTCATTGACATAGATGCAAGTTATGGTGACCTGACAAGTAGAAAGGAGTATTTTTGTAATTGAAGGTCTAAAGTTGGTTTGAAGATTTGAAACTAGATTTGAGTTTTGATTGGCTGCAAGATACATCACCAAACATAACCTTTTTCAGACTGTAGGTAATATGAAAGAGAATCAAATTGCATTAATTTTTGCATGTCTTTATTGGCCCCACTCTATACTATAATGGTGAGGGGAGCAGTATCAAATGTTTAGTAGTAAAGCTCTAAATAAAAAGAACAGCTGTATTAAAAATGTGCAATTTAATTATTTTTTTCACTACAGATACTCTTAACAAATGAAAATGCTATACTGATACTTTTGCTTTCTTCCAGTTCGAAGAGGCTTTTTATTCCGAAATAGATTAACATTCAAATGTAAATTTTTGAAATCAAACCAGAAGTCTCTGATTTATGTAGAGAAAAATACATGGATAGATGTATACAAAAGCAGAAATTCTATTATATTTGTCTTTGTTTCATTTTTTACATAATACTGCTACTTATTTGATCTTATTTCTATAAAATAAATGTTGACATGTATTAGTATATGAAAATGTACAGAATAAGACCTCTTATTACTGAGAAATATTTTGTCTTTCATGTTTATTTGCCTGAGGATCATACTTCCTTTTGGAATGAAAGGTGATTTTAAGTTTACAGAGATTTGAATTACTTAACAGTGTGTCTAGATGGACTGATTTAGCCAACTGGCTTTGAGGTTTGAGAAAGTTGGTAGTTGTTTTTGATTTTATCCAGTGGTATAATCCATGGTGAGGGTTTAAGAACTGAAAGATGAAGTCTTCTCTTTGAGCTTGTCAGTAGAGAGGGATGTAGCTTAGTTGAGGACTGTAGCCATACTGCTTATGGAGCCTTCCCCACTTTCTGGGGAGAAAATAAAACTCAGAATGAAGGAAATTTGTATCTCACCAAACAGCTCCAGGTATATGTGCTTTATTCTATTTTTTTCATGACTAGAAAAAGTTTATCTTTAAAAGCTGTTAGTTGAGGCAACACCACAGGCAAGTTGCAGAAGCAAACTTTAAAAGATAATTCAAGTTCAGGAGAGCCATGGAACTATGTCATGTTTATGCAGAGAGGGTGGGGGAGGCAAGCCCTTTGAAGGGAAGGAAGTATATTATTCGGGTGATCAAAAGTTGTGTTATGAGCAAAGCTCAAACGTGACTTTCAGTTCAGATGTATAGTTGTCATGGTCACGGTGGGAAAGCTTCAGATCCCTCAGAGACTTAATATTTTCTAAAATGTTTGGCGTTTTATACTGAATTAGAAATTGTCTTTTCTGAGAAAACTCAATGCGTTGATGGGCATGTTACAGATTTGCATAGAAGAGGCAGTATCTAATCACTGAATTGTCTCAAGCTGTAGCAAGTCATTCGTGCCTTTGAAGGTATTAAAGATGAATTTGTGCTCTGACAATGATGGGTTTGGACTCTGCACTAGATAAAATGGTGGCAACCAGAGACGTACTGACTGTCACAAATAGATTTGTTGGGTTGTTTAGTGCATTGGTAATTCTAGACAGAGCTGAAGGGATTGCATCTGGACTGGGTTGGCAAGAGTCCAGCGCAGGGCAACAAAGATGATGGAGGGATTGGAGCATCTCCCTGATGAGGAAAGGCTGAGAGAGCTGGGACTCTCTAGCCTGGAGAAGAGAAGGCTGAGGGGAGACCTTATNNGTGGGTTGAAGGAGGATGGAGCCAGACTCTTTTCAGTGGTTCCCAGTGACAGGACAAGGGGCAACAGGCACAAGCTGGAACATGGGAAGTTCCATTCAAATCTGAGGAAAAACTTCTTTGGGGTGAGGGTGGCAGAGCCCTGGCAGAGGCTGCCCAGGGAGGGTGTGGAGTCCCCTCCTCTGGAGATCTTCAAGCCCCACCTGGATGCCATCCTGAGTGACGTGCTCTGGGTAACCCTGCTTTGGCAGGGGAGTTGGACTGGATGGTCTCTAGAAGGGAACAAGTGAGTAAGCGGACTGTGGAAATAAACACATAAAATACTAAGGAGTAAAGCATAAATATTTTTCCTATTTCCTATTCCTGTTACCAAATATTTACCTATTTGGTAAAAATAGGGATTAAGTTGATCTGATGGCTAAGAAGTTTCCTTTATTTTGAGTTTTTAAATGGCAATATATTAGTTAAAACTGCAGATGCAAATATTAGGCATGTTGTTTCGATTGTTCCTATAAGCAAGGCATTTCCGATGCCACTGTTTTGTACAGAAAGCACCAACTTTTTTTTTAAAAAAAAAAAACACAATTCCCTGGGATACAGTTGTGGACCTTTTGAGTCACTTGGAATTTTTTCTTAATCATATCAAAGCCTTAGAATTTTGTTGTGACAAAAAGGAAATCAAACTATGGAATGTACAGCTTCTTGAGGATGGCATTTAAGAGCTTTTATATGGAATTTAAAAACCTTTTTAATCTCAGATATCAGAAAGATGAGAAAAGTTATACTGGGACTTCAAATTCTGATGTAGTATCCAATGCATTTAGTACTTAACCTAATCTTAAAGCTTGTTGAAGGATCCAGTGATTCTTCCAAATCTCTAGGTAGTATTAATTAAAAAGACTCAGTATTAAATGGTAAAGAAAGAACACTGCTATAAAGTATCTTGCCCGCATATTCCATGCTTGAAATGAAAATACTGAACCAGTTTCTCAGAAACAGTCTTTGAAAGTTTTTAGTGTTCTTTATTTTAATATGTCTTCAGTCTCTGTTAGAGAAAATTTCATATTATATCTTGTTTTAAATACTAAGTTTGAAGACTTAATTTTATTCCCATCAAAGTAGAATGATTTGTGGGAAGTAATTGGTCGTGACAAACTATTGGTTTGGCACTTGAGTAGTACTTAAAAAGTGAGACCAAGGCTTAAAAAAAACCAACAGAATTTAGGAAAAGATTTAAATAACATACTTTACTCTGCATCATAGAAATAAAAATGGTTCTCTAAAAATTAATTCCTATCATATATGGTATGCTATATGACTAAATAATATGAACATTTTTTGGATTAGCAATGAAATAATGTCACAGTAGCTATGCTGGTCTTCAGCAGTTGTAGGGGTTTTTTATTTGTACATATTTTTTTTTAAATCACTTTATTCTCCTTTCCATATGCTATATTAATGTCTGATGGTAGTAAAACCAGGCCTTAAAATATTCTTGACTCTGTTAAGCTCTAAAGTAATTCTTTTCTTACAGTTTTCTAATAGTATGACTCAGTTATTTGCTTCCTCCTAAGTTAGCACAATATCCGAATTTACCCTTGAAAAACTGTAATATTCTTTCCCTACAGTATGCAATTACAAGTGTTAAACATGTCAAACGAATTTTAAGATCTGTAAAAGAAATACTTTATAATACAGGATATTGTATTTGGACTTGATTCATAAACTACTGTCTGTGTACAAACTAGTTTGATGTAGCTGCTAAATAGTTTGGGGTGAATAAAACCACTCCACATATCACTTTAAATACAGCTGCTAATACATCTGTTTGGTGCAGGAAGAAAAGAGTTGTTTCTGAAGTAAAATTAGACAATAGAGCCAATTTCATTTTTTATGCATGTGAATGTAGAGTGCTTGAGGTTATTAGTTGAAACTGAGTAACCTTTCCAGGCTTTCATCTCTTTCTTTTCAAATTTGAATATGAAAAGCATATTCAAGTCAAAGACCATCACTTTAATGACATTTGGCAGTCATTTGATTTATTAGATTTTAGAAAAAAAAAATTTCCTTTAAATATTTCATCATTCTATGCTAATCCCAGTAATATTGCCAGCTGAAGCCATGTACCTGTATTAGGGGAGACAGAATGGTACGGAATTTTCTCTGTCATCCTAGTAAAATTTCCATGAATCTACTGAATAATAAAACAGCCTTATTGAAATATTCAGATTTGGGTTTTTAGTTAAAGTGTCTTAGGATACATAATAAAAGGAAATGTCTTTTGGAAGGAGGGGGTAAAATTACTTCATCAAATATTGAAAGGGCTTGACAGCACTGGAAATTGTTCTATATGATGGATATTTTTACAATAGGATACACCTGCTTTTCAGTTTGATTATATTTTTCCAAGCAAATTATATAATTAAACTCTCTCCATCATAAATTAGAATATTGACTTGCAGTTCTAACACTGAATCTAGAAAGCTAATCTTTTGGATAAAATTTATTGCTTCAAGTGATTTAAGTTTACAGTCAAAAATTGTCAAAATATTTCCATGTAGGGGGAATATTTTTAATAAAATGGTGAACTTGAGAAGAAAGAAGAAAAAAACCCCATATTGTCTTATGTTTCTGAATTCCAACACATTCTGTTTGCTCTTTGAAGAATCTCATCTTTGAATGCTCACCTGTGTACTCTGATTTTAAACCACAGTGGCTTTTCTTTCTTTGAATTACAAAGTTACTGAGGGAAGTATTTGTGACTCGTTCTGTCAAGTGTGACATTCCCAGTTAAATACATAAAGCTTATTAAAATTTATCTATACACAAATAATATAGACTTTGCTGAGCAGCATGAAACAATTTCATATAAGCACCAGGAAACTGTCATTTTCATTAAAGATAATAAGGTAAGGCCCTGGTGAAGAGCAACCGGGATACTACTTTTATCATCACATTGTTAATTTTAACACTTAAATGTATATATGATTTAACTAGAAAAGTTCAGTCTATGAAGTTGAATTCCATATAAATACAGTGAAACTTTAGATGCCTAACTGCTTTGTGACTTGATGGCCTTTGATTGCACAATAGCCCACAGCAGGCACCGAGCCCGAGAATTCTCTGTCATTTGGAAAACTCGGGTACCTAATTTTACTGAGAATATTTCAAGCAGTTACAGGATCAAGATACAAATCACTCTGCTGAGTAACTGAAAATAATGGCAACTGAAATGTGTGGTTCAGATACCATTTGTACATGAAGATAACCTTAACCTAATCTTCCCCAGCAGAGTATGACTATTGGAAAAATATTTTCAACACCAAATGTAAATTGGTATCTGTTGCAACAATATTCTTAACTGCAAACCCTGGGGCTTTAGAATCTCATTGTGTCTGTATCAAAATCAATCAATCAGTGTTCATCGTACAAAATAGCTAATGGCTTACATGTATGTTTGTTTGGTTTGTGTTAACACTTCAAAAAACATCAAATAATTTATTTTTCTGCTTCGTTTTTAAATAGGCAACTGAAAAAATGCGGATTGAAATTATATCGCTCGCTCTTACTGAGTCGCCAGTTGCATCAGATGAAACAATCCAGCAGCTGTTTGTAGAATGCAGATTGTACAATCTCCTTGCAGAAGAGACCCCACTGTCACTTCCAAAACCAACAAGTGGTCAGAGGATTCACTACAACTATAGCAGTGGTAAATAGGATGTTCTCCTGAGCTCGTTTCTTCTCTTCAATTGGATCTTATGCAAATGCCTGTCAGTAAAGCCAACTTCTTCTATATATTATAGTTGCATTTATCTCCATACTGATTGCATTTGTCTATTTTCCAAATGTTTTGGGAAAAATTAAAGGTGATTTTTAAGAAATGAGGTAAGGATCGAATTATCAAGTATAAAATTAATTTTTGAAGTAGGCTTCTTCATGAAATGGTAACATTGAAATATATTTAAATAGGCTGCTAGCACATACATTTTAAAATAAGGCTATACGTAACTAAAATTTATGTGTATTTTTTAAAAGAACATGATGAACCGAGTTCTTTATTGGCACATGATGATACAGCAAAAGAAAAACATTCCGTGTAACCCTGTACAACTAAAATACATTTGAAAAGAGGAAATATGTAATTGGACTTCATCACTTGGGAATAATACTTGGTGTTCCTTTAATTAGAACTTTTTGAAATAGGAAATTATTCAGCCATGTTTAATACTAATACATTGCTACTTACTTCAGAATGCTTAATCCAGCATGTTCCATGTGCTATTCTCGAATAAATGAACATTTGAAAATACTTTATGTCAATACACAATGTAATTTACACTAATAGCATACACAGAACTATTGTAATAATTGATAATTCACTTGTTAATTATTTTCCCAGCTATTTCAGAGTATTTCAATTATTCATTAACTTTTTTTTTTTTTAAAGTCTGTTTCATTTAAGATTCAGTCTGAGTGCTTCATGTTGTCTTGGACTAAAAGCGTGGCATTTTTAGCTGAGGATATCCTGAAGCAGATTTGTGTTTGTGACACCACTAATACAGACATTCAAAGTAGCATCCTTAGAAAAAATAATTTTGTAAAAGCAGCTTTGCAAAAGCAGTGTCACAGAACTTTAAAATTGCTGCCATCTAGAAGTCTGATTTTAGAAGGAGACTTGCCAAAAAAGTTACTCATTTATATCCTCCTAATACTCATAAATTATTGAATTACCCTGTAGTTGAAGACTAAAATCCCTTGTAGATGTCCCATCAACCATCACTGTAGTGGGATTGCCCATTTGAGAGAGAATCTAGAGGACAGAGCACAATGTTTTAACTTCTGAGAAAGACAGTAAGCTTTGTAAGGCTTTAGGGAAAAAACCTCAAGCCTTTAAAAATGAATAGGACTGCAAAGTGTTGGTCACTGAGGCTTACTTCCATTCAACCAAATGGGAATTCTGGCATCATATACTCAGTGAGACATCAGGTAAGTAAGAACTCTTCTTATGAGCTGAACAATATTCATCGTGGTAGCTGCTGTGGACACTTCTTCCAAATGTTCTAGATAAGCAGACATAATTGAAATACATTTTTTAAAACCTCATTGAATTAACACCGTAATCCAATACGTAATCCAAAGCTATTTAACACTTCTAATTTCTCTTGCTTCTTGAATTCTCATTGCTATAAGAATTCAGAAGTTATAAGAATTTTTACACAGTGTTCTGATTCCTGTGTATATTGGGTACGGTCTAAGCATAATACTACTATTTGAAGTATTGACACAGCAAAGTTACAATGAACACAGAGTAAAATTTCAGGCTCTTATGACAATTATGAAACGTAAATATATTTCAAGCTGTGATAGTTGAAAAATAGTATCATGCTTCATAGAGACACTGATTCATTAGGCTTTCCAATCTGACAGTGCTGTATCATCTTATTTCCGAGTCAAAACCTGGTTTCATAACTTTGATTTTCCAATTTGCTGCTTAAGTATCAAATACAGAACTGTTTCAATTAACAAATCGTTATCAAAAGGTGGTCTTAATTGCTTCAGGATTGTGTTCTGCAGCATAATACTAAAGTGGTTGTTATTTGCAGAGTTTTGCTTAGATAATTGGTCATCTAATTTCTACTCAAGATTAGCTTTGCATATAGGGGAGGAAAAACCTAATGAGTCTGCTTTTTGATAATGTCAGTTGGAAAGCCAGTAAGAGAATAATAATGAAATCTGCATGTGTGTTTACTATAGTTTTACTGCATCTCTTATTCATGTCTAATTAGATTGGAGTATGTTGAATATTTGAGGTTAATTGAATATTTTCTTTAATAAAAATGAGATTTATATTGGTAAAAAGAAATTTACTTTGAGCTTAGACAGAAACTAATAGTCTTCTAGATTTTTGCTTGGAGAAAATCAGGGTAAGTCCGTAAGTAATCTAAAAAGTCATTAATTCTTATAAATAAAACATTTTTCTATTATTTATAATGGGAACAGCTTGACTATTTTATAAAACATCTTAACTGATACAGAAGGCTCCATGAGATTCCTTGCTTAAAAAACATTTGAAATTTTTCCCTATCTTTTGCTTGTGCTTCGCTGTCATTGCTCAATCTGTAAGATACCAAAAGATTAATGGAATCTTGCTGAAAAACAATATAGTAGAATTGTGTTGATCCAGACATAGAAGATCCTATGATCTACTCTGGATCACCTTTTCACAGGTGGTTAGAGCATAGAACTTGACAATAATTGTTTATTTCGATTATGACTTTTTGACTAGGAATGGTTAGAAGATTGGGTTTTTTTTCTTCTGAGCTCTTAGAACAGAAACTTGACTGAGAGACTTCCACATTGCAGGGTTATACCACATAACTCTGGATTTCCTGTGACACTAACTGCTATATCTACTGATGGCCATGCTGACCAAGGAGAGGAGTCGTATTTGTTAGTGGTGGAAAGAGTTATTAGAATATCTAGGAATGCTTCCAAATGCTACAGTCCCCTAAATTCCAAAAAAACTTGCAAGATTGTGCTCCCACCGCGACTCTGTTCTGTCATTTGGTAAAAACAAAGGATTCTGATTTTTGATGGGGGTTTGTTTTGGTGTGGTTTGGTTTTGATGTTAGGGTTTGTGACAGATCATAGTAAGCAATGAATTCATATTTTACATTGATGCAGTTTAACATTGTGTGCCAGAAATTATATTTATTTCCAGTCAAGTCACAATATATGCTTTCAGGTAAATAGAATGGCAGTTTCACTGTCAGAAAAACATAGGGAAACATGTTTCTCCAAGCAAACAAAGCCAGTCTCCCCCATATATAAATGGATCTATCGATATTTAACTCTTAATTTCTGTGAAATAAACATTTTTCTTGTCAAGGCCACAATTATTTTAATTATACAGTTAATTGAAAAGCTGTATCTCTTGAGTGAATAGGTAGTTATTTGAACAATTTGAAGTACAAATGTAAGTAGACTAAAGAAAGAGGAGGTGGGGAAAAGTTGATAGGGTTTATTCTTTATTAAAAATAAACTTCTGAAAATCAATACTCTAAAAGGTGGGTTCCTCACTTAAGGCATCAGAAAACATTGTTATACTTCATTGTGTTTATTCCTTTTCTCCATTAAGGCTCATCACTGTATGAGGCATTTTTGTCTTCATCCTTGTGATGCAACTCTGCTTCATCAGTTAGTTACTTAGTTTTGTTAGAAAGTGAACTAGGAAAAAGATGTGCTAAACAGAAGCAGCAATGTTAATTTTGGGACTGCAGTGATTTTTAATGAGGTTCCGGGGTCATTGTAATCTTCAGATTGTAATGCTTGTTTAGCACAATTATAAATACAAACTGTCACAAGTTATTTTTTAATTATTTTTGCAATTAATTGGATAGAAATATGAGGTGTTCCCTGCCTTGGAGCCATGTTATACTTCTAAGTTCAAGCAGGACTAAGGGGTGATATGAAAGCATGTTATTCATCAGGAACTAAAAATAAATTTTCACTATGGTTAATAGTTTTCCCCCGACTTGAATAGAGTTCTTGTGTTGAACGTTTTCCTAATCTGAATTTTTCCATTGAGTGAAATGAATTCAAACTCTTCAGGTTTGTAAATAATTTCCATTTTAAATTGTTTTAGATACAGAATTAGTAAATTTAGGAAATTCCATTTGGGATGCTTATGGGGAAGGGAAGAATCTGTTGATGTGGCAGCTCCTTTGAAGTTCTCTGGCTGTCCATCTGTCTCCCTGCTGCCTCCCCAGCACTTCCTGTGGTGGCCCCAGGAGCATTTGGCCATGAGAGCAGCACATGTGGAAAGTCATCCACATGCCCAAAAGAATAGCAGATGGCAGTAACAGCTTCTCTTAACCTGTCTGAGAAAGTAAGACTATTGTGGGTGAAAACTAAGAAGTCCAAGATAGACTGTCAATGCTTTGATTTCTGTTAATAGAGCGGAAAGTGTTAAATTGCAGTTTCCTTTGCTTGAATGATTCAGGTACCAATTGTACTGGCTTTTTTTCTGAAAGTAACTAATCTCTAATAGCACTTCTGCTGGCCAGGTAACAGCTGAGGAGCATCTTTGAAGAAGTCTAGAGAACCAGTAGGTCTAGAGAAAAGTCCCTCAATAAATCCCCCTGCAAGGAATTAATTGGAGCCACCTCATCTCTCTGCCATGCTCCTGTATTCCAATGTTCTGTAATCTTGGTAGAAATGGTAATTTCTGTTTATGCAAATAAGAGCTGTGTTTCTATCTCAGAGGGTTATATTCGGTCTAGTTCCATTCTAGCAAATTTTTTTCAGCTGCATTTCTTGCTTTAAAAAAAAAAAGTAATTCTTTTAACACTGTCTTTCAGTTCTTGCATCCTGAATTTTTATAATCTTTCACAGTGATTTACTGATACTCGTGTACTGATACCATTTGCAAGAAAGCAGCTACTTTCTTAATATGAGGCCCAAAAACTTCTTAAAGAATTTCCTAAAACTGTTTATCATTCTTTTATAGTTTCTTCCAAACCCAGGCTATTTTTACTCTGCAGTTCATATTAATGGTACAACAATTAAAAGCCAGTCCTTGTGTTTGTATTTTAAATTAAAACAATAAAAGGCTTTCAGAGCACTCACACACGCTCCCCAGGCTGTGGATTTTCTCCAGTCCATTGGTCTAGATGTTTCTCTTATTGAAATATTGTGGCAGGAAAGGAGGATTAAATTACTGAGGCTGTCAAAAAGGACAAGCACTCTGCCATACGTTATCATTATCACTCGCTTCCTCAGTGGAAGAAAATGCAGTAAATCACTTCAAATACAAAGCAATAAAGACCACTGGCTTTTAGAATCATGACTGCTATTGCCATTAAGGGAAAATGACAGCTCTGTGGCGTGCTTAGATGCTGCTTGTATCTTTTTTGACAGTGTGCACATAAACCTGCCAGTGACACGCCATTAGATCACATGACCTTTCAAATTTGATTCGAACATTGTTGCTTTTCCTGGGGAAAGACAAGGGAAAGAAATGTTTATTTTTCTTTGTTCTTTTTCGTCATGCTCTTTCTTCTAAAAGATGAAAAAAAAATTGATAACTAATGATACTAATTCCGATTTGCTTTGCAGTGATACATGTGGATAAAGCAAATAATGGTGCAAGAAGAGAGTATCTTAAGTTGATGCTTCTAAAGCCGGATCTACATCCTGACAGGTACATGTTAGTGCTGAAAAAGTCTATAAATGGTCTTTGTAAATTATGCTTGTGGTTTGCCTTATTGTTTGACTTTATTGAGGAGGTATCACTGAGAAGTTAATACATAACTAACTAAGAACATTTTGTTTCAGCTAGGAATGATACCTCGAGTATGATGTGGCGATTGATCTATATTTCTTCCCTGAGTATGTTCATGTGGCATGGAATATTGCAACCTCTCTTAATGTTGTTTTGGTGCTGTGCTTTGGTTTTGTTAACAGCCTTGTTTTGCAAATTGTAGATTCTATCATCAACATTCTAGCAATAATGAATTTGAAAAGCACATATCTACCTGATGGTAGAGTAATACATCTGTTGCTTACTGAATTCAGAGGACTAAAAGGAGTGTAAAAGCTTCAGAAAGTGTTCCTTGGCCCTAGATTTTAAATATATATATATATCAGGCAGCTATTATATGTATACATATGAGAAAAAGTATAAATTAGTCTTATTCAAGCTCATAGTAATAAATTTGTTCTTATTCAAATCTTTTTCATTGAGATAGCATATACATTACTTGGAGAGAATGAATGACATCATAGCACCATAGAATGCTTTTGGTTGGAAGGGACCATAAAGAACATCCAGTTCCATCCTGTCCCCTGGGCAGGGACACCTCCCACCAGAGCAGGTTGCTCCAAGCCCCATCCAGCCTGGCCTTGAACCCCTCCAGGGATGGGGCAGCCACAGCTTCTCTGGGCAACCTGGGTTGGGGTATCACCACAAAGAGTAAATAGTGAAGAATTTTTTCCTAACATCTGATGTAAATCTCCTCCCTTTCAGTTTAAAACCATTACTCCTCATCCTATCACTGCAGTTCCTGATGAAAAGGCCCTCCCCATCTCTCCTGTAGGCCCTGCACCCTTTAGATACTGGAAGCTGCTGTGCATCCTATGATTCTGCTTCCTGTTGAAGGTCAATCTTCACTAAAATGGAACAATTATTCACTTAAATACTCATTTCATTTGCAGAAGTGTAGAATACCTGCTGATTGTATTTGAAGTGTAAGAGTTACTTGTAAATCCTTTAAATACATATTTATTCCCAAGTGACAGATTCACTCTGCAGTGAGACAGTGATCTCTCTTCATTCCATTTCCCTTCTAAAACTTTGGCCAGAAAACAGGTTTTACTGGAATGGAGCAGGGAACACCATGAAACGATTACTTGTTGGGATGGAAATATCATACCAAAGCATTCTTAGGTTTGAAGATATAAAAAAAATCATTTTCACTTTATAAGCAAGCAGAAGACTTCTTTTTCCATACAGATCAGAAAAGTGGGTAACATGTTCTAGTAAGAATTAAACGCTACTGAGGACAAATTATTCTTTCTTTTGTGAGGGATAATTCAGCAAAGGAAAATAGCTTGTCTATGGGCTGCAATTTCACCTATAAATACTTAGATATCTACACTGAATATTTAACAAACCTAAGGTAAAAATAAGTTAAATTAACAGCAGTGAGCTTTTTCCCCCAATGGAAGCATTCATTTTTCACACGTGCCATCGTGGTTCTGCATTACTGGGTAGGTTGTTTTCTGTGTTTATCAGTGTGTCTAGTTTGGTCTGAGATTTCAATTCTGTGCTGACTAAACAGCAAGGCAGGAAAAGTTCATCAGTAGTCCAGTGCCTTACTTTATCCTAGCAAAAGGACTACCAGGAATCAAAAATTTATAGAAAGATTCTGTCTATACACCAAATGCTTTCAACTCTCTGTGTTTTAAACCTGGCCTAATTATATCTTCAACATGTGTATTCTATCACAGCCTTACAAACTAACATCAGAACTTCTTCAGCTGAAACAGGAACTGAACTAAACTAATGCTTTCAAGCTCAGGAAACCAAATTATCAAGGATATAAATATCGTTGAAAATTGCCTGCACGTGTTTTATTGGTGTTTGTGCTATGCCAGATTAGAGGAGCATAGATAGTGTATTAGGTATATTAAGTGCTGGATTAAGTTTTCAGGTGAACTTTCTCCCTGTCACAATAAATGTTGTTAGAAATGATACTTACGATGATTGAGTCCATATTAGAACATGATATTTTTGTCTTCCAGAAAGTCACTTTAATGAATGTCCCTTGAAAAAAAGAAATATTCTCAGGTGTTCAAAGAGGTACTAATATAAAACATAAAATTACTGCTAAGCCAAAGTTGCAACTACAGCCTAATCCTGTAGTTGAAACAGGAGCCAACTAAGTAAATGTAGATTGACACGGCATTTATATGGGAAAATATGTTTATTTCATGGAATCATTTAGTTTAGAAAAGACCTTTAAGGTCATTGAGTCCAACCATAAACCTAACACTGCCAAGTCCACCACTAAACCATGTCCCTTCACGTCTTTTGAATACCTCCAGGGATGGTGACCCAACTGCCTCCCTGGGCAGCCTGTTCCAATGCTTAACAATCCCTTTGATGAAGAACTTTTTCCTAATATCCAATCTCAGATTTGTTGGGAGTGGAGTTTACTGTTCATTAAAAGATTTCAAAACAAAATTGATTTTTCTCTTCTTTCAGTGTCCTTTGTTGATAAGGAATCATTGTAAGTGCTTATTAGAAATGTTGGGTTTAGTTTCACATTTGAAATGGCTTTAGTGGCAGAAAAGGAAAGTGGCAGAAAATAAAAAAATCAAGAAAATATGCAGCTGAAGAGAATGATATTAAAAATATATGAGCATGAAGGAGTAGGAGACTAAGAAGACTGCTTGAAATCCTGTTTAGGTTAGTAATTGTTGCACACCACAAAGATTCTCCTTTGACAAACATCTTTGTCTTTACATTTTCAGACAATGTCTCTATCGTTAATATGGAAATTTTGTCAGAACACTTGCTCTTTCTTAAAGCTCTATTGTGTGAATGGGTAGCCTTTTTGGTTTGTTTTTCTGTATAATAGGGATTCGAATTATATTCCTCATTTATTCTAGGAAGCTATTCTTACTAATATTTGTAAAACTTCGTGAAAAAAAAATAGAAAATTATTATTCTATTTTATCATCTGAACCCCAGAGCTATTTACTTACATGTTCAAGTCTTCATATCAGTTAATAAGAGGAGGTGTTTCTGTCAGTCCATTTACTGCACTGGAACTGTGTCATAGTTCTCTTTTATTCTTCATCCTGTTTGTATTCCACTGGTGCCTTGCAGCGTTTTAAGAGTGTAGAAATTTGGCTCCTATAGAGAATTTTAGGGGATTCCTAGTGCCAGATTGTAGGTGCAGACCTGGTGGCAGAGTTGCTGCTCTTCTGACAAGTGTCAAAAGAGACATATGTGAGGAATGGAGGAATCCATTCTTCTACCAGTCACCCTGCTGTGATAACAAGAGTTTATGCAAGAGGTTTCCAGCCTGATCCTGACAGGAAGGAAATGATTGTTGCTCCAAGAGACTGACTATATGAAGTCATTGTTCTACAAAGTAACCTGTCTTATAGGAACACAGAGCATCTGTACAGAGTTAGTTTCATGATAATGTAACCATATTAACACACAAGATTTTATCCTTGCTACTTAAATTACTGGTCTCTAGAATAAAGAACTAGAATCAAATTCACCTGTATCACAGGTTTTGTCCACGCTTTCTAAATTCTTTGTGTGATAACACCTTAAGTGTTATCGGTAAATATTTTTCCAGGTTTTTCTGCTTCATTGTTTTAAGGCAATTATTATTTTTTACTTTTAGCCTTTTGTTATCAGACAAGATTCACTTAGTTCTCTAGTTGTTCTTTAAGTGGCTGGCAAATATCTTCCCACACAGTACTTGTAACAGGATGTCAAGATTTCTTCTCATCCCGTCCATAGGCGTGGGATTCCTGCAAGGGGATGAGTGCTGATACCTGGTGTTATTGAAATGTGGAAATGAACTAGAGAGAAAGTCTAGGATCCTAGAGAGACGTACTGGTGAGGGACACTATATATAGCTTTATTTATGTAAGAAATTCTAGGGTTAATTTGATATTCTAACTCTGGAAGTTCCTTAGGTGAGTGAGGCAGTGGGTAAGGTAAGATGAGACACTGCTGCACATCAGTGCATTCTTTGCTGAAGCTGAGTCAGGAGTATGTTTATGTGCAAGGTGATGTAAACAGTGTGTTTGTAGCCAGTTCAACCTGAAAACAAGGCTTGCAGTTTTTGGTAAATCACAGAATGATATGGGGTTGGAAGGGATCTCTGGAGACCCCCCTCCAATCCCCTGCCAGAGCAGGTCCACCCAGACCAGGTTGCGCAGGAATGTGTCAGGCACCACCTCCCTGGGCAGCCTCTGCCAGGGCTCTGCCACCCTCACAGGAAAGAAGTTCTTCCTCATATTTAGATGGAACTTCTTCTGTTCAAGTTTCTGCCCGTTACCTCTTATCCTGTCACTGGGCACCACTGAAAAAAGACTGGCCCCATCCTCCTGACCCCTTCAAGTGTTTATAGGCATTGATCACATCTCCCCTCAGTCTTCTTTTCTCCAGACTACAAAGACCCAAGTACTTCAGCCTTTCCTCATAAAAGAGGTGTTTTAGGTCCCTCATCATCTTTGTAGCCCTTTGCTGTCCACTTTCCAGCAGTTCCCTGCCCTTTTTGGACTGGGGAGCCCAGAACTGGGCACGGTACTCTAGATGGGGCAAATTAAGAACACAAGCTAAAACATACTGAATATGATATTTTAATATTTGAATATTTTTAAGAAAAACAAATGTCAAAGTGATTGTGGTACCATTCTTGCAAGTCTACTACTGGAGTATTCCCATGGGATCCAGAGTTCAAATCTCCTCCATGGGATCCAGAGTTCAAATCTCCTCCTTCCTGATCAGTAGCAAAGATTTAATCCAACATCATGATTATTTAGGCATATTGGAACTGTAAGGTGTTAGATGTGCAGGTCTTCTGTTGAGTTGAAGCTTGTTCTGTTCACGGAAAATACTTGAGTAGGATGTGAACCAGAAAGTGTATTGGTATGAACAACTCTCCACTTTGGCTTTAAGGTACTGTCCCAGATGGTCTTAGGTTCTGCTTTTAGTTTATGCCTTAGTGAAAATTTTAGTAGTAGCTGGTAAAGTGATAAAAGCTGGTAAGTGATAAAAATTAACCCAGTACTAATCCCCTCCTCTTCTGTCACTGTCATAACTGCTAAGCTGGTTTCTCCAACTGATTTGGTTGGACATTGACACTGAATCTGTTCCCAACACCCAACAGTTTTATTAGTTAATTACAATTTTTGATTTGTTTTTATTTCATTCAATATTTATCTTAAGCATCTAATTCTTTCTTTCTTTTTGATTGAGTTCTGGCAGTTCTGCTGCTGCTTAGCTCTGTGCCAAAATCTTAAAGTTAGATCTCTTATACTCAATCAAGCCACCTGCTGTTGGAAATAGCCATGGTATTTTTCCCTTTTTTGCCTCCAGATTTTTTTTAAAGACACTTATTTTCAGTTATGTCTGATTTAAGTGACAAATATTTATATATATTTTTTCTATAATAAATATTCACTAGTAAGAGCCAGACACAAAAATAAACTACTATAAAAGCATTTTGCAGTTGGTGTTATGTTTAAAGTCTTTTAGGACAGTTTGATTATATTTTGTCTAAGATATCCTTTCCAGTAGACTTGGCTTTTACCCAGCTTGATTGTTACTCATTTGGAGTCATGCTTATTGTAACATTTTAAGGCTGTAAAGCTCACAAGCATTCGCAGTTTAAACAATGTTGCCAAGACATACCAAAAAAAAAATAAAATAGTTAGCTCTGAATTCCTGTCATTTTATCAGTCTCAGTGCTTTTGGCCCCAACACAAGCCACTAACTCAAGTCAGCTCCAGCACAATACTGGAATTAATGTGTTGTAAAGAAAAGCCATACTTGGATGCAATGAGTTCACAGAAGAAATGCAAATATTTTGTATAGTTGTTGGACTTAAATGATTGGGATGGACCAACAGGCTGTGTTTAGAAAGCACCACCAATTCTCAAAGGCCTTTGTATCCAGGCTCTACTCACAGGTAGGTTTTTATGTGTAAAACAGGAACAGGATAATGAAGATAAAATATGAGAGGAATTGGTCAGAGGGAACAAGTACAGGACAAATTACTTTGTAAGGTCCAACTATAATGAATACATATTAGAAAGATACTATTTTGAGAGAACTCCCTTTAGGTTCCTGTTATTTTTGTGGAATGTGTTCTGGGCTAGAACGAGCTCCCCAACTGTCTAAATGAGGTGTGAAAATCCTCAATAACTTTCAGTTAAATATTTTACACTTGGTGCTTGGAAATACTTAATTCATTGAATATGGCTAGTATTTCTGATATCAAAAAAATGGTTTGTCTTTCTCATTTATCTATCTTGTGTCTCTGACACCACTCAGTGTAAAGCCAAGAAAATGCATTGGCTTAAAATATAATAATTTAGATCTAAATTATCGAGTGGTGCAGACCAGAGAATCTCTAGTGCAATGCAGCTGTGGCCAATGGTCTGATAGTCACCGTATATAGATTTTTAGGATTTTGAGAATTTTGATGATTTTGAGAATTCAGAATACTAGTCAGTCCCGCTGACTGAATGCCTGTTGCCGTGGAATGCAAATAATTTGCATGGTGTCGTCAACACAGTAAGAATGTAAATAAATAAGTAAATAAAACCAAAAAAACCTACCAGAAAACCCCAACTGTATTTTTAATATTTTATATAAATGACTTTTGCTATAAAAGCCTCAAAATACATAAATACAATCTTGATTTTTACCTGTGGGCAGTAAATATAAAGAAAACTAGTGACTTCAACAGTCAATCCAGCAGCTGAGCTAAACAAACTTATAAGTTTCAAATGTGGGAAAGCCTTTAATCCTTAAGATGACTCTGCCATACAAACAAGAATTGTGCCACAGGGGGGTGGCAGGTGAGATAAATGAAACAATTCTACAAGCCTACAGATCTGTGGCTACAACTTCTGTCCTCCTAGTACTGCTAAATAATGCTGAAGGAGGAGGGAGGATATAAAAGAAAGAGTCTCAGGCTGTTCTTGTCATGGAAAATGTTGAATATAATTGATAAAGACTTCTGGTTTATGCTTAACTGGTAACATAAGAATGTGGGGTTTGCCTTTTTTTCTGGTTTGTTTTTTTTTTTTTTTAGTTTACCTTCCAAAAGGGTTGAAAATAATTTTTTATTTATTTATTTTTTATGCTTAGCCTCCGATTTACAGTGGTCAGTGATCCCCCAGAAGATGAACAGGATCTCGAATGTGAAGACATCGGTTTCGCCCATGTCAGTTTGAGAGAGATATTCCAGAAGCAAAGAGACATCATTGAGCAAGATATTGATGGTAAGTTTTTAGAGATTGTTTTCTTGTAACCATTTGTAACCTCAAAATTATTTGTTGAATTTCTGCTTTTCTCTGAAAGCTTTACTGTGGAAATAGTTGTTTGACATTGTTTCAATAAGAAATTATTTTATATTAACTCATGGTTTCCACATTTGTTTGCAAAAGCAAAAACTGTATGCTACTGTTATTCTTTAAAATCTGTTTTAAAAAAGCCAAAACCAAACAGCATTCCCAGCTCATAGTAATTATTTCCTAAAACCTAAGAGCTTTCAGGACATGGCCGCTTATGTCTGTTTTGTACAACATACTTCATGCCAGTAAGACTATAAATATATATTGTGTTACTAAAATAACTCTGTATTGCTAATGTCTATATCTTATTTGAAGTGATATTATAACCCCCAGAGAACCTCAGGCTTGTGTCCTCCCTAGGAAACCTGTATGTGCGACAGTATGAAATAGGGGTGGCTGTGGTTAGGTGTCAGTTTAGAGTGTGCATCCTTCTGTCACAGACTGTGACCACACTTTCACTGTGTGTCACTTTCACTGACTCATTAAAGCAAGGTGAGGTGAGTAGGATATGTGGGATCCTCCGTTTCCTGGGTCTTACAACAGCATTTTTATGAAGCTGATAAGACTCTATAATTCTTGGTCCTTTCACAGAGAGTGAAGGAAAATATTCTCCTTGCTTAGACTTTGCTGTTCCCCAAGGCAGCAGGGACATGGTTATCAGTGGCTTTCTTATCCATTTCCATTATTGTGCAAGATTTGCATCCGTGCTTTAGCTAAAATACTCCAAGTATGCATCAAAGTTCCAGGAACACAATAAGGACAATTCTAAGAAGAACTGAATTTCTGTACCCTGGAAAAATAATATATGGATTTGATGCACTTCTTACTCTGGCTGAACCACTTAATCTTTTCTCCACAAATGATTTTATTTTTTTTTTTCCCTGAGTAGTTGTACAGAAGCACATCTCCTCCAAAAAGGATAGTCTCTCATTGGAAAACTGTTTTTGGTCTGGATTTTATGGCCATAATTCTCATTTGATAACATTGATTATCAATATAAATATAATTTTGTACCTTTGGAAGTCACCTATTATAAAACTCTTAGAACTCCAAATAGTCATCTCTGATAATAAGTATGACAGGAAGAGACTGGGTTTTGTTACTAGTTGTTGTTCTGTCAAAAGGTAATAATTTCTATGTAATGACAACTATTTCAATATTGTAAGGAGCATTTCTTCCCCTAATCATAAGCCATTTGAACTAATTTTTACTTTATGTGCATGGTATCTATGAAATTGATAATAATAGATAGAAATGCTTCTATTCTTATTCCTATCCACATTTCTCCTCTTCCCTGTAGAGGCTGTATATTTTCAATTTATATTTTTTTATTGCATCCATAACCATGTTTTCAGAAAATTTAGAACTTTCAGAGAATTGGAATGAATGTTATATTAACACATGTCAGATCATGGCAGAGTAGAATATATCTGTATATTTTCTTTTAAAATGTCATTGTAAAAAGATCTGCTCTTAAGATCTGGACACAAACTCCAATTAAATGTGAGGGCACAATAAATAGAATTCCTAAATAATATTGTACACCACCTTAGTGGTGGATATTGTTTTGTGGGAAAAAAAATAAACCTAGACACAGGGATGTTCAGAGGATGCTGCCCCATGAAAATCTAATAATTCTTAAGTCAGATACCATAAACTTCATTCTTTTTGAGGACTGCAAGCGTGGGGCTTTTGTATCTTGTTCTTTTCATTGGTGATTGTGGGAAAGTGGCCTACATGAAATTTGAAGCAATTAAGTGAATTGCGAAGCAAGAAGCTGGATAAAAAAAAAGAGTACAGTCAAGACATAAACCATATGTCTCAGAGATAACACGAGGATGTTAATACTGAGAAAACAGACTTGATGTTGTCCTCTGAAAGTATTCGCTGCAGTTATCCCATCGCTATTAGAAGTAGAAAGAAAAGTTCCCTGAAGTCTGCTCTTTGACAGTTCAGAGTGATTTGTTCAAGGATAGACAGAACGGTTTGGATGTCTATGAATAGCATCCAGTCTGTCCCACAATAGCTCTATCAACAAAGTAAATGATGGAAGGTTTATCCCATGATTTTCTTTCTCCAAACCTCTTCGGAGCCATCCCAACAGCCTGGAAGTTGCAGCATGGAGTATCATTGCAGGTCCCAGAGCACTTATCCCAGTTTATGCAGTAAATACACAACCTTGCCATTTGTCTGCTGTATAATTTGCTTTGAAAAGATGTGCTGTCAAGAGAATTTGGTTTTATTCCAATTCCTTCTGGAGTCATGTTAGGCAGCCTCACTGCTTTTCATGCAGGACTGGGAAAGAGCCTCATTTTCGACTGTTAGCAGCATGGTTTTAATCACAGCAGCAGAGACTGTGGCCCTCTGGGCTTACTTAGGTATTGGTAAAGAGTGCAATTTTAAATTATGTTAGGTAATTTCTGTAAAATAGAAATTTTAAATACTACTTTAAAACCCACATGCACAAAGATGAAGGTAATTAAATAGTTTAGTCTAGGGGAACTACCGTCTTTGACTACGCTTCACTATTTTACAACATATAGAAGCTTAGAATTATTTTGCATGCACAAAGACTTTTCCATTGCACCACTGTAAATTTACTATTTAAATACTAATAACTGCCCAGGCTGATTTGAACCTGTAGAAAGTGCATTATTTGGTATATTTTTTACTTAAAATTCTTTTTAACTGTGCGTACGTGTCTTTAATAGAGTTTAAAACACCTATATTTACACATTGTGAAAAATAATTAATATTGGCATGTTTTATTGATGTACATTCTAGTTCTTGGAATGCTTAGTTTCTAGTAGGCTGCGTGCCTGAACTGGAAGATTTATTTATTTATTTTCATTTTCATCCTTTTTTTTTTTTTTTTAAGCATATGCTAGGTGCCTTTTAATCTGTCCAAACGCAAAGGAAAATTACCAGAACAAAAGCAAACCCTTAAATGAAACTGCTAATGCTGTTTTCTGATGTTTCCTTTCTAGTTTTCGATGCACAAGATGATAGTGCAGTAATTGGCAAGCTCAAAGTATCAGTGGAAGCCCTCTGCGCGCTGCGCTCCCTCTACCAGGAATGCCAAGATGACTGGGAGGCATGAAAGGGAAGTTTGCCTACAGAAGTTCCTTCTCCCAGTGTAAATACATGCTTGATAGTGCTTCAAAGATGAGATCTTTGTAATTCTTACAGTATATTTAATGTATAATTTATATGAAAAGGACGCTTGATTTGTAGTTGTAAAGTTTTGTATACTTTACAGTCTGTTTGTTTTTATATTTCCCCCCTAAGGCTAAGAAACTCTCCACAATGGACAACGCCTTGTAAATAATTAATACCTACATGATTGAATGATGTGCTTTATTTGCATTTTCAAGATTTTTTCCTACATAAAACAGTAATAAAAATGCAAGTCAAATTTTTAATTTTTAATAAAAAAAACCATAAGCCTTAGAAAACTGATTAAAAATACTTTTATGTTATCCCTAATCACCCCACTAAATGGAATGCCTGTGATTAGCCTCATTAAGAATTTTATACTGTGAAGATTTTATTAAAAGCAATATATGAAAATTACTTGGATTAATGTGTTAATCTGCCTCTTTAAAATGCTAATATCCATTTTATGCACATTAAATCTCAGTATGTGTTTTCTTTGATGCATGCAGTTCCTATCAATTAAATATAAAAAATGAGGCTAGTTGCAGGACTTATTAAATTACTGCAACCTTTTTTTAAATAACTTTTACCCTTCTACTAACATTATAATCAGCTGTTTATGATTATCAGAATTTGAAGCAGGGGGAAGGGCAGGCACAATCATTTTTCTGTACAGTAAAAGATTTACTTTTAGCCAACATCTGTCAAAGCACAAAAAGAAGCCATAGAGTATCAGATTTTGCTTCACCTAGTTTGAGCTGTAGGGACAGGCAAGTCTGTTCTCATTTTGGTTTTGTCACTTTTAGAACTTGCATCAAACATCTACAATGAATGGTTGTATATGAACAAACAGTGTCTAGCTTGGAAACTTAATTTTCCAGCTTTTAACCAATCTCAGTGAAGGATTTAATTGATATTTTTAATGGAGCTGTGAATCAATGCTGCAAAAGGATTGTCTCTTGAGAACGGGGATATAATACATTTCATTTTTTAATTTACTTTTTTATTTTTCATTTTCTTCAAAGGATTTTATAGGCTGTGGATTTCTACTGTTTGCAAACAGGCTATGTTTCTTCATAAGCATATGTAAAGTATTCAGAGAGATAAGTAATTTATTAAAATCTACCTAATTTGCCGTGATATATTAAATCTCTGCTTCAGTGATCACAGACCATTTCATTTAGAGAATTAGGCATTCCCTCTTTGTGTGATTAAAGCTCTGGAAAATGAGTTCTTTGCTCCTATTTGTGAACATTCAAAGCCTGCTAATGGCAAGAAGATGGAATAGATTATGAGACAATTCATTACAGTTCAACAGGAAAAAAAAAAAGCAGCTATAATGCAGAAATGCAAGTATGAATATCTGCATATAGTTTGAACCATCTGTGCTCTAATGGCTTCAATAATGGCTCTTCGTCTTCAGTAGGCTTTGAAATGACATCCATACAATATTAATTTGTTGATGTACATTATGAGGCCAATGGAATGAATATATTCTGACCACAAAAATCTCTGAATTCCAACGTGAACCCACGGTTGACTCCATTTTAGGACCTACCATCTTCAGCAGTGCTTCTCCTCCAGCCTTTGCCAATCCTTGCAGTGTTTCATTCCTCTGGAACTCAGAGACCACAGACAGCTGCATTCCTAAACCCCTCCGTTCTTCACTTAATGGCCATATGTTTGTTGTCATTTGGGCTGGCGCTTAGTTCATCATTTTGGCCACTCTTTCTAGCTTTTTTTGGCTCCGTGCATCTATATTGTCAATAAGGCTGTTATTATACATTACAATAATTCGAAACAGCTAGATTCAACACTGAGATTAACTGAGTGGCTTTTTAGAAATCGAGTTGCGGTATTCTGTCAGGAGGTTCTTATTATTCTTCTAATAGTTTGCAAACCAAACTAAATATCCTGCGCATAAACAAAGAAGCAAATTGTCTTGAGTTTTGGTGTGTCTCTGTTTACCGACCTGCAGGAGAGCTATGTAACTGGGGCTTGTTTTCTTCTGAAATAAACCATGTGGTAAAATTAGAAAATCGGTGATGTTCATCTCGCTTAAACATTTACAGTAACACCCTCAGCACTTAATCTGCACCATCCGAAGCTGGAAACTTAGAAACCAAGCATTCATATATTTATTAAACACAGAGCCCTTCGGTAAGTCACTGCAGAACCTTCCAGTTGACATCAGCTTACATTGTGTTAACTGTTCTCAGTGACTCCATCATTAACATGTATAATTGGCCTCAAGTCCCAACACAGATTTCTTTGGAAGGCTCTCTATTACTCAGTTTGGGAAGTAAAAAAAAAAAAATCTTGATTTCTGTTCATGTTTATTGCTAAGACAGATATAATATTCGGTGAGGATTTTTCCAACAGATGGATTGTATTATCTTAGGCAACATAAACATATGAACGTACTAGGAAGTGTTGTTCTTGCATTAACTAGTCTGTATTTCCAACACGCTCTTAAATCTTAAGTCTAAATACTACACTGTGCAGGGAAAGTGGAAAATGTTATCTAGTATGATTTTTGTCCAGATTTTAGTTCTGAGGCAACAAGTATCCTTTTCTGTGTGCAATATGTAGGTAAACACGTTCCTTTTTGCATTTTAAAGAGGGAGCCTTATTAATGCTGAGTACTACCATACTTTGAAATGTTACTTAATTGACAATAATTTTTGTGGAATAGATAATTTTTTTCTACGGTGTAACTTGGATGCAACAGTGGTCCTGCATAGAATGAATTGCTCAGTTTTCTTATTTTATATCTTTTCTCATTAATTGATACAGCTTGCAGCTTTGTTGTGGTATCTTCTTATGTGATATAAGAGCTGCTGTTCTCAGATCGTCCCAGGTATGTTTATCATGATGGAAACTTTCAATTTAGCTCAAAATACTTTTTTCTTTTTTCTTATAATGTTGCTTTTAACCTGTTAAAACTTTAACCTAGGGATGGAAGTTATATATAAGCAAATACATCATGAACCAAGGTAATACCTGTGTGAACTTGATAATTTTTGCCGTACAGTAAGTCTCAGCTTATCTCATTATATGCTTATAAGAGTAGATGTAGCATGACAAAAAATTATAATAACTTACTTCACAGGACTTTTACAACTGAAAATCAATATTTATGTTAATAGTAATATTGTTTTAACATGGTTTTTTATTATTTCAATGCATAGTAAGACATAACTCAAGAAGTCACAAAAGATATCAAGATTAAATATTAGCTGTTAAACTTCATTTTCTTTTTCATATTAGAACTGAGAAGTAAATTAAAATCTGGACTTTAAATTGTGGAACAAACTTTGTTGCATGTTTCAGAGCCAGAGAATTATTTTATATTGCAGTTAAGTATTTTTGCGGGTGATGGATGATAGTGATTTATCCAACAGTTTTTCCATATATTCCACAATTGAATAAATATTTTTTTTATAAGACTTCCTTAACATAACTTCCTTAACATTGGGACTAGATCCCAATCCTGCAACAATTACTGAATTCAACACATTATGTTGCCTGTATGAAATCAATTGCAGAATACAAGTTCAAGTTGGTACTTCTGTATGCATGGGATAAAAATTCACTTTTGGCACAGTGTGCTACAGGTATACAGCACTATGCTTTCTTGGTGTTGCTGACAAATTTTAATTCTCTTTGCATCTTTTAAAATGGAATGAGGTAACTTTTGAAGAATTCATCAGAATAATTCCTCAAGGGAAGAATTTGACCTATGTTTTGTTTCTTATTATAGTGTAATCTTGGCACGCACAGGACATGCCCTTGGAAGTCACATATAGCACAAAGACTTTGTTCTTAATTCATAAGCACAAACTCCTTCTGAATGGCTGTTGGCTTTTTAGAGGTATTTAAAAGCTTTTCTTATTTCTAAGGTCCTTGCTGAATCAGTCTTCAAGCTCTCAACACTTCATGGCATCAAGGTCATTTCAAACGAGAGCTGCTTGTAATATCTCAGATACCAGTTCAGAATATTTTGTCTTGGAAAATAAGCAACTCCGAACCTTCAAACAGAAATGCTTATAGGTTATTAATGGTAGTAGCTCTACCATGACCCATCATCCTATCCCTGATCAGGATAGGATCCTTCAGGTCAGGAGGGAGCTCAGGTGGTCTCTAATCTACCCCAGTGCAGGAGCAACTATGAAGTTGGAGCACGTTGCTCCGCACTAAAAACCTCCAAGGATGGAGACTTCTGAGCAACCTGTTCCAATGCTGACTGTCCTTGTGGTGAAAAAAGGAGATAAATTTTGAAGGAATGTTTAGAAACATAAGCCAAATCTAGGTTTAAGCATGTGAAAACAGCTTCTTCACTTAACAGACCGTCTGATAGCTAATTTTTATTTTTCTTTAGTTTTATGGATGGCATAAACATGACCAACTTTGTTATTTCAGCCATTTAACATTTTGCAGAGAAATACAAGTAACTAGGCATTTTAGTACTAACTTTATTCCTCCTGCCTTGCAGCTTGCCATCAAATTCCCATCCAGTTTTGCAAAGCAATTGACAAAAAATAGCTGTTATTGTTAACAGTGTGGTTTGCTCAGATAATTTTTCTGTAGATTTCAGTAGTAAAATGTTTTCCAATTTACTGTGGTTTATTCCTGGTTTTGTTATGTTAGGCTTAGATTATTTTAAGAGTAAGAAAACAAACAGATAAATGAAACAACACCAGGCTCACGTTGAAATTACATTCTTTGTGACCTTCGTTCATGAATTCTTAACATTTTAGATTTACAAAAAAACTGTACCAAAAAACCCTGAGCTGTGAGAAACAGGGGTATAAACCTGGAACCTCTGTTCACACCCGTTTTCTGTATCAAAACATATCTTACTCCAGTACTCCAACATCGATAGCTGCAACAGTGCAAGATAGGTCTTGCACATGATCTAGCAATGATTTGTTTAACATTTTTGTGGATTTGGAAAATAATCTATTTTCTATTTAGACAAAATGTCATTCTTTTTGAATGCAAAATTATTTCCTTATGCATTAAAGCTGCGAAAACTGAACTTTCCTTGCAAAAAAGAAAATTGGAAAAATGTGCTCCTACTACTACAAAAAAAAAATTTTATAAAAATCAAGTGAAGTTTCTTTTGCTTGAAGAACTGTTATGCAACCAGTGATTACTCTCATTACCTACTCAAAAATAAAAATAGCTACAATAGCTGATAGCATTTGACTTCAATGATAATGAAAACCTGAAAATGTTTCCATTTGCCCTATGTAGGGCAATCTTCCCAGAGAAATTAAAAGAGGAAACACCAATCAACATCTGACTCTAAATGCGCAGTACAAGAATAAGTAAATAAAAAACTTAAGAAGAGAACATAAAGAAAATCCTTCTACATTCTGAAAACGTTCTTTAACTTTCTTTCCTCTGTAATAAGCAGTTGTTGCAGTGTACCAAAACCAGACCCAAATGGAAACTTTCCAGTAGGTTGGTAATGTCAGTGGTATCATTTACATCTTAGATGAAATACACCAAAATGGAACCATTTATAAAGCAGTATCAGTTGTGTATCAGCTTACAGTAAATATAACCTGAGCAAGAATTTATGTGGGGGGCTTTTGTAGCCTATCTACGTGAAAGTCAAACAAGTTGGCATAACCTGTAATTTCTTTTAGAATGGAATTTCGAGTGATCTACTTGAAGTCTTTACTAATGGAGCCTTTCACAGGAGTTTATAAGAGGGGTTACGTTTTCACCCACGCCACCAGACAAATAGAATAGGGGTCTGTAACATAGCCCCTGTACAGCTGGATCCAGGATACGTGTTGTGGAAAGCACTGATTACTGCAGCTTTCTTAGATCTCTCTTCAGTATATTCTCTTTTTGAGTTGGCTTGTTCAGGGAGACCACAGAAGTTGATGGTTGTCTGTAGGGTGTGAGGCAATGCCATTTCTCACTCTCGTCATTCTCTAGGGAAGAGTCTCCTACAGCAGGTAAGTGGAAGGATGGCTTTTCTACTACAGGTGAGGGTGGTTTTGGTGTTCTGGTTTTTTTTTTAAATCAAGGTATAGAAAAGCTTTGGGGAAAATTAACAAGAACTCTGTAGAGGCTATAAACTAAAATACTTTTCCTATTGACTTGCACTTCATTAAGTGGAAAGTCCAATCCTATCAGGCGCTTAACCTCAACTCTTGCACTTGTTTGGTTGTATATTTTTTTGAACTTTCAGCGAGTTGCAATAGTGACAGAAAAAAAATAGAGCACAGAAAGATGTAAAGCAAAGAGATGATTAAGATTTTTGGGGCACAGAATTGGTTTATGGTTAAAAGGGCAACAGATTTAGAGACTTCCATGTTGTAACGGTGGATATTGTCTATTAGAATTTCTTTCCCATTGTACTTAGCGGACTTTAGGTTTCTTTTTGTAACTGGAGAGCACTGCCTCAAAAATCACAGGATCACAGAAAGGTTAAGGCTGGAGAGGACCTCTGGAGGTTATCTTGTCAAACACCCAAAAGTTCCCTTCCTTCCCAAGAGAAAGAATCCTCGAAAAGGTGCCAAATAACAGTATTTGGGATATAGGTGAAACAGAGGCCTTTATTCAAAAGAAAGATGAAACTAATTAGCCATTTTCTGGAAGCTTCCCTTCTATCTTTATGCTTACCATGTGAGGAAAAGAGGCTTTGCAATTAGTGAGAGGAGAAACACAACACTTGTGACTGCTCTGTTCTATTTAAGCTAATTCTACACATCGGTGCCTGTTATCAGGGAGAAACCAGATAGGAGGAGTAACCTTTCATAACCTTTCCAGGTTCTGCCTCGGGCTGTTTGAGGAGAAGCTCTGTGACTGTGGTCCTCCTCGAACAGAGGAGCTGCCATGTCTCCTGCTCCTGGCCTGCCCAGGGCCTGGAGACAGTAACCTGGCTGATGGGGAAGATGATAATGGAGGTAGGACCTGTGAGATTTAAGAGTTATGTCTATCTAGAGTACATGAAGTGGCTGCAAAGGATGTGGTAACTATTTAATGTCTGAGGAATTTGGGCTCCTTCTTGGGACTGGTGTATGTTGGAGAGGAAAAGGAGGGAAAAGGTGGGCCTGAGGGAGGGGATGTTGCTCAAGGGATATCCTGGGAGACACAGAGGGAGAAAAAGTAAGATGAGGAGATTAATGAGAAAAAATAAGTAAACAATGTAAAGAAATTGGCATCCTGTACAAAGTGGGCTTTCCTACTGAGGTGCAACCAGAGCTGGCCTCCAGTGCCAGGAGAGGAAGGCCGCAGGTCTTCATGCTGGTGGAGCAGCAGGGCTGGGTTTGTCTTTGTTCATTTGCCTTCTGTAGCATTGAGCCTGTTTTCCTAAAGCTTTTACATGAGGAAAAAGGAGGTTTCCATAACCCTCTGTGGTTTTTTGCCTTTGGGGCACATTCACTAGGGTTTTAACAGGAAAAAGTCTGTCACATATAGGTTATTTTGTGCCAAGGGAAGGGAAAGGACACGATTGAACTTCAGTCTATTTCTCCAGGATGACCTTCCTCGGCCTGAGGAACCACATCTACTGTCCATTTGAAATCAAACCCTAGACACAGGTGAGAAGGCAAATGAACTGGTAGCTGAGTCCTAGTACATCAACTCGTGAAAGGGTACTCAGAGAGAAAATCATCAGGGGGAGAAAAAGGGAGTGGAAGTCAAGTGTTTCATTTCACCTGGAGTTCAGTCCTGTCAAAACACAGTAATAAAGCAGCGTGATGCTCTTCAGCCGTAGGTTAATAGAACAACCAAACACCAGAAAAAAAACACCCAGTAATTTTTAGAATGGCACAAATTATGGGATTATGAGGTAATCTCAAGAAATGTCTTGTGGTAAAATGTCTGCCCTGCCTATTTTTTTTTTTAACTGTGCTTTTTATAATTACTTTTGCTTGTAAAGTAGTACTGTTGACACCAGTTACACACATGCTTTTTGAGTATTAACACAAAAATGTAAATTCATTTCAGGAGCGCTGGAGGGTGGATGTTTTTCACGTTTTGTAATCCTCTGTTTATGCTATGCTCTGTCTATTAAGTAAAATTTAGTTTAAGTGCACAAACTAAAACAGGAGATTTATATTTTAAGGTGGGGTTATGTTTAGAGAAATAATTATTAGCTTCATCATTGAGAAAAACAAATATATAGAGCATTGTCTTTGGGTTTAAAGCCAGACAGACATTCGTAATAAGCTATTTGGAGCCCCTCACAAAGCCTGTTGCATTTAGTTACTTATCTTGAGATACTGAAGGATCTCAGGACCCTCCATAAGAAAGGTCTGCAGTCAGATTCTCACTTTGTTGCTGCTTTTTGACATACAGTGTATTTCACTCAATTTTGGAGCTGCAATTAAACAGAGCATGAAGTTTTGTATGATGTGATTCCCAGTATTTGACATCCTTCACTTCTGCCCAAATTTGCTAAAAACTCCCCCTAAGCTTAATCACTTCATTCTGTGAACCCTACAGCAAGACTTACCCCTAGTTTTGTGGGTTTATTACAAGTATTATTGTTCTACTTGACTAGGTTTGGTGTGAAAATACGGTCAGGTCTACTTGACTTCTTTGATTTTACGACTTTGATAATTTAAAAAATGAAATATAATTTTCAAAGAGAAATCAGTCAGTTGTATATTAACTTCCATAAATTATATAATCTTGTAATCCACAAATCATAGTTGTATAATATAGTTAAGTACACTTGGAAAAATAATACTTTATGTTGGACTCTTTATCCTTTGATGCCATGCCTGTTTTAGCATTTGCTGTTGGGGAAATTCATGGCAAAACTTTCATTTTCAAGTGATACACAATATACAGAACATAAATGTATTATTAAATATGGACTTACTGTTAAATATAGCTCCTGAAATGAACTTACATTTTTGTGTTAATACTCAAAACGCATGTGTGTAACTGGTGTCAACAGTACTACTTTACAAGCAAAAGTAGTTATAAAAATACATAATTATGTATGTTAATAAAATTAATTAATATTTTGCTATTTATATCAACTTTTATGCTAGTCCCTGCTGTGGTTTTCAGGGTGTTAAATTACTGCTTTTATAAATTGCTTTTTCAAGGAAGAATTGTTTATCAAAATGTAATTGTGGAAAAATAATCTTTTTGAGATTGGATTCTCATGAATCACATGACAACAAATACAGGAATATAATTGTCCTCTCATTTCTCAACAGCTTCAAGATTGTAGTTTGTTATTTTATCTTGTAGCATTTTTCTATTATACAAACCAGATACTTCCTCAGCACAATGCCCGGAGAACAAAATGAGAGTTCAAAAATTAAACCTTCCACTTTACAAAATTGCTATAGACCACATGATAAACTTAGGTGCTGAAAGTACCCACTTCATATCATTATATTATATATCAAAATGCAAAAGTACAACTTGTGGGTGAAAGTTGCCCCCTACTGTCTGATATGACATTTGCATACAGAATAGTAATTCGCAAAATCTGGGATTAATTTGTCTACTGTTTCTTTAAAGATCGTATTTTAATTCTGAATTTTAGAATTTTGTATAGGCATATGGTACCTACAAGATCAGATATTACAGGAAGAAAATGACTCCACAGAGTGCACCAGTGAAAGTCAACAGGTAGTGCTCAATAGATTAAATACTGAAATGAAGTGATCTGTTAAGTTTTGTTTAGGTCTGTACATGAGTGTGAAGCAAATTTGGTATTTAATATATCTATCTATATAAAATTGGAGAAATTAAATTGAAATTACCTTATTGTTTTTCCTCCTTGTTTATTGCAATGGAAATTTCTTTGGTTTCTACACAGTGTGACTCTATCATTCAATGTATATAATGTTAAATAAAAGGTGAAAAGCCAGGGAAAGCAGAGATTTCAGACACAAGGAAATATGTAACTAACAAAAATAGAATTGAGATACTGATTGGTGTTTCATTCCCTATACATAAGACTTGGAGTATTAAAAAAAAAAAAGGTAATTTTGAGGGAATCTGTATCTGTGCTGGATATTAAAAACCTTTAGTTTAAAATATTCATGCTCAGTGCTTAGTTAGTTGCTGCAGATTATCCCTTTCTGACCTCTTAGTTCAATTATACAATAATCGTAGAGAGCCTTTCTATGATACACCAACCTCATGTGGTTAATTTGAGTAATTTTTTTTGTTTGTTGAAATCATTGTGGACATTAAGAACAGAACAAAGATACAAGCTTTTGAGTTTTTAAACCACAGCTTTTCAGAATACTGTCAATAAACAGAAAACTGTTTATCCCTTAAATAGCAGTAGTTAGTTCAGCTTAAACTACCTATGGATGCTTACTGAGAACTTGTCAGTAAAGCGAGTTAGCAGTTCAAAATCATTACATGCATAAATAATTTAAAGACTGAGGAGAAATTAATCACAAATGCCAAACCTCTGGGAAGCTTGTACAGCATTGTCCTACTCACAATGCAATTATGTGTTCTTATTTATACTGCACAAATGGTACTTGAAAACAACTACAGTGGTAACAAAACAATTGCCAATGTTTGTGCTTTCAAATTATGTCTGTCAGAACAATCATCTGCATGTAAGGATCTTAAATGATTCAGTAATAAATGCCAAACGACACTGTAGCAGATGACAACTGATATCCCATGGGTATTATTAAGATTTATTACATTGTTATTGAGATTTAGATTTAGATACTGTTTCTGTTATTTTTATGAAATAAGAGTATTTTCAAATCCAACCTTTGATTTACAGTTTCTAACAAGGAATCCTTAAAGCTTTTTAAAAACTATGTAGCACATAGAAATTATTTTGAAAAGAGAAAAAGTAGGGGGAAAAATGTCTGGAGGCTGTTGGTGGGAGTTGAGGATACATCAATGGCAAAGTGGCAACACTCCTAGACAAGGACTGAGACTGAAGGGACAATGGTGGATTTTTAAGGGCAAGACACATTCTTTTCCTCTCAGTCCTAGTACCTGTTGCCTCCTGTCTGTACTATTTCGTTTCTATAAAAGGTCTGTTTGTTTCTGAGGATTCTTTGGCACTGTGGGGAGATACCAACCAGCTTCTCCTTGCATGTTGCTCTAATTGGGAAGCTTTGCATACCTACAGGAGATAATGGGACAAGTTTAAGGATCAGAAATCCATGAAGGCTCACTGAATGTTTAGAAATCACTTGTGTCTCAAATTCCCTGCACTGGAAATAGTTAGAGGGTGAGAGAATATTAGGAGGATGTGTTATATAGTCCTTTCCCTGTTGTTGTTGTTATTTAGGCACTCTTAGACATCATAGCAATCAGGATAATCTGCAAGATGGACTTTTGGTCTGACTCCACAAAATAAATTCCAAGTCATTTATCTCAGAACATGAAATTAAGCCTCATATATCAACTTCTTGGTTGTTAGGCTTTCTATTTCAGCGTAGTCCCACTTGGGACAACAATATAGCAGATGTTTTTAAACTGGAACAAAAAAGCAGTCAGGAACTGACATTATGAAAGCTGAATCACAATATAGGCCATGGATTCTAATTGCTTAGGTTCTTCTTTTCTTGAATTCCTTACATGCCAGAGGTCATAAGCTGTGCACAGTTTTAAATTTGGGGTCACAGTGGAACTGAACTATTCTGTAACCCAGTAATCAAATTATCACTCTGCGGTTTGCTGACTTGCCGCTATCTATATTCTTCCAGCCACTATTATCATTTCAAGAATTTCGGGTTTAGTGCATGTGCTTTGAAGTCATTAGTATATGTGAAAATACATTCTTGAACAAGCAACCACTGTGTTGTGCAAGTTTGAACTTCCTCTCCTCTGAACTGTGATGCAGTCCCAAAATGTTGAGTTTAACAAGGTTTCACTGTAACCCAAACGTACGCTGTAAATTTATCTGCATTAAATTAAAAGAACAACATAACAATCATATTTGCCAGCATTCACAAACAGGGTCAGACCAAGTAACAGATCTGATTGAGTATTTCTGAAAGGATGTAGAATGATCAACCTAAAAAGCAGGCATCTAGCAGTATTACAGATGTCTTTTTCAGAAAAAGAAAAAAAAAGGTAAGTATTTTAATCCTAGAAACTTAAAGAAAAGTTGACAAGATATTTGAAGAGGAGATTTATTTTCCAAAGTTTCAGGGGTTTGCTTTTTGACACTGACTATTATACTTCAGATTTTATCATACATACGTATGTTGAGTCACTCCTTAATTTCACTTTTATATTGTCACCTTTACGTCAAATGCTGAGCTCATTGCTCTTCTTGTGGCACAAGCATCATTACCAGCATGTTTTATCTTGTCTGTATCTACCATATGATCAAAATGACCAGAAATTAAACCCTACTATCAGTGGTGTGTATAGCTGTGTATATTTGAAGCTATATGCTGCCTAAATTTAAAAGCATGTACTAATATGCTGTATAAATGCAAATGTGATATAGAATATTGACTTTTTGTCTTTTCCTCTATATTTTCACCCTGTAGATTATCAATCTTGACATATTCCTTAGCTGATATAGCACAGCAGCTGTCTAAATTCATCTATTGATTGTGCCTTGGATCAGCATAAAAACAGCAACAAAGAGCTATATTGCACTGGGCAATCTGAAGTATCCCAGGGCAAAAGCTGGGGTTTATGTTGTTTTAAATGTGTAGCAAAGCAAAATCCATCTGTCAAATTAATAGCAAGGTCCCATTTAAAGAAACAAATTCCTACTTGTGTCAATACATTTACTGTAGTTTCCCATTAAACCTTTTTGCAATTTATTTCCTTCCTCACTAGATGCAACGTATTTGACTGAAAAGTAGTTGCAATAATGTGAAGTTTTCTGGAAAATCATGAATACCTTATGTGAGTGGAAATGTGTTCAGTTGCCTGTTGCTCCACAGCCATTAATCTGATGAATAAAGAGTTTGCACATGGGTTCACTCAGAGAGTTAACATCTGATTTTACATGGAAATATTTGAAAGAAAAAGTACAGCATAGCCTGAAGCCTGTTCGAAAGACTTTGAGAGATTTATTTAATGCAGTTTCTTGCCTTGGTTCCTATTGTCTGCTTAGAAAAGAATGTTGTTTGGAAATGTAAAACGAAATAAGGGGAAACAATTCAAACAACATTTCTACTGGACACAAAAAAAATATCAATCCCTGACCTCAAACACATACGAAACCTGTCGGTTTTCATTACTCATCTGTTGTTCTACTATTTCATTATCATTTACATTAAATCAGATGATTCCCCACCTCTGCACTGGTGCTTCGGAGATAAAATAAAGGGGCAAGAACTACCCTCATTTATCAACATGAAATAACATCAGCATTTGTACTGCGATAGGATTTATGTCAATAATTCACTTTTAGAACAAAGAATGAAAAAAATGAGTAGTTATTGTTTCTCTCTGTGGAGATAAATGCTCGATGTTGGGAGCTACTAGTCTGGTGCACATCTTCAGTTCCAGGGCAAAGCTGAATCTCAGCTCGATCTTAATGCAGGTTCTAGTTTCCTGGTGAATTCAGGAAATTTTCAAACATAAGTTGTGTTCCTATTTGCTGCTTCCGTGATTACTTTTGAATTTATTGATTCTGGGATGTTGTTACTTAGAGTTAGAGAGGATGTGAAGTAGGTGTATTAATTAGCTGAATATGTTGAATGACCATTAGTAAGTAGTCAGCTTATTACAGTGCGTTGGATGTGGATGATTGGAATAATACTTGATTGGAATTTCCCTTTCCTTCTTCCTATAATGTTTTTAATGACATTGAAGAGACTTAAGACTTGAAGCAGAGTCTCACACAATCGGAAATCGCATTGCTTTGACAAAGAATATTTCATGTTGTCTTCATATTGTGTGCTTGGCTTTAAAAGCAAGAGTAGATGCACCACTTGAAAATACTTTTGTCTTCTCCAAATTGCTATTCAAGATGCTCTTTTTTAAGATGACGTTTTTATGTTGACTTTTTTTAAAATCTAATTTTAGAATCTTTTCTGACCTGAATTGGTAAATTGTCTTAAACTAGCTTGTTTTGTTACTGCATGAAATCATCTGTTCTGTGTCTAATGTCTTTGGTCTAAAATCCGATTTCTGAGTGAATTCAATTCCTTAATGCAGTTGTACGTTGCTGTACAGTTGTTTTGGTTTGGGTTTTGTTTGGTTGGTTTTTTAGAGCTAAATCTGCTGATTTCTACAGATTTTATAATTACAAGTAGCTGTGAGCTATACTCAAATTGCAGTTGAGTGTCCTCAGATTGTAAGTGTATAGCATTCATATTCTGATCTGTGCTCTATTGCATATGTGGGGTGGCCCATAGAGACCAGCGGGCCCATATGATGGGCCAAGACTGTTTAGATAGTTCATTCCCAAATACCAAGGGCAAGAAAGTATTTTCTTGCCAAAGGCAAGAAAATGAAAGCTGCTTTCTTTACTTTGAGCTGCTCCTATAGACAGCACACATTGACTAGGCACAAAAGCCTCAGACCCTTCAGACACCCCTTGGAATGTTTGGCTGTGACTTGTCTTCTAAGAAGCTTCCATAGGAAGGCTTCCTTTTCTTGCCAAATCTTCATGTATTGGAACAAAGTTTGTTTCAGAGCAGGCTTTGCCTTCGTTTAGCTTGGTTTTAACTTAGGAAGATTATAAAAATATATAGGCTGTGCAAAAAAGGGGCTGCTTTGGCCTGTTCAAGGGTGAAAAAATAAAGCCATGGCCTGAATAGGACTAGAGAGTAAAATAATGGTCTGAGATGAAATGCTGGTGGGAGAAAGGTCTTTAACTCTGAGCTACAGTCATTAGTGACAACCTTTGATGAGATGGAGTTACTCCTGTTCTATTTCTTTACCTGGTGTCTGAGAGATATAACAATAGGTGCATATGCTCAGGGTGTGTTTTTAAAATGGGATATTGACACCTCTCAGATGTTTGTGACAACTTCCATCTATGCTGTCTTGTTTGATAAGAAAATATGCTGTTCACAGATTGTACCCTATTCTGTTATGAAATTGAACTGACTTCAATTTGCCTTGCCAGAAATGCTCTTGAACGGGTAAAACCACTGTATTTAAAGAGCATTTTGAGTCCATAAATTCTTTAACATCTCAATATATGTTGTCCAGAACAATAGAGGCATATATGCCCTGGAGTTAATACATGGATGTGTGTGGCAGATGCAAGGCCTGCATATGGATGTTCAAATCCACATCAAGGCTTGTATCAACTCAGCATGATACAGCAATTGAGAATGGCTGTTTGTAGAGCTCTGGTCAGCATTAGCCAAAAAAATAATAATAATAAAAAAGCAGGGTTTGCATTCCACAGTGGTGGTGTAAGTCAGCCTCTGTAAAGCCTCCTCCATGTGGGTGCACATCAGTCTTCAGGCACATCCCTGGTTTAGACTAACTGTGACTCACATGGATAATGTGTTAATCTGACAGCTAATCTTGCTAAAAAATGGATTAACTACTATGTACACGTGGCAGAATATCTAGTAAGAGGCAGGATTTGGCTTTTCAAATACTCTCTTTTCTTCCAGTGAACTTCTCCTGTTGTTCAAGGGAACTATCCCTTCATCTTTTGATGGGTTAGACCTACTTCTACTTCTTGAAGTAGAAATGGCTCCTTATTGCCATTTAACCTCAGAAAACTTTTGAGTTTTTTCTCCCTGATAACTCTTCTTGACCTTTTCATATCATCAAAGTTAACTATCTTGCCCATGAAGCTATTGAGGACACAAAACCATCTGTGAACCATGCCCTGCAGTCGAATACTTCCCAAATCAGGATTAGTGGTCACTGTGTCGTTTTGTTGTGTTTTATTTACAAGAAAGCAAATGCATGAGTCCTTAAAAAGAGGGTGGATTTCTCATTAACTGAAATGACACCTTCTGATTCTTATCTTTTTCTGTAATAAAATGTAAAAATAATTAAATACCACTTTTAGAAGACACTAACTTCTTCAGTATATTGTTCTTAATAGGCTCTGAAATAACTTCACTAGAGTCTCACAAAACACATGGTAAAACAGTAATGGGGTAAAGGTCCTTCCACTTGCTGCAGCAATACTAAAACTAGCCTTGATGACTTAACAGAAGTTCACAAAAAAAGCAGTTTAGGACAGAAAGTCGAAAACAATATTGAGGGAAAACAATACTGAAAAAATTCATGTTTTATTCTTGGACACAGCAGTGTGGAAAACTGTAAACTGTCACCCAAGAGAATGAATGGAATTAGAAACATTTAATCAATAAGCAAAGATTCATGACTTCTTCAAAACTGCCATCTTATAGAGTGACTAAAAATAAGAAAAAGTTCCCATTTGTTTTGGTATAGACAAATTATAAAACTCAAAACCTATTATGCAAAGTATCGGAGAGAGATATTGCAAAATCTTTATTTGACTCTATTGCAATTGTTTCAGTTGCAGTAGTTTCTGAAGTGAAAATAAATCCCAGTTTAAATTCTCCATTACCTTTTCCCAGTAAATGCTGCAGTGTATTGATTTGTATTTTGACTACCAGAGGCTTTCTTTCGAAAGGCTACACATCCATGTGTTTGGAAATTTGCTTATGTATTCACTGCCAAGCAGTGTTTTGCTTCTTCAATAGTGATCAGATATTAGTTTGACTGTGTGTGGAAATGTGCAGTAAATCAGTGATGAATTTTTCCATATGTCTGGCAGAAAATCCAAAAATGGTTATCTAATGTAAGCTAGAACACGAGAAAACAAATTCTACTGTCATATATTTAAAAAGGCCTTTAACAGAGTTTTGAAATAAATAATATAACACATTGATCTTAATAATATGAATTGCTATAACTGTTTTAGCTAAAGGATTCTTTTATTTGGCTAATGAATTTCTTGAAATGTGAGATTATCTTGTTACACCTAATGAAGTAACATATTTGCCCTAGGCTTTAGAAGCTGCAGACACATGGTTCAGTCTGTGGATCAACAGGTACCTCAAGAAGCTGCAGGTAAATCCAGTTTTTAAACTTTTCAGATGTGATCCAAGTCCTGCTCAAATAGTTGCCTGCAAACCCTGGGGCTCTAAGGGGAATTTTCTGAACTGTGTTACAGTGGTTTAAATACATTGATTCTGTCACCATAGGACAGAAGTGACCTATTTTCTTCCTTTTTTCTCTGCTCATTTCTTTATTTCTCTCTGCTCATCTCTTTATTTATCTTTATAAAGAGAGGTAAATAGATCTCTGGATGTTATACAGTATCTACATCTATTCAACAATATTGTACAAGTGATTACAGATTAAAACAAAAAATAGTTCACATAAGAGTTTATCGGGCGGTTTTTGGGCAGGTTAGCTTTTAAAAGCAACTTAATTTTAATTAGATAGAATCTGAAAAAATGTATTTAAATAGAATACACAGACATATATGATATTTCATACAGTGTAACTTGGAGCACATTTCAGCATCTGGATAGACTAAATTTAATGTCATTCATCTGTACAGACTGCTTTTCCTTGGGTTAAAAAAAAATCATATGTAAAAATTAACAGATATCTCTGTCTTATGAGTGAATAAAGAAATTAAAGTAGCTGAAGAGGGTTCTTATCAGTCATTTAAGAGAATTTTCTGACTGATGAGGAAATAACTGTTAGCTCATTGATTTTAAAAAAAAATTATCTCCTTATGGATGATTTTGTATTTCAGTAATGACCACAAAATAATTGATTCCAAAATGAGGTGAATTAACCAAATTCTGCAAATCAGTATAATATATTCTTAACCCTATGTACCTTTATAGCCCAAGTTGAACTGAAAGAAACAATTTATGATAAATATGATATATCATCTTTCTCTTCTGAGAATTCATTACCATAAATACACCTAGATATTCTCATGTGCTTTTATTATTAACATAACATGTTAATTGAATTGGCAAGTAATTCTCAATCTGAAAATCATCTTTATGGCAATTACTGACATGAAATATACAGTTGATATGAAATGCATAGGGTGTGTAATTGACCCAACTCAACAGTAGTTTGAATTCTAGTTTATTTTCAGCTGCTGTGTCTATATTCAATGTAAATGTATTGAACCCAGAGGTACTGGCTGGTTCCAACTGGGATAGTTGTCCCACCATTAAGTAATGTAACATGAACTGACAATTGTATAACTTTACAAACAGAAAATTCCCTTTCGTTAACATGTACTAAAAAATAGTATTTTTTGACAATTAGTCAATGTAAAACTGAGCTTCACAGATGTTTACCAGAAGTTAACCTCAGTCTCAAAATAAACTCATGTACCTGTTCGCTTCACATAAATTAAGGGATGTAAAGCATTTCAGTTGATTGTTATCTTTTAACTCACCTGTGGCTCATATGTATTTGAGTGTTGGTCAAGAAGCTGTGTCATGTGAACATGTGTGTCATGTGAACATAGAAGGACACGTATTGCCCATAGAAGGCAATACATGGGCTTGGAGTTCCTTTAAACTGTGGACATTAGGAGGGAGTGAAGTGACCCAATCTCATCCCATTGAAGGGGATGACAGGTCCCTGTTTCTATGTTCTACCCATAAGCCCTGCTCTTCCTTCCCTTTTATTGCTCTGTATCTCTTCAGTGACCTTAGGCCACATGAACTTTTTGGTATGCTGCTTTTAGCACCAGAGATTTGCCAACCATGATATAAAATTAGGGGGGTTGTTAATTTTGTATAGTAATAACTACTGCCAGTAGCTATTCTAAAAGCATTTCTGGTTGTTACAGCTCTCTGTGTTCAAATGCTGATTCCAAACACCAATCCAATACCAATAGTCCCTGCATATATATTTTGACTTCCAGAACGTTAGTGATTTTTGAGTTTGAAACAGACAAAATAACTTGAAAAGTATGAAGTAGTGTATTATTTTGATACTTCTGCTTATTTGTTTTGCTGCAAGGAATCATGAAATACTTTGCTTTTTGACCAAGTGGGGTATAGGAAGGAAAAGATTCATTATACTCATGAACCCTGTATTGTTAGCCACAGTGATAACTGTAGACATATTTTATTCCTATAAATAGCTCCTCTTTTATCTAACATCTTTCAGTCAGATGGTGCCAAGACCCCTCCTTCCTCACTAGGATTCCTACAGTCCATATTTCAGCAGTATGTTTTATATGTAATACAATAAAATCCACAAAAAGTGCCTTTACCTTGCCTCTTTGTATGGTAGCATAAAATTACGAAAGGAATAATGGGTGTAGGGGATGAATAAGAATAGTCAGGTTTGGGTTTCGTTTTCTAAATGAATTCAGTTGGACTGAGAGCCCTAGAGGTGCCCTTAAGCAGAGATATTGTTCGAGAAGGTTAGATTAGGTGGTAATTGCAGGATAGAATAAAAGTTGAACAACTGTTTTTCTTTCTTTCTGGGTTTTTGAGGAGCACTGAATCAGCTCAGCAACCAGGACGTCAGTGGGCTTCTCACATTGTTTGTCCTGAAAATTAAAACCTCAATAATGTAGAAACGCTGAAAAGCCTCTAAATATAGCCTACAAAATTCGAAGTTGTATTGCCAAGAGGGTATTTACTGATGTTAGGGCTCCATCTACAGTCATGAGGAAGAAAATCGTACTGCTGATGGCAGCTATCTCTGCTTCTGGGGCTTCACTGATTCACCATGTTTAACACAATAAACTCTCTCTTTTATTTGGGTGGGCATACCTCTGCAGCTACAGTTAAAGTATCTGACCTCTAATTATTTCCAGTAAAGCAGAAAATAAGGCTATATTGAGTTCTTTATATGCCAGTATTCTGGTAGGGTTAGCTTCAATTTCAAGTAGTTTTATTATCAAAAGGCTTGCAGGCACAGAGGATCTTATGTAATTTCACTCACACATTGATCAACTTCCATTTTTAAAATTCTAACAATTTTTGCCTCCTCACTGTTTCAGTTTGAGAACATTGTTCCTTAGATGATGAGCATCATTCCTCTACTTTCAATCTAAGTGAAAGTAATGGGCTTCTTGTATCTTGATTTTAAGACACTATTGACCTTGAGTTAAAATAGATTTGATGTAATCCTCACCCTCAATTTAAGACAACATTTAGAAACAGTTATTGTTCTTAACATAACTGAATTAACTGAAATAGTATTCTTTTATTTAGTACTCTTGGCATCATGTGTGGATTTGGAGTTTGACTTGGGTCTTCCACATCTTTGGGACAGTCATCCAACCAGAAGAGAATAGAGCTGCTTGTGAGGAAAATAGAATCTCAGCACTATGTAAGTGTGAGTACATTTATTTCTCTACTACTGTCTGTATGATAATTTAGTGAAAAATTAACCTTATATAAGTGAAAACAAGCAAACAAAAAAATACACAAATCTTGTCCTTCACTTATAAAAGAAGTAGAAGTTGGTAGTAACTTAGGGGAAATAGTTAAATATCAAAAATAGCAAAAAAAAAGGAGGGCTAAACATGGGACAATCCAAAGCATTGACCTGGTTTACTGAAAGTCTCTCACTTAAGCAAACAGACACATGAAGTTGATTGGATGAAGCCTGGAGGTACAAGGATGAGTCTTACAGTTCTTGTATATGAACAGTTAATCTGTACTAATTGGAGTTTAGCTACCGACTGCATAAAAATTGGTATAGACTATAGAATAGTCGGTAAGAAATGCATGGAATAGTGGGCATCTGCTTAAGCATGAACAAGGAGGTTAAAAAGTTGTAAGAATCTAAAAAGAGTGCTCTTAAAGAATGTGACAACTGTGCACTAAGGTTGAACATTGGTTCAGAATTGAATTGGTGCCAGAATGTGACAACTGTCTACTAACATTGGTTGAACCAGTTGTGCTCCAAATCAACAAGACTGAGCTAATGCAAGTTTGAAAATTTTGAGAAAAGGGTCTTTAGTGCAGTTATCTCACCGTTTGGGAATGGTGAGATCCCCCTATCTCACCAGTAGGGGGAAGGGAAATTTCCTTACAGCTCTTAGAGAGGCATAAAAAACACTCACAGCCCAACTAAAGAAAAAGCTTGCAGTATTATATATTTGGCAAACTATAGGAAATTCAGTAAAGTAATTTTGAAGAGTTTGTGTGCTGGTTTTGGTTTGTTTGGGTTTTGTTGTTGGTTTTTTTGTTTTTTTTTTAAGGTGGGTGTTGTTTGTCCGTCTGTTTGTTTTAAAATAATGAGTAGATAATACCCTTACTGTGATAGGTTTCTGCCGTTCTTCTACAGTGGATTATAAAAAAGATGTCAGCAAGTAAAAGAAAATGTTCCAAGACAAGAAAGAGCCTGCTCACAGGGAAGGACAAGGTCTGTGGTCATTTAAAGTGCTGGTTTTTTTCTTGTGGTGTTGTAAGTCCCACCATGTTTTACAAGCTTCTAGAACGTTGCTGCACCTTTTTTGTTACAGCCTTCCTAAATTGTATTTTGATTCATGCCAAATTTTGATGAGCAGGAACCAATACATTTATAAACACAGTAACCTTACAGTAGGAATTTAAAATTTGATCCGAAGAAACGTGAATAGTTTTTAAAACAAGTAAATTATCTTGACTATACAGTCAGCGAGGAGAAATTTACAAAATGAAAAGAAAGCTGAGGCTGTCCAAAACTCACCAACGTCTTGGATGCTTACATATGTTCAGAGTTTTTAGGCCTCTTATTACAAAAAGTTCATTTGTAGGTTGGCCAGAACAGCAAAACCACTATATAAACTGGGTAAAGAAAGGAAACCATTTCAGTGATCAGCAGTGTGTGATTTAGCATTTTGAGAGTCAAAGAGGCTCTTGTGATTGCTCCTGTTTTAGTCTCTCTATGTTTCAAAAACCCTTTCATATTGTGCACAGCTGCTAACACTTACAGTTTGGGGATAGTGTTGACACAGGAACACAAAGGGTTTGAGATATTGTGAGCTTATTACCAGGGTGGGAGGTCAGTGGGAGGACGTGTCGGGGTAGGAGTTTTCCAAAGACAAATTATTGCAGAAGTAACTCATGACTATGGCTAAAGACTGTTTTCTTGGTTGGAAATTTATGACGAGGACAGACCATGCATCTCATTCAGTGATTTTGTAGGTTCAGGTATTCTGAGGGAAACTTGCCAAGCAGTTACAGATCTACCTCCCAGTGCCACAGATTTTAACAGTCATGGCAACACTACTGTTGCGTTCATACGGCATTTCCGTTGCTAGTTGCAAGTATTTCCATAAACAGGAATGAGTGAACTTGATAAAAAAATAAAAAAGAAACTTTGTCTATTCTATACCCATGAGTTGCTGAAACTGAAAGTATAATCTTGAAATTTGTGCTGTATATGAACAAACAAACAACTGATGAAGTGCCTGCTTGAGAAAGTATCTTTTTCAGCTATCACATTAAAAGCTTATTGTTAACAACGTGAAATAAGGAGTGTTCTACAGATGAAAAACAGTTGATGATGGCAAGAACCGGGCATTGCTGGTGCACTGGTGAGTGTGGTTGGTATGTCAGAGCACAGGGCATACAGAAACATGAACAGGATCTGGCCCTTCTGTGGGCTCATTTTAACTATGGCAGTTGGGCCTCTCCAGTGATGGGTACCTGTAACATCAGACTGTGCTTAATTCTTTGAGAAAAAGGGGATAATGTAATGATTTTTAAACTGCTGGACTACAAGAACGTTGGCATTTTGAACGTTATGCTTGGACCTGAGTGAGGTTCTCCCAGTCCAGCAACTCTAGACATTTTCACGAAGTGAGCTGTAAGATACCAAGGTGAAGCTGGTCACACTTGGGCTGAGGTTAAAGACTTAAATTTTTTAGCAAGTTTATCAAGCTCTCTAGTCTGTAGAGAAGACGAGTTTTTTGCAGAGTGACTCAGATCAGGAATTTAACCAAACCTTGAAGGACCATCTTTTGGGTGGAATCATTTCTTGCCAGAAAGAAGAAATCAAGAGAGTTAGACCACTGGGTTAAACAGAACCTTTGTAAATACCCTCAAGAGCTTTCATACAGTCTTTGGTAGTAAACTGAAGAAAATACTATTCTCATGGATGAAGTTCCTAAAAAGGAAAAAAATAATATTAATTTGATGTAGAAAGCCTGTAGATAAAAATCATATTTATTTCTACAAAAATTAAAACAATCTAGCAGGCAAGGACACTTAGCTGTACTTTTTATAATGTCTCCAAGTATGATTTTACAATCCTAGGAGAAAGAAAAACAGGACTCCTTTGAGGAATCCAATAAAATACTGATACATATATGAATGGGATACATTGGGCCCCAAGACTTTATTCAGAGTTGTTAATAAGGAATAGATGATGTGATAACAAGGATTTCAGTAAAATTGCCTCAATATAATGATTGTATGATGTGCTGTCTAACAAAGACTTTGAAGCAAGAAGCAAAGAAACAATTTCCATCTGTTCAAAAATGTTGTGCATTCTTTATAAATACACAGGATTAAAGGAAAAAGCCACCTGATTGCAGCATCTGTTTCTTTTCAAATGGAAACAAATGAAGGTTAGTGAGCTTTTGGCTGTTGGAGTGGTTTTAGTGCTTTTTTTCTTGTTTGTTTCTTCAAAACTCAGGTTTAAAAAAAAAAAATATGCGGTAATAACATGTCCAACAGTAACAACTTGGTGTTGGGTTCATAGAGAAAGAGTTCAGATTCCTATCCGAAACATATGTTTTTCTGTAAAAGTCAGAAAGGGTGAAAAAAAAAAAACCCTAAAATCTTGGAAGCTAAAGAAATTTTGTACAAAATGAACATGTCAGTATGCTTCAACTGGCAGACAGTGAGTTGCCTGTAACCTCCAGGCTGTTCTTGCACAGTATGACAAGCGCTGCATAGAGCTGCAATTTCACCTGATCTCTGTGATACAGCTGAGATCTTCACAATTCCTTTCTCCTCCAGCTCTACTTCTGTAAAGATTCTCCATGCCCTAAACTGTTTTTAATATTCTGCTTGTCGTAACTCTGATTTTAAGGCTAAACTATGCTGCCAAATTAGTTAAATTTAATGCTCACTGAAAATTGAGAGGCTGGAGTTGAAAAAGTAGGAGAAATTCTATTCCTTGAGGTATCTCGCTGATTTTAATCAATATCAAAATTCACCCTTTAACCAGCATAGTTCAAATCAATCTCCCTTGTCACCATGGGAGTGCAAAGCATCCATCTGAGGAGAATGCTTAAGGCCTTGAGGTGTGAGGTGTTTGACTGAACCTTCTCTGCAAAACATCCAGCCAACTGCCGCTGTGCAAATGGATTTGCAGAGCTCTCAGGAGCACAGTCAATCCTCAAATTTGACTCTTTTGGCTGCTTTCATGCCCTTAAAGTGCTAACATGTCACCTTCAATTACAGCTCTTAGCAGCTTTCTAGATGTTTACTAGGTAAGTTGTATTTGCCCTCATTGGCTTTTGTTCTCAGCAAGGATACAAAACACTCCAAAACAGATAATAACTGATGGGGGAACGTGTATGGCTTGGATGGGAGTACCCTCTGCTGGGTTACAAACTGGCTGGAGGCCAGGCCCAGAGAGTGGTGGGGAATGGAGTGAAATCCAGTTGGCGGCCAGTCATAAGTGGTGTCCCCCAGGGCTTGGTACTGGGACCTGTTCTCTTTAACATCTTTATCAATCATCTGGATGAGGGAATTGAGTGCACCCTCAGTCACTTCAGAGATGACACCAAGTTGAGTGGCAGTGTCGACCTGTTGGAGGGTAGAGAGGCTTTTGCAGAGGGATCTGGACAGACTGGATGGATGGGCTGAGACCAACAGGATGAGGTTCAACAAGGCCAAGGGCTGGGTCCTGCAGTTGGGTCACACCAACCTCATACAGCATTAGAGGCTGGGGGCAGAGTGGCTGGAGCTGCCAGGCAGAAAAGGACCTGGGGGTGTTGGTCAACTGTTGGCTGAACATGAGGCAGCAGTGTGCCCAGGTGGCCTAGAAGGCCAACAGCATCCTGGCCTGTGTCAGGAACTGCGTGGGGAGTAGGACTCGGAAGGTGATTGTCCCCCTGTACTGGGCACTGGTGAGGCCCCACCTCAAGGGCTGTGTCTGGTTTTGGGCCCCTCACCACAAAAAGACATTGAGGTGCTGGAGTGGGTCCAGAGAAGAATAACAAAGATGGTGAGGGATCTGGAGCACAAGTCTTATGAGGAGAGGCTGAGGGAATTAGAGTTATTCAGCTTGAAGAAAAGGAGGCTGAGGGGAGACCTTATTGCTCTCTAC
>BJBW01002122.1:0-30373 GCA_004320125.1 Scolopax mira | reverse complement strand
GGGGGTCGGTCTCTTCTCCCAAGTCACAGGTGACAGGACTAGAGGAAACAGCCTCAAGTTGTGCCAGGGGAGGTTCATGCTGGATATTAGGTAAACTTTTTTCACTGAAAGGGTTATCAGACTTTGGAATGGGCTGCCCAGGGTGGTGGTGGAGGCACCATCACTGGGTGTGTTCAAAAGACAGGTTGACGTGGTGCTGGGAGACATGCTTTAGTGATGATGTTGCATTTTGTTTGTTGTGTGGGTTTTTATTTTTGTCAGAATTAGGTTGATGGTTGGACAAGATGATCTTGAAGGTCTCTTCCAACCTAGAGGATTCTATGATTGTGACTCTATATAGCTTTAAAGCATTACAGGGGAGAGGGCAGGGGGAAAGTGTACAGACTTCAATCGGAATGAAAGCAGTTGCATGCTTGTGCTTGATATATTTACTTTAAATTTATATTGATACCATAGTGGAAGCATAATTTTAGCGTGCATATGTGCTTAACACTCTTTTCCAGTCAAATGTATTATAGACAGAAGTTTATTGTAATTTATATTTTCTGGTTAAATATCTATACAGAAACCAAAGAGGACAAACCACAGGTTTATTATTAGTGAGACTATGAAACATTTCTATCTGTGGCAGCCCAAGATTCCAGGTGAAATGTGAACGTTTTCAACTTTGCTTATCAGCAAACAGCTGTGCCACATCCTCAAACCATAGATATTCTGCCTGGTTTGTTTTGTGGTTGGTTTTTGGTTGAGCATATTGGCCAGCGTACCTTGCCAAGAGGATAGCTATAAAAGGAGCTAATTTATTTGAATTATGTAAACATCAGCGATTATGTTTATTTACGTTACTAAGAAGTGATGGCACTGAGAGAAAGCAGATCAGGCTTATGAAAGAGAAGAAGCTTTGAAATGGTGAGATGTGTAAAGTTATAAATTAATTTCACAAATGAAATTAGGAAATTGCCACCGCTTAAGAGTTTTAAAAAAACTATTCCAAATGTGATGTCTCTTCTCTGGCATAATCTGGGACAGACACAAAGGCTGAACTATGAATGACAGAGGCTCCTACCCTATCTCAGTACTTAACATTTCACAGTAATAACCAGGGATATTAACAATTTTGAGCAATTATCCTAGTGATAATTACTTTTTAAAAGTCTCTGTTGTAATTCAAACTATAAGATTTAGTTGGGATTCAAACTTTAAGATATAGTTGTGATTCGAACTATATGATTTAGTTGCTTCTCACACTGGAAGAATCAACAGGAATTGTTGTAATATTCCCTTAACTTTCTAAAGGTTCACCTGTGATCTCTGAAAAAACACCGTATTAAGTGAGTTGCTTTAGGCTGTGGCCATGTGAATAGGGGCAGCTCTACACAAATAAGCTGTGTGAATGGTCTTACTTCTTGGGAAACTGAAGGGATTTACTACTTATCACAGGACATTGAAGCCACCCCACACCTGTAGATCTGTCAGTCAGGTTCCTTTGCAGCTCATGTTCAGTGCTGTCTTTCTGCTTTCAACTCCCTGTGCCAGATGTAAAAGGCCATTTGCCCCCCACTGACAAGGGGCTGGCTGGCAGGGGGGCCAGGGGCTACCAGCAAGGTTACAGGCATGAGTCCTTCATAAATACCTGCGTCGCAGTTGCTGATGAACACCCTCAGTGTGTTGTCTTTGGGGTGTAGTACAAGTATTTGTGCAGGGAGCCAGGTCCAGACCTAGTTCACCTGAGATCCAGAGGAGCCATGGCCCCATGGATTTCCCAGACGAGGGTGACCGCAGTGAGACCCGACTGAGATGTGATAAGTAACTACTGCTTTGGAAGTTTATACCCAAATTCATGAAGTAGTGATTTTCTTGTGCAACAAGTCTAATTTTCCCTCTGGACTCCATCTAAGTAGATGATTAGTCATGTTAAATAGTTATTTTTGTCAATTGTTATTTTTCAATTTGGAATAACTTGATTTTTTTTTTTTTTTTAAAGTACAGATATTTTGCTTCGTACAAAAATTTAATAATTGTACATCTGGTATAAGGTTTGCTAGTTTTGGCATAGGTTTTTAAAATTAACATTGTGTGCTATCAAGCACTTATATTGCCATTGAGTAGAATGATAGTTTTATAAGTATTTGACTTTTTCTATACTCTTACAGTTGCATGTCTGATATTATCTGTCCGAAAGTGTTGCATCTTCATTTTGATAATCATAGTACAACAGAAAATGGCTTATCCCATGATAAACCCAATGAAGTTGTACCGAAGTTGTACTGAGCTATAACTGCCATGTGACTTGCAAAAGCTTAACTATAAAATGTAATGTGACTTGCCTGAAGCCACACAGCAAATCTTTCCGAAAGCCAGAGTGGGTTTGAATTTATTCTTTCTATCTTTTGTTTTAAATATAAGACATATTTCTTCTTCCAAATAAGGTAAGACATGCAGGGAGAAATTATCATGGTTGTATACCCCAGAAAAGAACTAGATTATGCAGTAGTGCACATTAGCATATATGTTTGTGCTTGTAAGTTAAGATCAGTCATCAAAAATTTCATCTTAAATGAAAATTTTAATAAGTATGTGCATTTGAACAACTATATAGCTTTATTATCTGAACTGTGGCTTTCTCTAAAAATGCATAAATATGCATCTACTTGAAAGATTTCTAATATTGCTATATTAAAATTCTTATTATCAATAAAGAAAAGCAAGCTGTGGAATAACAAATGATTTTTCCATATGCAAAAATCTTTAGAACTGTGTGGTCTAAAAATGAGACGTTTCCAAATAACATTGAGCTATGTGGAAGAAATTGAGGGAAAAGTCCTTAAGGTGACTTTTAAATGAAAATGAAATGTCTTTTAGTAAGTTTCAGAGGTACAATATTACAGACTAGTAGAATTGTATCTCATTAATTTCAAACATAGATTTTATGTGAGGCTATTTGATTATAATTTGATTATCTGACCCTGTAATTAAAGTTTATTGCCAATTTCAAAGCTTATGTGTAAAATGAACTGGTTTTCTTCAAAGCAATATACAATCCATTGGACTCATTGACTTCTAGTTTTGCATTTAAATCGAAAAGTCTGTTATAACATGACAAACAGGTTCAGTTTTTGATCATTAATCCTGCTAAGCAATATTCATAAATTCAATTTTGAATCAGTTGGAATACTTTTCTTTTATTAGTTTCTGTGTTATTAAATGAGATTGTTTCTGACTAATATATTTCTGGACTCAAACTGTAGCTCCGAGCTGTTATTCAAATCAAATAACATGCCCCTTACTTGTGCCTAGCACTAATAAATGCCAACTTGTGATACATTTGCTGGAGACTGTCACGAATATTAAAGGAGGCAATAATGCCACTAATGTCTCATAAGTAAGCTTATTTTTCTAAAGGGCTGAAATCAGTCATCCTACTGAGGGGGGCGAAGGGGGAAGAACCTTTAAGACTTGAAAGCCTAAAGCATTATTTTACTCAGCTAAACATTATTATGGAGGAGGTAAATGACCAAGAAATTACCACTGGAGAGAATGAGAAATAGAGCGTGTAACTTCTGATGCCACCCTGAGCAACAGAAACGCATCCGCTGGCTGAGCACATGCTGGCTTTAGTAGAACTGCGTGTTCGTCGGTTTGGAGGCATGTTTTTCTCCCTCTGAGTGTTCGAATTAAAGGCAGAAAAAAAATAAATCTCTTTTACTGTTATTGTCAACCACCTACTTCAGTTCTTTTGAGATATTACTGGTAATAGTTAGGGGGTTTCGGTACAGAACACAACTTCAACATATTGACATGAAATTATCTGAAGAGGATTAACTTGTTTAAATCATCATCCCGCAATCTGGATGACTTGGGAAGGAATGTATGGGGCAGGCAGGGGGTATGATGGGGACTGAGAGACCTACCATGGATCCTCCCCGTGTCCCAGCTGGAGACAGGGGCAATGCTGAGATTCAGACATTATCATTTTTTACCTATTTTGCTTTCTCTTATCTCAGAATATTCGCCCTTTTTTGCTGGAGGTAGAATATTGATAATGAATGTCCCTTCTATGGCTACTTTTTTAATGCCACTTTGAGCCGCATATTTCTTTTTCTAGCTTTTCCCCAAATGTTTAAAACTTAATTTAAAAAACAGGTAGTTGTCTTTAATATTTGGTGCAGTGTGAGTTCTTAACTTTCCTGCTTTCTAAAAAGCTCAGTGTAATAATCTTGTATTTTCTTTTCTAAAATTAAAAAAAAATAATAACAGTATGTCCATGAAAGTTCATTAGCATCAGTATATTTTTTTTTTTAATGAAGATTTCTACATTAAAGGTGCTTTAAATGGAAAAGGAAAAAAGGGTTGAGACAAAATCCGATGGTCTGGTTTATGACTGCCTTTAGTGTTTACAGACTGCTCTGTGTGGGAGTAGATGAGTCCTGGATACCCTTTAGGATACCCCTAAGGAGGCATCACTGCACCCCTGACCTTAGTTTTGAGATTTTCAGGTTTTTGTGTAAAACAGAAACCAGTCATGACTTCTCACCATCAGCTGTATGATCAGGCTACCTGGGGCCAAGGCAAGCTACGGTTCACAGAAGAAATGAACAATACTTGCCTGAAGTGTCCTGTAATTTACTTGATTAATATTCTTTTTAAATTCTAAATTATTGCCTAGTTTAACAAATGCCGTGAAAGAAAATTTGGGTTCTTGTAGCAAAATAATTATCTGATGCAGTGATATCTTTAGGGTGGAATAAGAGGTATTGTTTAATCTCAATTTTACTGCTTAATCTTTAATCTTAATCTTGAATCTTAAATTAATCTACAGATTAATTGTTAATCTGAGAAGATTAATTGTTAATCTTCTCATAACACGTTCATCCTAATTTAAATATCTAATATCAATACGTATTTTGTGGTATACCAAGACACTCCTAAAAATCTTTCATGTTTCTGGTTTTAAGAGTAAACTTGCTGGCTTTAGTTCATGTTTAAGCATCATCTTCCCTTTTTTGAAAGCCAAGAGGGGCACAGAGAATTGTGGTAAGAGCCGTACCTAGCACCGTCCCTTATGTTAACTGCCGTAACAACGGCTGATAACGCTGCCTGCACTGCTGGGATTCTCAGCCAGCTTTGTAAGAACAGAACAATGAAAGTTTTTTTTTTTTAAAAAAAGATGACGAATCTGGGGGCGGGAGCATTGGCAAATCGTCCTTGGTCTTTGCTGCATGTTTATGGAGATGTGCAGCGATACCTGTTTCTTTATTTCTATAACCATTAATTAGTTTATACAAATGTATAGCCTGTAACATGTTTTCATTTAGAGTTCAGTAGCTCCTCTGCTCCAGGTTTTCCAGAACACCATTTCCTAGAAAAGTTTGAAATAACACTTAGCACATGCTTACTCTTACATGTGCTTGCATGTTTCCCTGAATAAATGTGGGAATACTGAATGTGAAAATTAACACCAATGTTAATGTTTTCTTAAGATAAATTCCTCATTATTATTACTTTTTAAGCAAATCAGTTGAATTCTTCAGGAAAAAAAAAAAAGGAGCATCTGAAGATGCTGTTAATAGTTTAATAAAAAATTAATTAAGCTTAAACATTGCTTATGTTGCAATTCTGCTTTATTATTTTAGAGAAACTTATGATAGTGGTTATTTAAAATCTGGTTATCTCCCTCAAAGGATCTCTAAAAATAATTAAGTAGTAATATTTGAGAAAATACATGTAAAATGTTTTCCTTATTTCTATTTTAGCTCAGGAAATACTTCTTTTCCAGTCCTGGACTACTAGCAAATTTTTGTTCCACATAAATATTTGTGCTTAAGTGTTAAGATTTTAACGATACAAAAACTGTCAGGTCAGTGAGTGCTCCTTTCTGCACGCTTCATTTCAAGAACTCGAGTCTCTCAGATGAGGGTCTAAAATCTGTCTTCTGTTTGTTTGTTTGATTGATTTTTATTTGTATCTTTCCTCCCAGGAAGGCCAGCTTTACTACACATGAGAATTGACTCTGATTCCACAAAAGCAGGAGTGAAGGCTGTATTCCCAAAGGACTACCTAGTATTTGCATACCCTGAGAAGCAGGTTACACAGTGAGTCAACCTTTTAATCTGCCCAGTAATCATGACTAGGTTAATGACTAGTTTTGCCCAATTTATACATTTGTATATCCATACTCATTTTGCATAGATTGCACAGACATCTGACTTTTTTTTTTAATTAAATTGAATTGTTTCCTTACAATGAACAGGTTCATGTTTTCTTTTACAAAATGTTCAGGTTTCCACTATAAGCACAGATGTTCTTCCTTTTTTTTGAAGGGGATCACAATAATATTACAAAGAAGTAAGACTTATATAGCAATCATTCATCCTCTCACTCCTATTTCCCAAGGCAAAAAAAAAACTTTGTGGTGGTTTTTTTTTTTTTCTTTTCGAAATTTTCAGCAGAATAGCTTTGTGTGTGTGCATTACTTCAAACTCCCCTGGAAGATGTGCACACCAGCCATTTCATTGGCACTGTTTGAAGGAGCCTGAAGGTTAAGGAGAAGTGTCCTTAGGAGTCCTAGGCATACACTTTACTCCTCTTAATAAATTTTGTTCTTTTAAGAGGAGGAATTATTTATTTTCATTTGTATTTTAAATGTGACAGAAGTGACAATCATTTTAATACAAAAGATTTGATTTTTATTTTCTTTTTGCAATGGTTAGCAAAGCCTTGGAATGGTTTAGTACTTCAGCTTAATAACTCTCCACATGATGATGGCAACAGGAGAATGTATTAGTATGATGTAAATATTCACACTTCTTTAATTTCCTTTACTAACTTAAAGTAATTTTTGGCATATATTTCTCTTAAAAGAAATTTTCCATTTTAGATCATAATACACACTATTTTTGAAGTGACAGTAATTATGTTATTATAATTCATACCAGAAGGCTCACAAGGACTTTAAGAAAACTCATAAAACTGTTTTAAGTAGTTAATATTTAGTTTAGATATCAAACAGTTTACTTCATATTTAAATCCAAAAATTTAAAAATTAATTTAATTGTAAAATTTCAGACTTTCTCCTAGACAGGCATTAATTTTTGTTTTAGAAAGAGATGGTTTGGACTTTAATTTATTTATTTAGATATTTATTTAGCTGCTTCCTGGTAAAAAATGCTGCATATCAGTAATTAAGTTTTGAAGTCAGAATCTGGTAACCAGAGTATTTATTTTTGTATTTAATGAGCAAGAGGGCATGAACTTGGATAGACATTGAAGAATATTAGGTGCTTTAAAACTGTCTAGGTTGTACTATTTCTTAAATCTGTTTACCAAAAAGAAAAAAAAAAAGTTAAACTTTGTATTCAAAGTATTGAAAGTAAAACTCCAAACCCATAAAAAACAATTTTAAAACACAGGAAATATTTATGCTGTCAATTTTTTTCCTGATGTGTAGATAGTGTTGTCCATACTTTTGCTACATTTAACTCCAAAATAATGGAAAAACCTGCATTGGTGTGAAATTTCATTCTGATTTTCATGTAAACAATAAATTACTAATTAATTTCCAGCAAGTGGACTAGGTAGGTACAGTAACTTATTTTACTGACTAGTCTAGTTCCTTTCTGTGGTATTGATGTCATCTCTTGTTTTTAAATGATAAATTATAACCTTTGTGTAAGTACAGTTTTTATTGTAGCAAGTGAATTATACAACAAATTATAATAAGTGTTATAACAAATGGACTTTGTCCTAAAGATTTTATTCTGCTGTTGTTTTTTTTTTTCTTAGTTCATACCCCTTGGACTGCTCATTAGAGGTCAGAGGGCTCCCATTGTGAAAAATGTATCTGTGATACCTTTCATGTAAGTAAATTACAGAGGGATTGAGTGTTTTTTATCAAGCTTCAATTAATTATTAATTATTGTAAACATGTCAGCTCTCAAATGCCTCTGTTGAAGTTTACTTGTACAGTTAAAGTTAAGCACAAAATTTGTAGGAATCAGCTCAGAGTATGCAGAACCTTGCAAAGCTGGTCTCTTTGAAATGTGTCCAAATAGACATTCAAATCAGTATTACAACATAAATCAGAAATGCTTTCCACATTTTACAGTGTGCTTCATATGACAAGAATGTTTCCTCTCAGATATAATTCTTTTTCAAAGAGTGAAAATCTTCAACTTGATGGTACTTGTTGGCAAAAGTGTTAACTGAAGTGGCATAAAGTGGCATAATGCTGTTGCTTGTTCACATTCCAATTTAAAAAAAAATCAAAAAAAAAAGAAGTCATGGAGGAAAGAGGACTATTTATCATGTGGTTTATCCACTAGAAAGATTTCAGAAGGGCTGAAATAAGCCCATATTTATTCATGATGTCAGTGCCATTGCTGCACAGGTGATTTTACACCCGCTGCTCTTCTTGCAGGGGTGTTGCTGTCAAAGCTTCCCAGTCACCTTGGCTAATTCATTCCCTCTGCCACAAGTCATTATCCAAAGTTCCACGCTGACTGCAGCGATGTGAAACTTTGGAATCTGGGCAGCTATGACGTCATAAGGGAGTCATTAATGTAAGGCCTGAAGGCCCGGGGCCAATTAATCACGCTCCCATATAAAAGGTATCACGGTTTAACCATTTCTGCCAGAAATGTGCTGGGAGTACAAATGTGTAAACAGACAGCCCAGCAAAAGGCAGCACTCTTTCAAAGTAACATTTTTTTTACGTTATTCAGATCATTCCACTTGTTTTCCTCCTCCTCGAGCCCCCAGCCTGAGTCTGTTATTGATATAAAGGTTGAAGCTCAGGCAGCTTAACTGTTACGTGGAATGACCTTTACTTTTAATATTAATATATTATTGTAAAGTCTATGAGACTCATAAATGCAATTTTAGAATTCATATGAAATGCCATGTGCTGAACCTATTGCAACTTTTCCTCTAGTCCTGTGGCAGGTTGCAAACTATGCGAATTAATATGCATCATATTCTTTCCCCTTTATTTACTTAGAGAGGTTTGCCGAGCAACTTTATCAAGAGTAACATTATCAAGAGCTTTCCTGCAAGCTTCTTTATCATATTCACATCCCTGCCTGCTCGACACTTGTCACTGTCAATCAAATCGCAATAATACGCAGATGATTTGCTCATTTGGTTTAATAAAATCTCTCTGCTTATTTGCACTGCAGTCATTATGCCACATAATTGCTCTGCCGCTGAGGTGAAAGGCAGCCAGTTGCCTGGGGGATAAGAAGAGACTATTGCTATATGAAGGATTTGTTTCTTTGCCTCTGTCTCTCCCTAGTCACTCATATCCCTAAAATTAATATTGTATTTGAATCCAGTCCTGCTATTCTTATGCAGGCTAACATTGTTATTACTTATTATTTGGATGTGAAGTCATTTATTTTTAGTTTTGATGTCCAAGCTGTCAAGCTAAATTTCATTGTGTACTGCCACATACGATTTTTAACTGCCACTTAAACTCGATTCAAAATCCAAATTATGAAGAGAACATGTTCAAAGGAATGGGCTGACAGGAAGTATGGCTACAATTTTTATTTCCCAGGAAATCAAAGTATAGATCTTGTTATTGTTCTGTGGTGGAGATATGTGCAGTTTTCATACTTCATAATCTTTTTTGTATTGGCTGGACACTGTGATGCAGAATCAGAAAAAAAAAAAAAAGGGCTATTTATGCATATGAGCAGCCCTGAGGGTGCAAAACAAAGGCATTCACTTCCAGAAATGATATAGCACAGAACCAGCTCAACTTGCTGCTGTAAATTCGTGAATGATTTGTTCTCCCGTTTTCCAGTAGATTCTACTCTGACGGATGGTGGAAGTGAAAATGAGTAATCTGTGTAACACAAACCTTACCTCCTTCGCTGACCACTTAATAAAGCAGTAACTGCCATGGTCCCGTATTTTGGGGGTGATTCCATCTCGGCAGCAGCCTAAAATACTTATATTTTTAAATGTATTCCAAACAGCGAGTACTTAAGAGTTTATTTTAAAGAAAATGAAAAACTGGCCTAAAATTGCCTCTGAGGGGATAAGTCTGTGTTCAGCTACCCTCTTTTCAGTCCAAGTCCTGTGCTGAGCTTAACTGGGAGTGAGTGGGTCAGAGGAAGTACTAGTATTTTCAAGGCAGTGGAACTTGAGGACATCTCTTCCGTTTGTACAAGCTCAACCTGATAGTATTCAGATGTAGAAAGAGTGATTAGTTGTAATATTAACATGGGGATGGTTTCTTTAGCTGCCTGAATTGAGAAAGTCCCCATTTTAAGTAGAAGAGCTCGTTAACTCACAGAAGTCCAAAAAAAGGACTAATAAGTCACTTCCAGCCTTTGTGGTAGGCCATTACGCCTCATCCAGTCGGTGTGATATTGAACCCAGTGGCTAGATAGATAAAACAAATTTATACTGTGAGATTTTCAAACTCACTTTGAAGAAACCAAGAGATGTAAAATAATTCCTTTCAGTTGTTAGATTAACTGGTTAATCATTCTCACAATTAAAATATTTACTGAATGTCTTGTTTGAAATTGGTTCTTGTTATGGCTTTCCACACTAGATTATAAAGATATTTATCTCCCAGCATTTTCTCTCTATTTTCTTTTGTCTTGTAAATAGTGCTTTCTCCGTAGTTTTTAGCAAAATTAACATATCCCTGAACATGGCATTTCACCAGCTTTTTATGTGTAGGTGGCTCTTTGTTTTTATCACAAGTAAGTAATGACACCAGGTAACTGAGCAGTTTGGTGTAACATTAATATTTATCTGGGGGGGCAGGGAGGCATAGCAGTTGTAATGGGCTGATAATACTGAGCTTTTTTAGTTCTACATTGTTTTGGAAACCTAGGAAAGGACTGCTTTTCCTTTTTTCCCCTCTGCACCTTTAGTATTTAGTTTGCATTTTTGTTTGAATGAGTGTACCTATGAAGCAGCTGTGATCACCCTTTGACTATGTATCTCCATCGTTGTTTATGATGGTGGAATGGGCTGGACATTTGCGTTATCCAAGTACCCCTGGAACTTTTATTTCCTAGGGAAAAATGTATTAGGTCTGTTTTCAACCCAGCACAGGAATCTCTCCTGCTGAGATGGAATGCTTTGTATCACAACCTAAATCTGATGGCTGGACCATACGCTGTGGTGTAGTCTAGAGAAACCCAACCATGAGCTTGGGGGGCAGGTATCAGAAGCATCAGGTCTTGCTAGAGGCCACAACTTACTTGCTGAGGCTGCTTCTACTTCATGAAGATCTCAGGTACTCCTCATCTGCATTACACACAGCAGTATAGATTTATCCTAACTCATAACTCTCATCCTTACTGAATGATAAAATGTTCATCAAAAGAAATTTTTTACATTTCCTTCAGGTAATTAAACACCTGGATGCTGATGACATCTCCATCACTAGATGGAAAGATCTAGTGAGTAGGAAAGGGATATAAGAGGTTTTTCTGTTAAATTGGAGACTGCTAAAAACCTTTTTACCACTCTGCATGGCTGTTAGCGTTTACATGGCATTTTTTTCTGTAGAATACAGCTCCTCATCCCGTCTTCTTCCACAAGGTACATTTGCTTTCACACTGTGTTCTGACCCAAATAGCTGATCACTACACACCAGCTGTTGCTACTACTACATGGTAATCCATATAGATCATGAAAACTGAAGATCTTGTGAGGGTGATTAAGTAGTGGAATGGGTTGCTCATAAAGTTGTGGTGTCTCCCCATCTTTGGAGATATCTGAAACCCAGCTGAATGTGGTCCAAGCAATCTGCTCCATTTGACCCTGCTCTGATCCAGAGAGGTTGAACCAGACCATCTCCAGAAGACCCTTCCCACTTCATCCTTGCTGTAATTCAAGGATGCAGAAGTTTCACATGACTTTTAAAAGTTCCTGATGTGTAAAGATATAATATTATTTATCATCATAGTTTGGTAAGGAATAATTTTATAGTAAGAAAGACATTTTTATCTTTTAATTTTAATCAATTACCAGTTGTAAAGAACTTTATTTTGCCTGCTTGTTTGGTTATTGGTTGGTTGGTCTCTTCCTCGGTTTGGGGTATTTCTATTGTGGTGTTGTGCTTTTTGTTGCTTTTTATTGTTTTTTTAGAGGGAAGAATGTGTTGTTTTTAAAAAAATATGGATCTATTTAGCTAATTCTAAGCTAAGATTTTCATGCCATTTTAGTCAACAGGAGCAATTCAAAGTATTTTCTGCTAATTAAATGGTAGGTAAGTTTTAAATCAGGTTTCTAAAGACAACAGCCACACAAAATGTCAACTCCAAGCCCTAAAGATTGTTTTGAAACAAAATCTTTACTTCAGATTAATTACAAAAACACCCAGAGAGGAAGGAAGGAGAGTTGCATTTTCCTGTCCTTACAATAGTTGTTGATCCTTTCTAATCTCTAATATTAAAAAGATCTTAATTCTAAATACGCTTACTTTGTCGTGGTGGCTGATGTGGCTTTATGAAATGTAACGAGTCTTTGGAAGGAATGTTAATTATTGTACACTTAATGGTTTCCTCACGTGGAAGTACAGCTGTTGTGTTCCTATTGTTTTAATGTTGGCTCACTTTCTCCTTTCTGCATGTAACCCATTGCACAGGTTCCTTTTCAGCAGCAAACTCATGCAGTTTACAGCAGGAACCAGCAACAGGCTGAAAAAAGAAATCATTGCCTATAGCTTTTTTTAAGAGATATCTTACTTTCAGACAAGTTTTCAGAAATTGATATGCTACCGTACCATATATTATGAAAAATAATATGATTTTTCTCTAAAGATGCCATGCTTAGCTTGATATGTAGTTCCCATAATTCCATAAAGTAGGTATCGGTGTATTTGTGTACATTTGTGTACATTTGTGTACACAGACTGGTACATACACATACACACATACTGAGGTAGTCACAAAGTAAAGACAACAGGGAGTTTCCCTCCAGCCCAAACACCCAAAGCACTTGTCTGTATTCAAAACTTTGGTGGGCAGGACTTTCAGAAGTAATCTGAAAAGAAAAATTAACTTACAGTTACATTGTCTATACTGAAATAATGAAAAGTAATTCAGTTGTGACAGCAGCTCTTTGCCTGCCTATTGAACGAGTTACTTGACGTTTTTCAGCAACACGTTCTGCTATAAATTGGAACCAATATATAAAATAACACAGAAAATACTGCATGAGGGAACATTCTAGCCAGGATTTTCATAAGGGAGAGAAATCTAATATTATACCCTGCTATTAATTAACATTAGATTTACTGTCTGAAAGAAGGTGTTTAAAATTCTGCAAAACGAGACATGATTATCTTTGCATAGTCTCTTGCTCATAATCTTCATTTTTCAGAGGCATTAAGGGGCCTTATATTTGCAAAGTGGTAATTATTAAGGATAATTAAGATGAAAGTTCTATTTGATAGAGGATTTCTCATGATGTTTGGAAATACTCAGTTTAAATCTAATCTCAGTTCACACTTTTGCTTTTTAGGTTGAGATGCTATGTAATAAAGGGAAACCACAAACAGCCAAGCCACCTTTTGAAACTGCAGAGACGCTACTGGAGTCCCTTAAAAAAAAAAAAGAAGCAAAATTAAACTCACCAACATCTTGTGGTTTGGTAAGTGTCAATAGGATAGAAGATAGGGGTGAATGAAATGAGAATTACAGTACCTTGAGAAAACAGAAATAACTGAATGGGAGGTACAAGCTTGCACTGACCTACAAAGAAAAGGTTGCAGGTGGCATAAAAAAGCTACCAAAATTCAGCTTAAAAATAAAATACTTGAAAAAGATGTGGATGTTCCATTGAAGATTTTTTTTTTTTTGCCAACATAAGTTCTTATTCATAAATGAAATATCACAACTGGAATTGTGATTGAAATGTGATTGTTGAAGTTAACAGGAATTTTGTAAATACTTTTAATTAGTCTGTAATGTCCCTTAAACATTAATTTGGCTACTAAAATCAGCTGTCAATAGTCAGGATTGGGAGGCAGACGGAGGCTTCTATATCTTTGTCATGATGCAGTAGAAGCTAACAATAACCTGATTTGACTTTAAATCTCATCCTGCTAAGCAGATATTTGATTTTCCATCTATGATTTTGTGAGGCTTTTCAGCTGTAACTGGAGACAGCCAGATCCCGAATCCAACTGCGTTTCTAAGACAGTCATCTGAGTTCTCCTGGCTCCTCTCTTGCTCATTGCAACCGATCCATCTGCAGTCGATCCGAAATATGTTAATCTATTTTCCCACATCCCCCATCAGCTCAGCTTGTGTTGGCTAAAGGTTTGAGAACAAATCTGAGACGTAACCAGCTCCTACACGCCTGCTTCTGGTGAAGAATTACCGCACCAGGATGCGTGGGCTGTGGGAAGATGCTGGGCTGAGAGTCTTCCCTTTCTCTGGGTGTTCAGGCTAGCTTTAGAAAGAGCTAAATGGAGTCATTGCTTTCTTTATATACTGTCTATAGTATTTCTGCTCAGTTTAAACCAGAAATATATAGAAAAAATATGAAGAGAAAAAAACTTTGGGGACGAGAGGGGTGTTTCTGAGTTTTCCCTCCATTCGTTATGTATGCAAATGTAGCTTCTCTCTCCCGAGTTACAAACTCTGAGTACACACCACTGGCTATAGTTAGTATTGGGAGGGGTGAGGAAAGAGAAACAATCTTTCTCATAAACTGCTCATTTATTGGAGTACTGAGGTCACCAACCTGGCGTGTTAGACTGCACGACAGGGCAGCCAGCACTCGGGACTGGCTCACCCAGGGGTGGGATGAGCCCTAAGAAGGACAGGACTGGGTGGCATGGATTGGAAGCATGGGCTGTAAGGTGGGTTTCTTTCTGCCTGAGGGTTTACAAGCTGATATGTTCATAAACTTGAGGCTCCTATTTGAGCTGTGAGGTTTGATTGCACTGGTGTGATACTCTTTCTCACATGGAGAGGGCATTCTGCATTATTTCTCTAAGTATCAGATCTTGCTAATTGTTACTGATGTGTTCTGGAGGAGAGAGCCCTAAATCAGCTCTATTTGGAATGGCATCAGATGAGGGAGGCAGACGGAATCTTTGGTGGCTTTTCGTAGCTGTTTCCCATTGAACACGATGGCTTCCTTTGCATATTCACCTGCTCTCTCCAGCCTCTACTCTTCATATTCCCTTCTTTGATCAGTCCAGTCACACACTCAGTTTTTTAAATATGCAGCTTTTTAAAATTACCAACCACTTACATACCTGCTTAATATGTCACTTTACCTGGAAAGTAATAAGAAGATGAAAGGAGGAAAGTGACTTTTGTGTACAAATTTGGCTCAAGGCACGAGTGGAGGGAAAAAAAAATAGTCCTACTTTATTATGTCTTATCATCTCTGAAATTATGTAGGTATTTTTCAGTCAACAAATTAATTTTCAGATGGAAAACCACAGTTATGAATTGGTTTTGGTCTGTCTTTCACTCATCGTATCGCACTGTTACAGCAAAAACTGGAGTTCATAATGATATTGTGGAAACTGCTGATCAAAGGTTGTTTACACGGCCTGTGTTCACTGATTTGCCAAAGTTGTCTCCTACCCATGCATTTAATGACTATTCTCTGCAAAACTGATTTTTTTCCAAAAGATTCTTTAATCTGATTACTTTGTAATCTTAGTTACTCTTGAAAGTGTGAGATTACACACGTACTGTTTGAAAGTATGGTTTGCATGACCATGATTAAGATATTCCCTGAATGGAAGGTATTAGCTAAAAAAACAAAAAATCTTATTCATAAGGAAATAGTAATTATAGCTGTAAGTCTAATTAATGCCTTATTAAAAATTATCAAAGAATGGCTGTAAAAAATCTAAAATGATGAATTTTAAAATCAGTAGACATACGTAGGTAAGAATTAAATGAAAAGGTCTTTATGTAAGTTGTGTGGATTTGTAGATTTTAGATTAATTTTATGTGTCAGTATTTACAAGGCAGAGGATTCATATGATTTCGATATGGAAACATATTTCCAAAACATGCAACAAACAAATGGTGTCCTCTCAACCACTTCTCTTTTCTGGGATATTTTACCCTATAAGCAAGTGTGCCCATAAGTAGAAAACCAGTACAATTGGGTTCTTTGACTTTGTTCATGGGATTTCTTCTGACACTATAATCCTCTAGTCAGCTGAAAGTATCCAAACTTTTTTTTTTTTAATTTACTGATAAAATAGTCCTTCTCAAAATGGGGAATTACTTCCAAAATCAGACCATGCAGAATCAAAATTCATCTTACAACAGTAATTCTCACCATTCAAATAAGAGCTACTAAGTAAGCAAATGAGAAAGGAATTTTTAAAAAAAATCTATTTTAAGTCAGTTTTAGAAGTGTCATGGTTCTGAATTCTGCGCAGCTGGACTCACAATACTTAAGGCTCCTAGCTCATAAATTAAAGAATCTAAAATACATTCATATTTAAATGATTCATGTAGTTTCTCCCCAATGTGAGATACATTGAAGGAAGCATGGTTTGCAGGCTGTGATGTAATCTTCAGTCAGCCATCGCTAGCTGCTGTAGTCAGGAGCCACTCATATGGCCAAGCCCTCGTGTTGCTAAACACATTGACAGACGTGCAAATATAAAAGTGTCCAAATATTATATACATCTGTATTCTTATTTTATGTGAAGTGAGTCTAGGAAGATAGGAGGCTTCCTATGGGCAATAAATAAATTTAGTATATAAATTTAGTGAGTTTGCAGTTGGAGATTTACCCTTTTGCTGCTCACTTAGCAAAGACCAAGAGTAGATCCTGTGATTCTACCCTAAGAACTACCTAGCAGGTGTTGATGCTGCAGTTAGTTAGCCCTGCTTCATCTTATCTCTTCTGCAGGGAAAAGAAATATGCATTCCAAAGCATTTTTGAGCTGGTGCATCTATAGCTACATCCATTCTAGCAATTTCATTGTAATAAACGCATAAGGCAAAATAACCACAACCTTTTTAACTGACTGTACTATTAGAAAAAGTTTCCAGTATATGCTTGATTTTAAGAAAATAGAGAAATATCATACTATGAAGTGTAAGCTAGAAGAAGGGCATTATATTTGATTTTCTGTTTGTTTCCAATCTTGCTCCTAAAAAAAAATGAACTTCTAATTAATCGTTACTAATTTTGATCTTTTCTTTCATATACTTTGTTAACAGGCTTGTCTTGTGCTGAGGTAAATCTGGGTGAAACTGAGAAAAACGGTGCTGGCTTTCAAACCCCAATGGAGCAGGGTGACAAGGCAGCTCAAGAGACCCCCCCACCCCAGGAACCACGGGTCCAGGCAGCATTTTCTCTCCAGCTCTTGTACATTTATCAACATATTTTAGGGATCTGGCAATTTCTCTCTCTTGGTTTGCTGAAAGGATATGTCCTGTTATCAGCAACTCCGCATTCACCATTCAGTCGTTATGCAAATAGGTACCAGTATGGAGAAATTTGAAATAAACCCTGCATCAGACAGTACACCATGTACACAAAGGTAAAAAAACTCTAAATAAATCTAAATTTGACTCCTTGACTGCTTTTATTTTTACTTAGAATGTTCTCTAAAGTGTTGATAGTATGTTCTTCTAGTGTACAAATCACAAAGGAATTGCACTTAAAAGTAAAAAAAAAAAAAGAATGTTGAATTAAAAAACTCAGGTTTTTAACCACATTTTTAATTCTGCTTTTCAGCTTTGAAAAAGAGAAAATAGCATCTTTCATCTTTGCATTTGTAGAGAGAAATGTTCACCTTAATATCAGTAGTTATCAAGTAAGGTCATGTTTTGTGTAGTTATATAGGTTATTTTTTCAAAATTCTTTTATTAGTCTCCCTATAGAGCTACTGGGGACTTCGGTGGGAGATAAGCCATACGTATTTGTTTGCAGCCAGGAGCACTAGGCCTAATCATTTCTTTTTGTCCCACAGCATACATCGTGTTTCAGTCAATATAGTGTTTTTTGCCATTTGTCTGCCTATGGGTGACAATACGTGAGTAGAACAGCTGCAGAACACCACCTAGTGGTGCCCAGCGGTCCCTCAAACTTCTCAAGAAGAGTTAAACATTCCTCCTCTCTCTTTCCTTCAGGTTACTTCTCAGAACTGCTGACACTGCAAGGTGAAATTCTGGCCCAGGTGAAGTCAGTCAGAACTATCCAGCCTCTTTGCACGGTAAGCAATTAAACATAATATGGAATATGCCCTAAACAATATGGCCATCGCACTCTTCCTTCTTCCACAGAGATACAAGTGGGTGTTTGGGAATGTTGGGTTTTGGATTATGAGTATATATGGCTTTGGGGTATGAACGTACATATTGTGTAAAATCTTGGCCAACAATTTTTTCATATGCTAACCTAAAACCATTGTTTTCAGTTAAAAGCTAGATGGCTAAGAAGGCCAAGAGGATCCTGGCCTGGATCAGGAACAGCATGGTGAGTAGGACTAGGGCAGTGATGATTCCCCTGTACTTGGCACTGGTGAGACTTCACCTCAAGGGCTGTGCCCAGTTTTGGGCCCCTCACTACAAGACAGACAATGAGGTGCTGGAGTGGGCCCAGAGAAGGGCAATGGAGCTGGTGAGGGGTATGGAGAATAAGCCTTATGAGGAGAGGCTGAGGGAGCTGGGGGTGTTCAGCCTGGAGAAAAGGAGGGTGAGGGAAGACCTTCTTGCTCTGTAAAACTCCCTGAAAGGAGGGTGTAGCCAGGGGGGTTGGTCTCTTCTCCCAAATCACAGGTGATGGGACAAGAGGAAATGGCCTCGTTGTGCTGAAGCAGGGTTAGCATGGGTATTAGGAAAAATTTCTTCACACAAAGAGTTGTAAAGCATTGGAAGAGGCTGCCCAGGGAAGTGGTTTACCACTTTTTAATACCACCATCCCTGGAGGTATTAAAAAGATGGGTAGACGTAGCACTTTAGGGCCATGGTTCAGTGGTGGACTTGGCAGTGTTAGGTTAATGGTGGGTTTCAATTAACTTTTCCAACCTCAATGTTTCTATGAGTCTACTATTTAGAATTCTGGGTGAAACAGATATGAAATTATCTAAAGGTAGGGAACAAAAAATGTATCTAAGATTTGTTTAGACTTGTACTAATCTTATAATATTTTCTACAGGTCCCAAGCCATAGGGAAAGAAACCTTTCATAAGGTAAGCAATATACAAAAAGCATTCGAGGCCAGATTATTCTCTTGCATGGTTAAAATGTAAAGATTTTGTGAAGTAGAATTCATTCAGATCTGGTATAACTGAGAAGGTAATCTAGTCTGCCGTGTCATTTTTTGAGTATTTTAGTTCTTCTTGCAGGTCAACTTTCTGCATTCTTCTTCAAAGCAATTACATTTAAGTTTAGCTATTCTGGTACTATTGATTTATGAGCGTGTAAATTATGTATTCATTTAACTTTCCTGATGTGTAAAGCTCACCTGAGGACATCTGCTTGGATAGGCTTGGATAGGGTTTCAGAAGCAAAAGAAGGACTACCTTTTATGACACTGCAGGTGTAGTCAGTGCTGCTGAGTGAGGGTTATGCACGCACCAGAGTCACTATCGTGCTCGATTGAAAGCCACCTTTTCAGATTTCCTCACTTGATCATACACAGGACAAAATCAGAGAACCATAGAATGGTTAGAGTTGGAAGGGACCTTAAGGATCATTGAGTTCCAACCTCCTGCCCTGGGCAGGGACACCTCCCACCAAAGCCCCATCCAGCTCAAAGCCCCATCCAGCCTGGCCTTGAACCCCTCCAGGGATGGGGCAGCCACAGCTTCTCTGGGCAACCTGGGCTTGTGTCTCACCACCCTCACAGCAAAGAATTTCTTTCTAGTATCTAACCTAAATCTCCCCTCTTTCATTTTAAAGCCATTACCTCTTGTCCTATGGCTCCCCTCCCTGATAAAGGGTCCTTTCCCATCCTTCCTGTAGCCCCCTGCAGGTACTGGAAGGCCGTTATAAGGTCTCCCTGGAGCCTTCTCCAGGCTGAACAACCCCAACTCTCTCAGCCTGTCTTCACAGGGGAGGTTCTCCAGCCCTCTGATCATCTCTGCTGGACCTGTTCCAACATGTCCATGTCCTTCCAAAAGGAAACAAGAAACCCAGGGACCTAAACTAAAATGCTTTGGTACTTTGGGAATACCTTGGGCATCATTTGAGCACAGAGATGTTATTTTTAGTGGCGACCTTGCATCATGATTGCAAACAGATACTCTTTCTGGATTGACATAAATGATAACATTGTAGATATGTTCACTAATTATAGGTGCTTCTAGTAAAAAAATTAGGTTTTTTTTTTAGAAAAAGTGGTTTTCATCTCAATGCTTCAGAAAAAAAGCATTTAAGGAAATCTATTAGGCAAAAATTAGTTTCTGTCTTGACAGAGTATTTTTTGCCATTTGTCTGCCTATGGGTGACAATACGTGACTACAACAGACTACAACGTGACTATTTCTGTAGTTGGCAAAAGAGGAAACTTCAGATTATAATGTAGTTTGGAGGATGAACAGTGCTGTGTTCAACGGCCTCACAAAGTGTTCCTCTCAGTCCTTGATATCAAAGCTAAAGTATTATTCTCCTTGTGATTGTCATACAGTTTCATCCTGAACATGTTCACTGAATTAACACTAAGACATTGTTCAAGCTGCAGGATTTTTCATTGTAGGATCTGTGACATCTGCATAACGTGTAAATGGGCACTTAATGAGTGTTGTGTTTGTTTGGGTGGGTTGGTTGTTTGCTTGGTTGGTTGGTTTTTAATGTGGTTGGACTCGATAATCTCAAAGGTCCCTTCCAATCACTAAGATTCTGTGACTCTGTTTTGCATCCCTTAGCGAGACCAAATCTGACTTTGAGGAATGATCAGGCCTGAAAAGCCCACTGGGGAGGTAATCACCTAAAAAAGATTTCTGGGAACGTAACTTTCAAAGGAGAGATGGTGGGGGAAGAGCTGGAGCAGGAAAAAAAAAAGTAAAATATAGCAGGAAGGAGATGAGGAACGATTATTGCTTGTGGCAGTGGTAGGTGGGGGGTGTAGGTAGGCACCCCGAGGGTGGCTGTGGGGCACTTTGGGGCTTGCAGGGGGAACTGTTACTGCCATAAAAGGGCAGATAAAACTCTCTCAGACTCAATTTGGAGGTTCAGAAAGCAGGCATTCCTTATTGCGGCACCGGGAGCACAGGGGATTGTTCCTGTTGTGCTCCCTGAATGCTGTCCTCAAGCCAAATTTATACACAACAGGTTCTACATAGTCTATGTAATTCCAAGAAAATGTTAGCATATTCATTGCATTTCCCAGAATTCATTTACATATTATAATGAGCTTTTGGGCATGCGTAGTTGTGCCTTCTGGTGGTGCTCATCCTGGGTGAGGGTCGTTGCCTCCTCAATCTTCATCTGTCTCTTGACTTGCTTTTCATGTTGGCAAGACATTCTAACTGCTTAATTACCCATTAAAACTAATGATCTTCCTGCTGTCACCTGTTTGTCGGGCAAGGGCCATATTTATTGTGTCCCTGTCTGAGAACATGGTCACCACGTTCTCAAGGCCACAGCCATCCTTTCTTATCTTACTTGAAACGTTTTACCTTGAAACCATTGGGGATGGTGGCTAAAATAGCTATGTTTCTTCTCTAAAAGAAACATTCCTAGAGTTTAACCATTTAGGGAATACACAAAGTCTGCTTTAGCTATGAGAACAGCCAAAGGCAGGACTCTGCAAAAGGGGCTGGCACCCGTGGCCACGCTTTGGCCAGAATAAGAATGGAATAATAGGAACAAAATAAAATACACCCAATATTCATCTGATTTAAAATATTCTCTCTAGTTTTTATACTTGAGCTAGCCCAGATTTTGTCATTGTCTTCCAAGCCTCAGCACATTCCTTCAGTTTTGGCATAGGCTTTTTGCAAGTGTTCTCCTGGGCTCAGGAGAAGTCTGTTTGCAAATAAAAACTAATGCTGTATTTTTGTTCTTATTCTGCTCCCCCTTTTCAGCTCCTTCCCTCAGAGCTACTTTTCTGGATTCATGTACATGTGTATGTATGGGTAACTATAAACTAACACTCCGTGTGTGTCTATATATATATATGTGACCCTGCTCAGCGACATCATGTGACGCTGTTAGGTATTAACTTAAGTAAGAAAAAACCGAGGCGAAATTATTCCTGCCTCCCCCCGGAGCGCTCTCAGCCCCTGAGGGCTGCTGCCCTCACACTGAGGTGCCGGCCGCAGCCCTCGGCTGTACCCGCCCCCTCCGCCCTCTCTAGCCAATCGCACGCCTCCCCGCTCCCACTGCCGGCCAATGGGAGCCGTTTTTCTAAGCTCCAGCCTCAGCGCCTTCTTCCTGCGGAGAGAGAGACAGGTGCGTCACCACTGCCCCATTGGCCCGCCCGCCCCGAGACAGACAGGCCCTTAAGCCAATCCTCGCCCCCAGGGCGGAATCCTCAGCGGCCGTGACAGAAGCGGAATCGCCCTTCTTGCGTCAGGGAGAGGGCGGTGCCGGTGATTGGCTGTGTTCGTCCCCGCCGCCCCGCCCTGGGTGAACCCTCCCGGAAAGGCCGGACGGCGATTGGCCGAGGGGTGAAGGCCAGGTCCGGATGTGCGGTGCCCAAGGGGCGGGCTTTAAATGGGGCAGCGGCGGGGGTAGAGGGGGAGCGGCAGCGGCGGCGGCGCGGGGCCTGGGCCGCGCGTGCAGCGGAGCGGCGGGAGCCTCGTTTCGGGTGAGGGAACGGGCGGGTGGCGGCAGCGGCACCACAGCGCCGGGTACGGCCCGGCCCCGCCTGCCCGGGCGCCCTGCCCCTGGGGAGGCAGCGCCCGCCGGCGCGGGAGGGAGGCGGAGGGCCCTGGTCGCACTGAGGGGCGGCGGCGGGCTGTCAGCCTGCGCCCCGCCGGGCCCTCACCTGTCGCCGGGAGGGGCTTGGGGCGGCGCCCGCCCGCTCGTACCCGTGAGGAGCGTCTGTCGGCCCCCTGTGTGAGGCGCCCCGCGGCCTCTGGGGGCCCTGGGGCGGCTGCCGGCGGGGCCTCCCTCCGAGCCCTTCCGAACGGCCGCGGCGTGTAACGCCGCCAGAGATGACAGGGGAGAGTCCGCCCCGCTCGGGTCTGGGGGATTCCCGGAGCTGGTGTGTTTTCCCTGCTGTCACCCACCCGTCCTCCAGCCGACCGCCCCCCCGGAAACCTGGCCGTCCCGTAAATCGTAGAATCATAGAATGGTTTGGGTTGGAAGGGACCTTAAAGATCATCCAGTTCCAACCCCCGGCCCTGGGCAGGGACACCTCCCACCAGAGCTGGTTGCTCAAAGCCCCGTCCAACATGGCCTTGAACCCCTCCAGAGATGGGGCAGCCACAGCGTCTCGGGGCATGTGAAATTCGGCTGTCCCCCCGTGTCCTGAAACTCTCAGATCCCGTACAAGTGCTGGCTGGGCTGGCAGGGGTTACGGTTTCATTGCAAGGTGTGTGAGGGGATTGGCAGCACAGCAGCAGGTGGATGTGGAAGGTGTGATCTGTCTGCAGAGCAAGAGTTGGCAAACAGGCTTGACTGGCCGGTGTTCCTCTTGGCTGCCAGCATTCCTTCAGCGGCCTCTGCCTTGTCCAGTGGGTTCAGGTGTGGGCTGGTGAAGTCCTTGGCTCCTAAAAAGATCAGGAGTAGGTGTCCTGAGAAGTGAGTTCTGGTGTAAATTGACAGTTACAGTTGCTGGACAAACACGTAATAGTGTTTTGATTAAGTATTGTTCTCCTCTGGCACCCTGCCTTATCAGCTCTGGTTTTTTTTCTCAGGTGTAGGAGTGTCTCCCTTCCCTTTTTGTAGGGAATAAAATACATAAAAGCACATATATGTATATATAAAAAGTTATGTTATATGTTTGTCTGTACTTCTTTTTTTCTTCTTGAAGAATCGTTTCTGTTTCCAGAAAATATTTATAAAAGTGCTTGGTTCCAGGCAGATGAAGTTTTTGTCAAATTGTTTTAGTGTTGTGTTTGGTCTAATGACCTGGCTGATGACAGGGCAGGAAATATGACACACGATATGACAGTAGGTATAAATAATAGAAGTAATCTTTAACGAGAATACTTGGTGTAGAGAAGGAGAAGGTACAAAAGCAAAATACTTGAAATAATGTTAACTTTTGAAGTATGATGAAGTACTGCCTGAGTTTACACTTGCTCTGACAGCTCTTGTTTGTACCTCAGTGCTGGTGAACATCAACATGAAGTTGTGCTTGGTGGCAGGTGACTTCTTTGGTCCTGGTGTGGCAGGACCTTAGTAATGCAGTGCTGTGTAGAAGTCAGAAGGCCTTTCCCAGAAGCAGCATTTGACATGTTTCTTCATGAGTTTGTGTTATGTGGTGTTTTTTTTTTTAATTGCTGTTGTATTCAAAGGAAAACATTACAGGAAAAGATATCTATAAAAATCCCATGGCAGGAGGACCACTTAGGAGATCTGTTCTTTCTATTCTTAGGAGGGTTGCTGTTGCTTTCTATTCTTGAAGTAGTAGAAATGAGCAGAGCATATTGCTGAGTGGCACACTACTGAGCCTCTTCTTCATCGGGGCAATGTGGAAGGAGACGGGGTGAGGATTTTGAATGTATTTCTTCCCTTCTCATAAAATGAGGAGAGTGTATTGGGTTCTTCTGGGAAGCTGATGGTTTCAGTGGTGACAGCACTGTAAGCTGTTGAAATGGTAGGTACCTTGTAACAGACACTGCAGCCCCGTGTGAGATGGAGTGACTAAAATGCCTAGAAATTCACTTGATGACATTGGATTTGCCTCTCCTTGTCTTCTGCAGACCTTCTGCTGTGAGAAGTAGGGTAAATGCACTAACTTAAATGTGCTTTTACCTGATTTTTATTTTTTTTTTAAATTACTCTTGTGATTGAAGTGGGGCAGTAAATTGTGGTGAAGGTGCTGGAGAGACCATGACCAGTCATGTGTGAGTTTCCTGGACTGAGGACGTTCTCCACTCCCATGTAGCATAGCTAGAAGCGAGTGAGCATGACTTGAAATAAACAAACTCTAAAACACCTTGAAAGGCTTTTAAAATCTGGGAGGCTGAGACTCTGAGGTTATTAGTTTTTTATCATAAATAGTATTTTAGCAGGTGATTGAGACTGGGGACAACAAGTCTCCTAGTAAGTTGAGGACGACACCATGTATCGTTACTGGCAGGCAACTGGGTGAAAGATCTCGGCTGGAGAATCTCTGTAGTTTATCTAGAGCTAACATAATGTTGTATTTGGAGATATAAGCCATTCTTAATAGCCTGTAAATAGGCATCTCTATAATGAAAAGCTTTATAACCAAGCTGGGAGTGTACTGAGATGCATAGCTGCCTTCTGAAAGGTGGAGTCAGTGACTGAATCCCATCTAGTGCTGGTTATCAAGCTTCTAGATCAGTTCCCTGTTTCACTGGTATTATTTAGGCTGGTTTTTATGTACAGGTTGTCCTGTTCAACTCCTGCATCTCATATCTCTGGTTCTGGTATAATGCAATTTATATTACCTACTCTTAAAAAACACCAGCCCAAACCAAACAGACCAAGAAGAAAGTCCCACCCAAACCCCATAATCGTTCCAGATTCCAGCTAATTGTCTTCCAACTTGTACCTTGGCTTCCAGCGCCTTTCTCTCTTGTCAAAGCCATCACACTCAGATGCTCTCTTTGTGTGTAACCACCCTCTGGTTACACTGGAGTTTCCCAAGGAGGTGTTCTGTACATTCCTAGCCAAGCATCTTGCTGTCTTACTTGGTCTGTCTGAGTTTCATGGAAGGGAAAAGGCCACAGGCATAGCCCTCTGGTGTGACTCTCCAGACAGGAGATGGGGAAAAGTGAGAACATCTCCTCCCTGCTATCACAGGGCATGCCCCAGCGCCGTAGCTGTGCTTTGACTTTCTGTTTTCGGTGGCTCAGAATGATGAGAGACTCTCTGGCTGCTGAACAGGAAAAATATCCGGAGGAATCATGTGTACTGGAATGTTTGAGATGATTTTTGGGGTGGGGAAATTAATTAATTTTCATTAGTTTTCTGAATGGCGCTTGCATTTTTTGACTGCTTGGCTGCTTGACAGTCTAGAAAAATACCTACCATTTGATGTCAGTGTTTCTTTTTAAAATTTACCATTGCTAGGCTTTATTTGGATAAACTGTCTTGTTTTTTTTTTTTTCTTTTTTTTTTCTTCTTTTCTCTTTCACAAGATTGACATTTATTTTCCTTTTAGAAAGATTTTGGATCCTAATACCATTTTCTCTATAAACTAACCCAGTAGTGGGTGAACAGGTGGCACTTTGCTTATTGTAGTAAAACTCAAATGTTGACCACAAGAGAAGCCTGTGCCATTCTCTCTTTCTCTCACATCCTATGAATTGCCCTGCTTGTTGTACAACTGTTGTTGAATGTTGTACCACTTATTATTAAAGAAATTGAGTAAAGTGGATATAGCCAGAAGCTATGGGGAGGTGGGTAGGGAAAGGGAAACTGGGAGAACTGGAGGGGGGAAAGGGAAAAAAAGGAAAGAGTAAGTAGGCTGTGCTACACAAGAGGTGCTGTAGGTACGAGTTCTTGTGTAAACATTAGCAAGAGTTACTGAAAAAAAAAAAAAAGAGAGAGAAACAAGGACATACAGACACAGAGGAGATGACACGCTGGAACTCCAAATAACGCTGAAGTCCTTGTTATTGAACTGCTGACCTAAAGAGCACTCTAAGCCCTAGTGCTCAGAATGAAACCATTAAACAAGCTACAGAAAAACTTCTGTGTTCTGTGGCTTTGTCTATTCCTGGTAGTGTTCCAAGGCAGATGAAAACAAAATGACACATACATGATGCAAACTCAATGGGAGGATCATCTCTTTCAACAGGAATGGCAGAGATCTGTTCAAATTGGAGTGCTGTGGGAACGTGCAAAGTCAGCACTGTATGTGAAGGGCAACACTTGACCGTGCTTGCTCCAGCATTGTGGTACTGTCTGGTGCTGCACTGAAATGGTGAAGTGATAACTTTTTACTATTTGTGCCTGTAGAGGATCTTTCTTGGCTGTGCTGAGCCAATAGATTGTCTGTTTTTCCTGTTGGCAAGACAAAACATGGAATGCAGAACCTTCTTTACAGCAGAAAGAAGGCAGGGCTTCATGTGCAAAAATTATTTCGTAGACAACTGTATTATTGTCCTGCAGTCTAATATATGATAGAGCTTTGGCAATTCTAACTATTGTCAGTCTTAACTGCAAGAAGTTTTCCTCTGAAGTTACAGAAAGACAGAGTTGGTTGCAGAATTGGATCAGAATCCTATTTATATATTGAGTCTTGTTTGTCTGTCAGAATGCATATTGATTCTGTGTATTTTCAGGGTGTAAACCAGAGAAGCCCGAGGACACTCTGAAGACACTGAAAAGTTGCAGTCCTTTGTTTGGAACACACGTTATGAACCCTTTCTGGAGCATGTCTACAAGTTCTGTGCGCAAGGTATTTAATAGATAAAGTGTTAATGCACATTGAGGGGTGGCAGCAGTTCTGGAAAAGACCATCAGCTAATTTGCAAATACACCTGGAGTGTGTGTTTTATGCTGAGAATTGTGGTCTTCTTCAGTAAAAGTATAAACCTACCTTGGAGCTGCATTAACTGGAATGTGCCTGTGGATGGAATCTGCTCCAGAACTTGTTGACTTTTCGTATCTGAAGCATCTTTGAGTAGGAAAGGTGAAACAAACTTGTTCCTATGGTTGAAATGTTTGTTTCTTAGGACATCTGTTTACTGTCTGACGTAGAGCTAAGCCAGATATTGCACCTGCAGTGAGCGTTGACAAATCTGCACCTCCACAATCCTATTGCTCATTTATATTGTGTGTATTAAAGCATGATAGTCCTCAGGTTAATCACTTTTCAGGTGTTCAGTGCCAGGGCAAATTATATGACTTTGTTGATGAGGTTTGTGACCTCGGTGGGCGCTTTGAAACACTACGGACTAAATCATGCCTTTTGTTTCACCACAACTAGCCTCCTCACAAGTCTGTAGCCTGCAGGTTTGTCTTGGCAATCTGTAGGGTGAGTCTGAGGTCTGTACATAGCACAGTGTTCTCTAGCAGTCTCTCCGTAACCAAATGAGAAGAAAAACTTGTTTTGTTTTTAATAAAATGTAGTATAAGCCTGAAAAAGTTGCTATAACAAAACTATTTAGACTGGGCTTGATATCGTGGCCAGACGGTGATTCCCCCTCAGTGGGACTGGGCTTTATGATCAAGTTTATGATCCAAGTTGGTGTCTTAAGCACAGGCAGGAAGTGAAATACATGGAGTTTTCTGTAGAAAGTTCTTTATTCCATCTCAGCTTTACTACACTACTTCTAGACTTAAAAGAGTATTTAAAACGAGAATGCTTGTCAGTGGAAATGATTTATCTTGATGCCCTGTGTGCTAGAAATAGCTTGACTTCTAAGCTGATGTTATATACTATCTGGTTCCAGCTTCTAAATAAATGTAAGCCTCCTTAAGCATTTGTCCTAATCTGCAGACTTCCTGTCCAGCATTGATCATTTCTGTACTTGTAGGCTAGGCTGGATTACAGAAATAGATAGATTGATAGATAAAAGTCTATTTAAAAACAAAACCCAAAGAGACACCCCCAGCCCCCCATCCACACGCAGTAGAACACTGAAGCCCAAGATATGTTTGTTTTGTTGGCCAAATTTTTAATTACCACGTTTGGGTTTAAACCTGTGATAAAAGAAGTCATATGTTCAATGCTTATGAACTATGTCCTGAAATCTCATGATTCTCTTTTAATCTAACAGAGAGCTGATGCTGAAGAGAAGACTTTGAGTGGAGAGCTGCGAACCAGTCCTCTGCGAGCCTCTACGAAGAAACAGTTGCCTTCTATTCCAAAGAATGCTGTGCCAATAACAAAACCTGCTTCCCCTGCAGCCTCTTCCCAGTCCACAAATGGAACACATGCTTCTTATGGGCCTTTTTATTTGGAGTATTCCCTCCTTGCAGAATTGTAAGTTTTCACTTTTTTTGTCTTTTTTAGGTCACTGGGCTTACGCTTCATGGGGAAGAAAAAACGTGCAAAGATCTAGTTCTTGTGTGGTGTCTTTGCCTTAGTCCTTGAAGAAGACAGTAAAACTTAGGTGCCACACAGTTCTTTTCTGGAGCAGCAGCCTCAATCTCTTGAGACAGCAAGGGAGAGGAAAATGAGATGAGGGTGTGTTTAGATGTAATTCTCTGAATTAATGTATTTCTCAGTCTTCAAGTAAACACATTTTGGGTTTAGGCATCCTGACCAGTTACCATACTAGCTTTTTGGTCAGAAATACCAAATTTTTGAGCCAAGTATGAAGATAGAAGCAAGCAGATGTCTGGTGGGAAGATGGTTATGAATGTATGGTAATGGAGTTAGGATGTGGGAGCTTCCTTCAGTTGTTACATGGAACACTCAAACACCACCTGATATGGCTTCTTAAATGGGTATCAGGAAGACTATGTTCTTTCCTGTCTTTCAGTGACACTGAGGGAGGAGTTAGTGTGATTTAAATAGGTTTCCTTGGATCAGTTGCATTCGATCCAGTCTGGTGATTTGTAGGCTACAGTGGGGGCATACAAATCTCTGTTTGTCTGCAAAACTTTCTTCTTATATAAAGCTAAATAAACTATTTTGTGCTACAAAGCTGAAGGGACTTCCTCTGTAACAGACATGCTGGATTCTCAAGTATGTAGTGCCTTTTGGAATGAAATCCCTGGAGTCCTTATGCAATGCTGAGTCTCAGTGGCTGCATTTAACCATTAAATTCAAAGTGAGAACTCTCAAAACTTTATTTTTATCTTTTATTCAGGGCAGTGACCCTAACTTCTTAATTCAAGAAATAAGTTTTTCTTCTGCAGCATGTAAAAATTTATTGGTATCATAATGTGAACTCCTCTAGCTTAACAAATGCATTATTAGGGAAATAATGAAATGGGAAATTAGGGAAATGAAAATTATGGAAATCATAAGTGGGGACTTGTGTTAATGTTTTCCTTTGGTGTTATTGATTATTTGTGCAAGCATGAGGAGTTCAATTTACTGGGTCTATATGAAGTGAATAATTTGGTTTATCATTTACAGTGTTCAGTAGCATCTGCACAGCACACAACTACAGCTGGTTAAACTTAGTAGCAACTTCTATTCATTGATTTAAGAAATAGTAAAACCAGCGCATTTTGCCCCACCAGTAGGGTTGATTATCAAATGGACTTTTCTAAATGGCAAAGGGAGAGGTAGAAACTATTTTTTTTTCATACTGCACCAGTCATTGATGACTGAAGATGATGGCTGGATTGTCATCACAAGAAAGGAAATAGCAAATAAGTGCAAGTCTGGGAAAATGACTTGGTCCGTCCTGTTA
>BJBW01002121.1:16203-35750 GCA_004320125.1 Scolopax mira | reverse complement strand
TGGGGCAGCCACAGCTTCTCAGGGCAACCTGGGCCAGGGTCCCACCACCCTCACACCAAAGAATTTCTTTCTAGTATCTAATCTAAATCTCCCCTCTTTCAATTTAAAACCATGACCCCTCATCCTATCAGTACATTTCCTGATTAAGAGTCCCTCCCCATCTCTCCTGTAGCCCCTTCAGGTACTGGAAGACTCTTATAAAGTCTCCCCGGAGCCTTCTTTTCTCCAGGCTGAGCCCCCCCAACTCTCTCACCTGCCTTCATAGCAGAGGTGCTCCAGCTCTTCAGTCATTTTCATGGCTCTCTGCTGAACCTGTTGCAACAGGTCCATGTCCTGCCTGTGTTGAGGACTCCAGAGCTGGACACAGAGCTCCAGGTGGGGTCTCAGGAGTGCAGAGCAGAGGGGTGGAATCACCTCCTGAGACCTGCTGGCCACTCTTCTTTTGATGCAGCCCAGGATGGGGTTGGCTTTCTGAGCTGCCAGCACACAGCTCATGTTGAGCTTAGCATCAGACTCACTGCTTGAAGTTTTGAGTTACAGGCCCAGGCACGTAACATCTGGGACTGAACTCCATGCAAAAATATCCATTTCTCCTTCATAGAGATTCCCCATTTACAAGAGATGGGATTGTGAAGTTACATTCATTACTATGAACGTAATGTCTTACATTCTTACAGTCTTCACATGAAAGCCAACATTGGAGGGCAAATATTGCACTTAGCTTAAAAATGAAAGCTTAAGGGTAAGAAAATGAGCACCTTTAATTCTATCACACTATTCTTATCTACTGCATCTCCTGTTAGACACCTTTATCTGCTGCCTAAAGTCTTCCTTACACACAACTGAGCTTTAGTTTTACCAGGGTGTAAGTTTACATTCTTTTCAAGGTTATCACTTGGCTTTTATCACCTCCCAGGAGCCAGAGCTCATTTGTTCTTCTTTGAACCACTACTATTCTAAGCTTAAAAGCAGCACAAACACAAGACACTGATGAGCTTCTGGTAAATGAGCAATTCTCGTTATGCATTGTTATGAATTATGGGATGTATCTATCAGCCTGGTTTCCCACAGGCTCTCCTGGACATGTGGCAGCAAAAAGCTATGCCCTGCCATGACAAAGGTCTGCCTGGGACCCAGTACCTGCCCAGGGACCAGCACGTCAGTGAGATGCAAAGGAGTTGATCAGCTCTGATCTGTTGCAGAATTCACCCACTTTTGTTTCAAATTCTTTTTTTTCTCCCATCAGACTTTATAGTCTTGGTGTTTCCTGGCTCTTTCTTCCTTTTCTCTTTCTTCTTTCTTTCAATCTCTCACACTCTAGGCAGTGCCCGCCTCCCAAAACCTCTCAGACCTGCACTCTGGTCTCAATGTTTTTCTTTTCTGACTCACTTTTTGACCTTTGCCTGGATGCCCTTGGATCCATATTTCTTATTTTCTTGTCACCTTTTTCCTTTTTCATATTTCATTTACACTCTTCAGTTTCAACTGTGCTTATACACTTTCTGAACTCAGTGGTGTAAACGTAAGGGAATGCCCTCAGAAGAATGGCAATAAATGCAGGGCCAAGAATAGCCCAGAGAAGGCTCAGGTGAGATCTCATAAATGTCTACAAATACCTGCAGGGAGGCTGCAAAGAGGACAGAGCCAGGCTATTTTCAGTAGTGCCAGTGTCAGGACCAGGGTCTGTGGGCACACACAGAAACTCCACGAAGGTTCTGTCTGAACTGAAAGAAACACTTTTTCACTGTGAGGATGACAGAGCACTGGCACAGGTTACCCAGAGAGGTTTATAGGATGCTCAGGGAGGTGGTGGAGCCTCCTTCTCTGGAGACATTCAAAATCCACCTGGACACATTCCTGTGGGACCTGCTCTGGGTGGCCCTGCTCTGGCAGGGGGTTGGACTGGATGATCTCCAGAGGTCCCTTCCAACCCCACATCATTCTATGATTCTGTAGTATCTCCATCCTTGGAGATGTTCAAAAACCGTCCTCACCACTGGCTCTGGGTGGCTCTGCTTGAGCAGGGGGTTGGACAGGGGGCCCTCCAGCCATCCCTTCCTGTCCTGGGATGCTGAAATCAGCTCTGCTTAACTTTGGATTTGAAGCCAATAGAAAATTACTTCCCTGTAGCAGCAAGAGGAGTCCCAGCTCTTTCTGCGTGAGCTCACACAGAAACACACAACCCTTAGTTGCTCTTTTAATAACCCATTGGTGCTCTTAAAGAGCTGGAGGTCAAGGCACAGATTTGCTGTCAGGCTGGGATTTAGGGAACTGGGTAGTGTGAGTACAGAGTTATCTATTGCACCCCACTTTTCCTCCCACCAGTAAAAACACAGTGGCTGCTACACTGCCACCAGGGCAAGCAGCCTTTGAGGCTGAAGGCTGTGGCTTCTGATGGCTTGAAGTGCTCAGTTCTTGCTCACAGATACCCAGGAGCTTATTTAAGTGATGCTTGTAACAGCTGGTGAGTCACACAGCATGACAGGGAGTAAATAAGTGCAGGTATTAAAGTAATTTTAGGTCATTTTCTCCAAGTCTGCCCAGTTGATTGTTAATGGGAGTTAGAGGCTCCTCAACAGCCACTATCAGTTAAACTGTCACTACTGGGACACGGTCACTGTCAGCCCCACTAATTCTAACACAGTGTTATAACTCAAGGGCAAGAAGAAAATAGAGTCAGCTATTCACGGGGACCCATGTGACCTTATTCTGTCAGCAACAAATGTTGAGACGTAGTAAAAATCACGCTACTTTCCTCATAATCTTCTAAGAATTTCATAATTATCCTTCCCAGATGTTAGTTCTGCTTATTTACGATCGCTTCTGTGCCGTGAAGACAAATGTTCCCTTGAGGTTTGCAGAACAAGACCAAGAGCAATACCAAATTGCTGTACTCAAAGTAGCTTGCCTCAAGAGAAGCAAAATCTTGGAGAAATCTTAGTAAACCTTCGCAAATTGATTCCTCACAGTGTCAGAAGTCAGCAATGTGGTGGTTTCAGCAAGGCCTCTCTCTCTTGCCTGCGGCTTTGGTTGTCTGGTCAGCAGCATCTTTTGTGTTTTCATACATTACTGCCATCGTCCTACGCCACGTCGACCCTTTGGTGCCCTACATCAGGTCAGTCCTGCTCAGACCCTACCACCCTATTGAATTAGCCTCACTCCTGCAGACTCTTTCCCAATTCCAAACTTTAAACAGCAATTCTTACCTAACAGGTCCGGTTCTAAAGTCACTACCTGGTTATTTGTGTGTAACTCTATTTAAACCTGTTTATTCTTGTGCAAAAGTCTAACCTTTAAGCTGTGGCTCTTAAAATGATGATGAACAAGGGGGCTGGGGGTGCTCTCCAACCCTCTGTTCAGAGTAAAGCATCTTGCTGTCACCAGATTTGGTTGCACCAGTAAATCCACGCTATAATCTCTGTTCCCAGCTGCCTTGCATCCAGGTCGTACAGGAGTTTTTGTCTTTAACCTTAATTTTGGTCTTTCAGTTTTCCAGGTTCTTCCTTTTTTCCAGTTTTACTACTCCTGATTCACCTTTTAGGGACTCAAGATCAATATAAAAGAATAGTTATACTATCCATCAATAGCTTATATTTACCATGCTTATTTCTACAGCTCTAGAAACTAATACAGTATTGTTTGAGTAATGAAAAATTGAGTAAAAAATATCTGAGAGTTTTTGCAAATCTGTTTTTTATGGTTCCTTTGTAGACTGATATAAGCAAAGTAGTGTTGCACATATTTTTAGTATAGATAAATACGTATCACTCTATCTCTTCCAGTGACACAGGGACAATACCACCTGAAAGATGCTTATTTGGGATCATGTTAAATATTTCCACTTTATTGGGTGAGTATAGAAAGCTGTCCTTGGTGAACTGCAGGCAGTTCTGGAATACACAGAGCTTTAAACAATTTCATTTCCTTATTCCAATCGTTTAACAGTCTATAATTCTCAGTCAAAAACTAAATTCTAAGCAATCAATCTTAATTCTCTTCAGAAATTCAGAGGGAAGGTTGTGTCAGGGATGTTATCCACAAAGCAAACCTGACACTTGCAGGTTCCAGAAAGCCAAAAATGCATTTAAAAAACCCAACAGTCACCTTACTTGTGCTGCAGTTCTGAAGAGGGGAAAAACAACCCTTTCAAATGAAAGAGATCTGAAAAATGTAGCAAGTTGACTTGTTGACCATTATATTATTTCAGTTTTGACTTCCAGATTCTCAGCTTTCCTACTTCACTGTACCATAAGACAGTTGTTATTTTTTTAAATTTTAATTAGTTGCCTCTATCACCCAGCATCTTCCCAGTTAACACAGGATGCTGTGCTCCTCAACTGGAAATCTTACTGCATTTGGGCTCTTCGTTAACAGGTGTGGCCACCATGTATGTCCGTTATAAACAAGTTTACGCTTTGAGTCCAGAAAAAGCCAAGATCCTCAAGCTTAATAAGATTGGCCTCATGCTGGGATTGATGAGCTGTTTTGGACTTTGCATTATTGCAAATTTCCAGGTTTGTGCTTTGCTTGCAATGTTCTGAGACTGCCCAGAGTTGTGTGTTTGTTTGTTTACTGATAAAATGGGGGCTTTACTAAAAGCAAAACTTTTTAGGACAAACCTGTTCTGTCAGTTTGTTTTCCTGACAGGCAAACCTGGCAAATCCCCTACAGAAAACCATTAAAAAAAAAAAGTTATGGTTTAGAATTTCTTATTTATTTCTTATTTGCTTTATTCACTGGGACTTGGGAGCAGCCATTCATGAAATTTCAAAACATTAGGAAACCTGTAAGTTTTGCAGAAGCAAACTCAGATTGATCTCTGTATAGATCTGAAAGCTTTAGCTCCAGGTTAAAAGACCACAACTATGTTTTATTTTGACCCAAGAGAATCAAGTGTCAAATTGACAAAAATTGTTAGAACTAAGTAAAGCCAACAAAAACACCCAACCCCAGAAGTCTTCCAGCTCTGAAAAATCTGAAAGCTCTGAAAATTAGGTATATTTCCCTAATATACCTATATCTTATATATATGTACGCAATAACCTGCCCAATTCTTGAAAATACTCCAGTGTCAAACACCTTTTGAATTTCTCCCGCACAGCGTCCTCTTTTTTTCCCCTCCTCAAGACTTTGCATTTCCAGAAATCTGATGATATTCTCACATATCACCCCATCAGCAGGACCACATTCTCCATCGTTGGCTGTGACTGACAAGCCCAGTCTCACCGTTGCCAGCCTCCTCGTATTAATTACAGCCGGATTTTCGGGGATCTGTAGCGGTGCCTTCAGCCACCAGAGGCTGCAGCGTCACCTCCGTCTCCTGGGTTAGGGCCAGGGAAAAGCAAAGAGGAAAAGCTCCTGGAAGACTCCACCTTTTTCCCCTTCTCCTCTCTCCAGCACAGCTCTCCAGCAGTCCCTGGCTCAGCACATTCATTTTGGGTTTGTTTTTTTTTTTTTTGGAGGCCTCAATTTATTTTTTTTAACAGAGCCCCAGTTCTACCCAGAGGTGGCAGCCTCCCCTGCCACCCCCACCATGCAAAAGCCCCTGGGCTGTGTTCAGCTCCACAGTTTCCTTCCACCACTGGTCAAAAGCAGGTACGTCTGCTTTCTGCAGTTTTCAAGATAATCAAAATTCAGAAGGCACGTGCTAATTAGTTAACTAGTTTGTGTAACATCTTGATAAAGACGAAAATTGGAAGTGCTGTATCTGCACGTCCACTTGATGCTGAGGACTGGTTGAGGGCCACCCCAGAGGCAAAAGGAGCTAAATCCCTCTGGAATCCACTAATTACCAAAGAGAACTGAAGTGTGACAATGTATGAAGATGAACAGAGGGGATTTGGGAAGAGCTGTCGTCACGGAGAGCTCCAGGCAGCTCCGACTGCTGGGCACCAGAGCAACAGCAACCACTCATCCTCAGGGGAGCTTTAATTCCTGCTGTTCAGCCAGTCCTATCGCTTTATGCCAGCTGTGGTTAGTGATTTCCTCTCATATTGGGCCCAGATTTCTCTCTGGTGACACCTCATCGCCTCATTTTGGAGCACATGTCTTTGCATGTCTTTGGTTTTTCACTACTTCAATATAAATTCCCCCCTCTTCTACTGAGGATGCAGTACTTCAGATTCATTTGTGCATATAAGGTGCCCATGGAGATTGTGAGGAAAGGCTGTCTCCAGTTCCTGATCCTCAGTAAAATACACAGCCAGCCTCCTGCTCAGGGCATGAAGGATTGGAGAGCAGGGAGGCTGCCAGGGCTTGTGCTGCCCAACTGGCAAAATAACACCTTTTGCTGTCTGTCTGTCTGTCTGTGGGTACTGTGTCTGGTTGGGAACCCGAGGAAAGGAATGAAGACAACGTGACTTTTCGGGGCATAAATTTTGAGTTGGGTTGTTTTTCTTGGAATAACTTCTAATTTTAATGATTTTTACTATTTGACAGTTGATTCTCCTATAGTATTTTTTTAAGTTAAGAAGTATTACTGCTTGACTCAACCTTGTTCCCTTTGAGTATTCAAAGATACTGATTTGACAAACAAGGTTTATTCAAACTAGAGTAATTTTTGATCCCTGTGTCGTGTTTCTCCTGTATTGCATTATCTTTCAAAGAAATACAAGTTCCTGGGATAGAAATGCTGAGCAGGTCACCTGTCACTCTCATTCCCTGCCCAACTGCAGGGGTTCCTTCACCCAGTTTCAGTGTTACTGTCCATTATGGCTAACGAGAGCAGCTCCTTTAAGTTCCCATAGTTAAGATATAGCTGAGACCTGTAACAGCCACAGGAACTTAAAAGCAGCAGCCCAAAGGGCTGACAGGTGCTGGCTTCCAGCTAACTCTGTCCAGGCCTTCCAGGAAGAACATGCCCTTCCACAGCACATTCCAGAACTGCTTAGTTTGGGATGCAAGAAGGTGATTGTGTGGGTGAAGTGCCAGAAGTTCAGAGAAGAAAATGGTTCTTGGAGTTTAAAAAGAAACCAGGTTCTGTAAAAGCAGTGCTTTCCTTCACCAGAAATGCATCCTTTACTACATCCATGTGGTTGGAGCCTGCCTGACCTTCGGAGTAGGGGCCGTTTACATGCTGGTTCAGACCATCCTCTCCTACCTGATGCAGCCAGAACTTCACAGCAAAGCCATCTTCTGGGTCCGTCTGTCCGTGTTCCTCTGGTGTTGCTCGAGCATTGTGAGCAGTATCCTTTGGCCGTGCAGTGTCACCGTAAGACAGAGCAGCCTTCACAAATGACAGTATTTGCATCTACACTAATTTAACCCACCAATGTGAAAGGCTGTGCCACAGAAGGCCCATCATCTTTACAGGTACAGCTTGTACCTGTAAGCCCACAAGTGAGTCACTGGATAATAAAAAATAATTAAAAAAAAAAAAAGTAAGAGGTTTGGTTAGCACCCTTTCTCCTCTCCTTTCCTTTTGCACACCAGGGACTGAAAATGACAAAGTAACAGTTTATCACAAAGAAGTCTGTAGATTATGAAAGATGGGGAGAAAGGGGAGTGTACTTAAGAAATGGGTGGATTTAATGGGGGGGAAAAAAGCCAGGTAAGAAATAAAAATGTCTGATCCCTGGGGACAGGAATGCTGCAGAAAGTTTTATAGTTGGATACAACTAAAAAAGAAGTACAGAGAGAGAAAATCCTCCTAACCTGACCACGTGCAGCAGAGCTGCAGTGTGCCAGCTGGCTCCCAGAGCAGGTCTAAAGTGTTGGTATTTGTCAGAGAGACAATTCAGGAGCATATTGCCAGGGTTGAGCCAGAAAAGACATACAGCCTCCGACCTCCCCTGCCCATCCTGCAGTTGGAAAGACAGGACATTTCTGACAGCATTCCCTGCACCCTTCCCTCAGCTCTGGAATCCATCAGCTCCTTACTCTTGAATTCCACATGCTGGAAGCAGCTGTGGGGTTTACAGAAATATGGGCAAACCCATCCAGAAAGAGAGGCCTTTTTCATGTCCAGAGTCATTTAACAATCAGGAAGCTGAACCGCAGCAGTTCCTCTGCTCACCCCGATGGACCTAAATATTGTGTTTCAAAAATTATGACTCGGTTTTCTGTCAAACAGGACTACAACGTGATAAAGCTTTCAAATTTACATTCCAAAGACATGAGCGCAAAAATCATTGCTTAAATGCTGTCCATTCTGCAGCTGAGTCAAGGCCACTGATTTAATCCCCACCAATTCCACTTATTTCCAGGCTGGCAGCCAAAACCAACGCTGAACCCTCTGCCCTGTTTCCCAGGGATGGAGCATCTCGCTGAGCACCCGTTCCTGCTATGGCAAGATTATACAATCTGTACCGGCCAGAGGAGAAGCAACAGTCGGGGTGAGGGCTCATAATCTCTAAAGAAGCAAGAAGGACCTTTACCTGCTGAGGAGACCTCACACAGAGCACAGAAGCCACCTCTGAGCCTTGGAGAGCTGCTGACCCTGGCAGGCATTTCTGGTGCTAGCGAAGAACAAGATTAGCAGCTGTGAACAGCGAGGAGCCAAGTATAGTCTGGGAAGACTAAAATGCCACAAGATGAACTGCTGCAAGTTAAAGAGCCTTTACTGTTGCCAAAAAATCCACAAACCCGAAAATCTATTGAGGTTTTTAAACGAGCGTGGTCTAGCCAAAATTAGAGGGAAGTAGAGACAGCTGTAGAAACGCTGAGATATGTGTAGGGATCTGTGGAAGGGGAAGAAAAAGGAAATTGTCAGAGGATTTTCTAAGGTAACAGCTCAATGTAATTAAGGAAAAGAGGTACAGGCAGAAGTCTGTGGTCATGGGTGAAATGGTTGTAACTGGTACTAGAAGGGGAAGGAAACCCAAAAACGCTCCTGATCCTCTGCAGGGAAACAGCACAAAGCACAAAGCAGTTAATTACCTGCTCTGTAATGAGGGGAGGATGGCAGGCAGTTATTTTTGTACCACAATAATTAAATTCTTTCCATTTCAGTAGTAACTCAGGCAGGTAACTAACAGCTACTAAAGCTGTACATTTTAATTAGCAGAGAATTGGGTATCTCACCTTCAGATCAGTCACCAGAGCTCCCTGGACCACTCACATCAATTTTTTAATCAGCTTCAGAAGTCTGGGTTTTCAAAGACACATTTGTGCCAGGAAGTTCAGCCTTGTTCACCACCAAAATTAATCTTTCACATCAGGAAGCTCTTGATGATTCATCTCATTAATGATTGAAGAAGTCAACCCTATGAAAGTCAGATCTTCTATAGCTTAATGCTCCGAGAGTCCTTTATACAGGCAGCAGTACTGACACAGCGTCCCTTCCTTCAGCAAGACGGTGAAAAGGTGACACCTCAGTCAGTCCAGAAGGAAACCCGTTCTCTGATCAATGGGGAGTCCTTGTCACGTGGGGTTTTCCCTTGATGATGCACTGAAGCAGTCACTGAACCCTGAGTGAGATGGAAAAGCTGCAAAGGATACGGTGTTCCAGCTGTAACCTGGGAGTTGAGAACTCAAGGTGGTTGAGAAGCTGAAAAACAATCAGAGAAAGACATCCAGATGCTATTAGCCTGGAAAATACCACTTAAAAATTATTCAAAATGCTAAGTGTTCAGATTTGATCGTAGTTTAAGTGCTTTCATAAGGACAGTGTTTGATCAAGGAGGTAGAACGATGCAGCATACAGAGAAAAAGAGAATTTAGTTAGATTAGAATTAACTTTTTGAGGTGACAGTAACTGGTCAGTTGGAACAGCCCAGAAACTGGAGGGGATGATGTGGGGTGGCCCATGTCACCATCACTGCACGTCCTGCTGGGGACGCCCTGTGGGAAATGAGCAGAGATCTCCTTGCAGCCCAGAGCCGGGGCAGAAATCTCTATTTTGCTCATTCCTGCTCTTGAAGAATCTTCCTTAACATATTTCCTCCCAGTGTTTGTTTCCTCAGTTGTCTTATACAGTGGCCTGTATGGAGTGAATCTGGTGCAGAAGTTACACTGGGACCCTCAGGAAAAAGTAAGTGGTTGAGTGGAGAAAATAAACAGAGAACAATACCCAGCTACGTTGCTTAGGGCTACAAAGATGATGAGGGGCCTGAAGCATTTCTCTGATGAGGAAAGGCTGAGGGACTTGGGGCTTTGTAGTCTGGAGAAGAGAAGATGGAGGAGGGATTTGATCAACACCTATAAATACTGAAAGGGGGGGTGTCAGGAGGATGGGGCCGGGCTTTTGTCAGTGGTGCCCAGTGACAAAACAAGGGGTAACTTGAACATAAAACTTGAACATAAAAAGTCTCATCTCAACATGAGGAGGAACCTCTGTCCTGTGCAGGTGGCAGGGCCCTGGCAGAGGCTGCCCAGGGAGGTGGTGGAGTCTCCTTCTCTGGAGACATTCAAACCCACCTGGACACGTCCCTGTGGGACCTGCTCTGGGTGGACCTCCTCTGGCAGGGGGTTGGACTGGGTGATCTCCAGAGGTCCCTTCCAACCCCACAGCATTCTGTGATGTGCATTGACAAATGTACTTATTGCAGTTGTATACTCAGACTGGGATGGAAGAGGACGAGTCACCAGTTCAACCAGTACACAGCTACTTGCCGAGTCCTGCTCTGAGAAAAACAGTTGCAGCTTCAAGCCTTGCTTTAAAATTAATCTCCCTCACGGGCAGTAATTGAGTTGTCTTAATGAGTTCTCAAACCACCAGCCTGTCTGGCCTGTGCTGGCCAGCAATTCCCAGTCCCAGTTAACGGTCAGTAACAGGCCGCGGGCACAGCCGGGTGCAACAAGGCAGTTCCCAACTGGAGGGGGCAGGAGGAGAGAAAGGCCAAAGGGTACAAGTGACAGAGCTGTCACTGAGGGGTCCCAAGTGGATCAAAGGGTCTCAAGCTCTCCCCACGTTCCCATCCTGTCCAGGAGGTGTGGGCACTGACTGGGGGAAGCTCTGTGCCAGCTGGTTTTGAGGGCATTTCCTATTCTTCCCTTTATTTAAAGCTTAAGGAGCCTCTGGGGTGCCTCTACAGCCAAAGAATGGCCTTAAACCTTACTCTTAAACACTCTACTTTGGCTGTTGGTCATGCCAAGCTCCTCAGTGAGCCCTCATGTTTTGCCAGTGGATATTAAATCCCCCGTGGGGTCATCCCAGTCACGTGGGGCAGGCATTTTCCTGGTCATTCTCACTCTTTTGAGTTCAGCACTTCATTCCTAGAGACTCCAGAGAGCTGAGAAATTTTGCTCTCCCAAGGGAATAGCCGTGGATGCAGGATGCCATCCACACAGGCATCCCTGTGCCACTGCAGGTCCAAGAGGAGCTTCTCACACTGATGAGTTTTTTCCCCCCCTCTCTCTCACACAGGGTTACACAGCTCACATTGTCAGCACCGTCTCGGAGTGGTCCTTGGCATTCTCCTTCCTCAGCTTTTTCCTCACCTATATCCGCGACTTTCAGGTAAAAAATGAAGTTTATGTTCAGTGCTCTATTTTCCCAAGCTCTGAATACCCCAGCATGATGCAGGATGGGCTGCCTTATCTTACCAGCCACAAAGGCTGGAAGATCTACCACTGATAACAACCTTAGAGCAGCCCTCCAGTTCCTGAGGGGCACTACAGGAGAGATGGGGAGGAACTCCTCATCAGGGAATGTAGCAATAGGACAAGGGGTCATGGTTTTAAATTGAAAGAGGGGAGATTTAGATTAGATACTAGAAAGAAATACTTTGCTGTGAGGGGGGTGAGAACCTGGCCCAGGTTGCCCCGAGAAGCTGTGGCTGCCCCATCCCTGGAGGGTTTAAGTCCAGGTTGGAGGGGGCTTGGAGCAACCTGGTGTGGTGGGAGGTGTCCCTGCCCAGGGCAGGGGTGGGAACTCAATGATTTTTTTTTTTTTTTTAAGATCCCTTCCAACTCTAACCATTCTATGATGAGCATTAAACAGCCCTCTCTTCCTTGGGAAGAGTGGTAGCATCTGCCTGGCTTTAACCAGCTTCACCTGTGAGATCTGTCATAGTGTGGGGGCCCTTTGGGATTGCAGGGCAGGAGAACCACGTGGGAGCCAGGCTCATAGTCCTGAAGCTGATCTGCATTTTGGTTTTTAATCCAACCACTGAAACTGCCCAAACTGTGACAGCAACAAGCCCGAAGAACCCGCTCACTCCCATTTTCCTTCCTCTCTCCTGCACAGAAAATCTCACTGCGGGCAGTGGCCAGTTTGCACGGACAGACCCTCTACAACACACCCCAGAGCTTCACCACGGAGGAGCAGACACTGCTGGTAGCAGGGAGCATCTAATGAAGGTGAAGAGAACATGTTCTCAGCATAACTCAGGAATTTAATATCAATAACAGTTGATATTTCGAAGCATTTATTTTATATAAAAAAAAAAATTATGAAGTGATTGTACTCTACTTGACACAAAGGGCTTTGCTATTAACCCACAGCAATGCAAATGTTATCAGTATTGTAAACCAGCCTGTAACATTTCGGCACATGCCACTCTCATGAGAGACTAAATGAAGGTTATTAAAGAGTTGTGGCTCCTCCTCACTTCCTCCACACCCAGTTTAACCACCCTCCTTCCCTGCCCACCAGGGTTCCTCAGGCCAAGTCCTTTGAGACACACAGAGCTCTCCCAGCCCAGAGCCAGGCTCCACTCGTCCTTCACTCCCACTGTGGGGCAGCTGGGGCTGAGCTACACCAGGGGGAAAGGACCCCAAAGCCACCTCATCCCTTGAGCAACCCAAAAGGAAAACACTCTGAGTTTCCTTCTTCTTTCCCTCCCTCCCCCCTCTTCCTGATAGTTGTTTGGGCTGATGGACAAGTTCATCCAGGAGTCCACATGCGGAGTGTCCGTATTGCACAAGCCAAGGAGGATTCAGAGTGCACAGCCCACGTCCTGCTCGCTTAGGGGAGAAGTACTGACTCTGAGAATCATGGAGTTGTTTTGGTTGGAAGGGACCTTTCAGATCATTGAGTCCAAGCATCAACCCAACACGGCTCAAACCACCACTGAGCCATGTCCACATCAGCCATGTCCAACTATTAGATACCTCCAGAGATGGTGACTCCACCACATCACTGGGCAGCCTGTTCCAATGTTTGACAGCCCTTTTGTTGAAGAAATTTTTCCCAATATCCATCCTAAACCTCCCCTGGTACAACTTGAGACCATTTCCTCTTGTCCCATGGCCTGTTCCTCGGGAGAAGAGACCGACCCCCCCTGGCTACACCCTCCTTTCAGGGAGTTGTAGAGAATGAGGAGGTCTCCCCTCAGCCTCCTTTTCTCCAGGCTGAACACCCCCAGCTCCCTCAGCTGCTCCTCATAAGATTTGTGCTCTAGACCCCTCACCAGCTCAGTTGTCATTCTCTGGAACTGCTCCAGAACCTCAATGTCTTTTTTGTGGTGAGAGGCCAAAAACTGGACACAGCCCTCGAGGTGAGGCCTCACCAGTGCCGAGGACAGGGGCTAGTCACTGCCCCAGTCACACCGTTCCTGATACAGGCCAGGATGCTGGTGGCTTCTTGGTCACCTGGGCACACTGCACAGATGTCCCTACAGCATCAGCACAGAGCATGACAAATGTCTTTGTAGCCTTGATGTCCCCAGTGCTCCTCTGGAGACAGTCCCAACCCAAGAGCCAGCTGCTCGTTCCTCCTGCTGCTTCCCAGAGCTCCCTGGTTTGAGGAACCCACAACAATTTGTTGTCATTCAGACAATTATTCTCTCACCTGATGACCCCCTCCCCACCTGGGAAGAGAAACTGGAAAAAATGAGGAAACCCAAGAGTTGAAACATAAACAGAATTGGTAGAATAAAATGAGAAAATTAGTACTGATAATACTAAAGAGCCAGTATTGATCCCAATACCAATATAAACCACACAGGGACTATCCCAGGAAGTCCCACACAGGGACTATTCCCGTTCCATCCCAGGAAGCTGTTGGCAGTTTGGGTCAAGTGTCTGGGTCTCGCTCCTCCTCACCCCTGCACCTTGAAACCTGACCCCCAGAGCTGGCTGGGAAGTAAATACTGTCCCAAATTCAGACCCCAGCATCTTCTAAAAGTACATTTTCCCCATGTGTTAGAAGAGAAATCAGCCCAGTGTCGCTCAAACTGGGACACGGGGTGTCACCAGCCCCTGCCCTGACCTTGCAGCTCCTCAGGGTGCTCTGGAGCCGAGCTCCCCAGCTGCCTCCAAGGCGGGGTTATACCCCATTTTCACAGGGACAACCTCCCCCACACAATCATCATGTCCAGACCAAGCCAGAAGCCTTAAAAATATACACTTGTTCCAATTCTACCAAAGTTTATCAAAGTCATTTGATACTGGATTACGGACAGACCCACAGACACTGTCCCCAGCTGCCTCGGAGCCCTGTTTGGCAGGAGCAGCTCAGCTTCTTTCCTAAACTATTGCCCGAGTCTGACATAAGCTCCAGCCTGTGCTTCCTCCCACACCAGAGCAGCTTCTGCCGGTGTCTTCCCTCCCCTGGAGGGGCAGGTGAAGGACCAGGAGAGGGACCAGGTGTCGGAGCCAAAAACCTGCCAAACCACCGAAGGCAGCGGAGTGAAAGTACAGGGTGAGATTAACAGAGTCACAGAGAGACCCCCCAGGGCTCTGTGCCTTGGGGGAGATTTCCAAGTATTCCATTTTAGCTGCTAATAAATCCCCAGGGATCGGGGCCTCCCTGGAGGGCTCCACACATGGCTACACGCTCCCCAATGAGGCAACACACAAACTGCAGTTTCTGGTCAACTGCTCCAACCTTGAAAACACAAGGTTTCAGCTCACGGAAACCCCTTTTCTGTGCCTCTTTTAAGAATCATCAGGCAAATGGCTTCACCCGAAGATTGTCACCCCAGGGACACCTGGGTCTGCAGCGCCCTGATCCTTGTGGGGAAGGAGGGACAGAGCCCTTCTCCTGCTGCAAAAGGGGAGAAACAAAATCCTCATTCACACAGCTCCTCAGGAAGGCTCTGGCAGGACCCTGTCTTCTCCCAGGGCTTTGCTCTCCTCCCCCTCGGTGTCTGGAGTCACCTTCCCAGGTCCCAGGAAGCTCAGAGATGCTGCCCCCAGGAACAATTCCTGCTCCAGAAAGATGCTGGGAGGGCTGGAGCCCCTCTGCTGGGAGAGGGGGCTGAGAGAGTTGTGGGGCTCAGCCTGGAGAAGAGAGAGCTCTGGGGAGACTTTGGAGCCCCTTCCAGTCCCTCAAGGGGCTCCAGGAAAGCTGGGGAGGGACTCTGGATCAGGGAGAGAAGCTCTAGGAGGAGCAGTGTCCCCTTGACACTGAAAGAGGGGAGATGGAGATGAGATAGGTCAGAAGTTGTTTGGTGTGAGGGTGGTGGGACCCTGGCCCAGGTTGCCCAGAGAAGCTGTGGCTGCCNNGGAGGTGTCCCTGCCCAGGGCAGGGGGTGGCACTGAGGGGGTGCCACCTCTTTCTTCTTCAACCATTCTATGGTCCTATGAAATTTCTCCATGGAAGCAGCACTTTAATGAGCCACCAGGACAGACTGGGCAATCAGGAATCTGAGCTCTGGGAGACCTTGAGCTCTGTCTAAACAAGTACATTCCCCCCCAAACCACCCTAACGCTCCCCCACCTGCAAACACTTGTTGGGTTTCTTGCTCATTTGCAAACCCACAGAAGTCCAAGCTTAAAGCAGCAAACTCTTTGCTGTTTAATGACCTCATCAGTGCCCGGAAAACCCTCCTCCTTCCCTCTCACCCCGTTCCAAAGGGGCCGGGACGAGGAGTGCCCAGGAAGGAACAGCTCTTTATGGAATGCTCTCCTGAGGGCTCGGCCAGGTCCTATCTCTCCTGTAGAAGACTTCTGATGGCTGAACACAGCCAGAGGGTGGTGGCTGAAGAAGTCTGGAAGACTCAGACAGTCCTCTCGAGGATCTGTTTCTTTCACTGCTATAAAAATTCCTGCTTCCTGAGGGCATTAATATACCTTAATTGCTCCTGACCAGCCTCACCTGGGACCTCCTCCCACACTTCCTGCCCATGGCTCAGGAGCTCCATTTGAGCCCAGGTTCCAGCAGAATTTGTGTTTTAGGTAGAGGTGCCTTCAGTTCCGCCTCTGGCTCTGTTTTGTGGACAGGCTGTAGACCTCAACAGTGGGTATCTTTCCTCCAACCTGATCTCCTCACAGACCCTAGGTGTGCAGTCAGTCCTCTCTCCTGTCCCATCTCTTCATGACTGAACATCTTGGATGGACCCAGAACCTTGTTCATCATCTCACCTTGTGATACAAGCTTGGGGAAGAGTGGATGGAGCTGCCTGGCAGAAAAGGACCTGAGGGTGTTGGTCCCTTGGCTGAACATGAGCCAGCAGTGTGCCCAGGTAGCCAAGAAGGCCAACAGCATCCTGGCCTTTGTCAGGAACAGAGTGATGATTAGGACTTGGGAGGTGATCGCCCCCCTGCACTGGTGAGGCCCCATCTTGAGTGTGTGTCCAGTTTTGGGCCCCTCACCACAAAAGGAAAGACATTGAGGGGCTGGAGCAGGTCCAGAGAAGGGCAATGGAGCTTGTGAGGAGCGGGTGAGGGAGCTGGGGGGCTTCAGCCTGGAGAAAAGGAGGCTGAGGGGAGACCTTCTGGCTCTCTCCAACTCCCTGAAAGGAGGGTGTAACCAGGGGCAGGTCGTCTCTTCTCCCGAGGAACAGGACATGGGACAAGAGGAAATGGCCTCAAGTTGTGCCAGGGGAGGTTCAGGTTGGAGATGAGGAAAAAATTTTACACAGAAAAGGTTATTGCATATTGGAATGGGCTGCCCAGGGAAGGGGTTGAGACACCATCCCTGGAGGGATTTCAAAGCCGGGCTGACATAGTGCCTAGAGATGGTTTAGTGATGGTTTTTATCAGAGTTGGTTGATGGTTGCACACGATGATCTTGAAGGTCCGTTCCAACCCCGACAATTCAATGATTCTATGGTCTCTGTGATCACCACCCTGCTCTGCCTCCCCGGCTGGGGAGGACACTGCCTGTGCCCCAGTGTCTCTCAGCTCATCCTTCCTCGAGGAGCAGCCCCACTCCTGCTGCTCCCTGACAAGTTGTTTCAGGCAACTCCCATTGAGTTCATCAGTGTCTTCTCATTGGCTGAGTTTTTCTCGGTGGCTACATTCATACTTCTTGTCCTTGCCAGCTCCTCGTTCTTCTCTCCTGGCCGACTGCAGGAAACTTACAGGTTTGGGCTGTAAAGAAATTGCCACCTAAATGACACCAGTATCTTCTTGTGAGGCCATAACTGGAAACAGGGAGGACGTTCTCCCCTGCTGGGTGTGCCAGGTGGCTCTACAGCTTTACTCCTGAAACAAGCCCATAGTTCATGGCAAGGACAACCAGGTTGGAGGCATCCCACAGCGGCTGAACACTGGAGATGAAGCATGCCAAAGAGTCACAGCCTTCTTGCTAAGGCTGATGGGAATGCAGACGCAAGGCATCTCTTAAAAATGTAGAAAAACCTGCTAAAACAGCAACAGTGGCCACTAAAATTCTTGGTGAATCCTCGTCCTACCACCTGGGCAGCTCGGGTCTGTCAGATTGTCTTCAGCTTAAACACAAGGGGTGTTTAATGGAGAGACGGAGCACAAAACCAAGCCTCTAGTTCCACCCAAAGCCAAATGGGAGGCTGCCAGCTGTGGGGGGAGGGGAAAGATGGGGTGAGAGAGGAGAATGTGTAAGAAAAAGGGGGTAAAAAGGCAAAGAAAAACCCAACAGAGACCACAGCAAGAAGTATCATCAGAGACGAGTGAGAAGATGGGTCAGGAGCTACTGAGGAGCTTGTAGTGTTATGGAAAGAAAGTTACAGCTGCTTCATCCTTTCTGCATTGAAACGATGATTTTATGGTTTATTTGGGTTAATTTTTAATTTTTTTTTTTTTAAGAAAAATGATTAGTGAGGCCATCATAAATTAAAAAAAAAATAGAGAATTAAAAGCATTAGCCTAAAGGGCAAAATGTGCACAAGATTCTTGAGAGAAATGCGTGCCACCAAGCCCAAAAAGGTTTGGGGAGGGATGGGGACAACCGGCGTGGGGCTGAGCTGGGCTAAGGCAGCCATGAGATGTCAGGGGGGAAAAAAGTTTTGGATAAATCGACCTTGCATCCAAATGAGCAGGTGACTTAAGGGACAACAAACATGTTTTCAAACATCAGAAGGAAGTTTGCCAGAAGGTTTTCAAGATCAAGGCATAAAATGAGTCCTCAAAGAAAAGTCTATAAGAAAAAAATTAAGCTATTGGGATCTAGGACCACCATGGAAAAGTCTAGAAGGTTCCCACCCTTTCATCCCAGGGAACTGTGGGATCTCTCTGAAACTGAGATGTGTGTAAGAGGTTTCAAAACAAATGCTGAACAGTAACGAGTTTATGAATGAAGAGGATCATACTCTCGTGTTCAAACAAGAACCTAAAGGACCAAAAAATGAAGCAGCTGAAATAAGTTCTCCCCGAGAGCTGCTGTGGTGCTGGAGCAGGAGAGGGCAAATACACCACCAACTGTTTGAAGCGTTCCCAGGACCATCTACAGAGCCAGGAGAGCAGCACTTTTTGTCCATACCAATAAAACAAGTAGAAATTATGATAAAAATGGATTAATGGAATAGCAATGCTAGAGACTGCGTGGGAAAATGCGAGATTGCAGAACAATGTAGTAAATGTAGATCTTATCGGAGAAGGTGATTTTATTTTAAATTAAAACAGCCTGTAACGCTCACAGCAGCTCACTGTAGGTCGGTATCATGACACTAGTGGCTTGTCCAGTGTTGCTCGCTGTGACACGGAGGGTGACACCAGCTCCTCCTCACAGCTCCTGGGCGGTTCTGACTTTGGCAATGACCAAATGGCCTTCAAAGTATCTTTTCATACCTTCAGGAGCTGACAGATCTTCTTGTCCATCCATCCTTCCCCACTGGTGTGAACCACCTGGAATTCCTTTACCATTTCCTTTCATGTCTTGTGATGTCTTGTGACTCCTACCCCACCTTCCCACCATCATCTCTGAAAGGCTTGACTTTTTAACATTTTAAGCTGTTTTAAGGCTTTGTTTAAGCTTTTTTTTTCAGGCTGTGATTAGTGTCCCGAGCTGCAAGTCCTCAGAAGCTCCAAACAGATGTGCTGGGATCAAGGTGAGCTGCTAATCTCAGTGCCATCAACTACTGCCATTCCCACAGCCCCCCAACAAGCTGCTTGTTTCTTCTGCTGGTCCCATGGCTATTCATTCTCTCTCCAGAATGGTATTCTCTTTTTCTACTACAATTCTCTACAACTGAAGAAAAATCTCTGCAGATTCAGTCAAGACAAGACCTACCTCAAATCCAGTATCAGCCTGTAAAAAAGGATCTATGGTCAATCATCTACACTGAATCCCAAACTGGTGGGGGTCAGAAGGGACCTCTGGTGATCATTCAGTCCAACCCCCTGCCAGAGCAGGGTCACCCAGAGCAGGCTGGACAGGAATGTGTCCAGGCAGGTTTGAATCTCTCCAGAGGACACTCCACACCCTCCCTGGGCAGCCTCTTCCAGGGCTCTGCCACCCTCAAAGGAAAGAAGTTCTTCCTCACGTTGAGATGGAATTTCCCGTGTCCCAGTTTGTGCCCGTT